>JAJEJO010000142.1:849175-1017524 GCA_020662805.1 Glaucomys volans | reverse complement strand
AGGCTGACTTTGAACTCGCGATCCTCCTGACTCAGCCTCCCAAGTCGCTTGGATTACAGGCCTGCGCCACCACGTCCGGCGAGTTTCTCTTAATTTTAAATTATAGTCTCAACTCAAATTAGGATGCCCATCGTGAGTGCTAACCTGCCCATTCCCGGTCTTCTCCCTTCTTAGGTCCTGGCTCTGCAACCGCGAGGCGGGCTGCACAGCTCTGAGGTCTGCCTCCCCTGCTTTCCCTCCCCAGTCGCACGGGTTTTACGACCTGCCAGGATAGAAACTGTGGGTTCCTGAGCTGACAGCTGAGTGGAGCTTAAAAGTGCCCCCACCGCTCCGCTGGGGTTCCCTGCTGCGCCCTCCCCTGCAGTTCCCTTTCCCCAGGCAAACACTGTCTCCATTCGCAGGTCCCTGGCAGCCCGTGCCGGCCGGTCGTCTGGAGGCCGCCTCCAGCCTCTTCTGCTGGGACTTCTGCGCACTGGCCCTGCTGGGCGGATGCGGGTGGGGGAGGGACTCACAGCTCAGCGGCGGCTTTGCCTAGAAAATCCTCCTCCCCAGTTCTTCACCAGATTGCATCTGCAATGACCCATCTGCATTTTGGGGGGGACGAGGGGCGGGTTCCTGGAGCCTGAGACCGGCTCTTGGATCCAGCCCCGAGGGACTTGTCCCGAACTCTCGGTAGTCTTCTGAGGTCACTCACGACTGGCTAGGAAGAGCCCTGCTGTGACCTGCGGTCCCCGGCAGGCAGAGCCTCTTGGGGAAGGAGGCGTGGGTGCCGGAGCCGTTGAGGCCGGGTGGAGAGGAAGGGTGCGCGCAGGCCGCTCTGCAGGTGGCCGCAGCCATGCCAGTTCTTGAGGCAGCTATGTCCTTGGGCCCCAGCTCCAGCCAAGGCAGAGAACCTGGAGCGGTCAGCCCCGTCCTGCCAGAAGGTGGCGCTGTGGGTATGGTTAACGGCTGGGTCCCCTCCCCAGCACAAGCACCCGGGTCCCCTCCCCAGCACAAGCACCCGGAGCCCTCTCGGCACAGCTGAGCAGAGGCCGAGCGCCACTCCGCGGGGCGTCCTGCCCTTCCCTGTCCCCTCCTAGTAGTGTAGCACTTTCAGTAATGTCGAGCGGATGTTCAAGGAATTTAAAGCGACCCCAATAATCAGCCTGCACTGGCTTCCTGGGTGTCTTGCTGGGGCCCGGCTCGCCTCTTCCAGTGGTGCACTTGGCCCAGGGATGGTGGCTAAGGGAAGGTGGGCGCAGCCCGCTGGGAGCATGGACCCGACAGGGAAGGGCCGGAAGGGGAGGGGCAGGAGGCTCTGGGGCCACAGAGGGGAGTCGGTGTGCAGGCAGCAAGGCTGCCGGGCCAGACCTGGGTTCTCTAGTGGAGCAGGAAAGGAAGAGCTGGACTCCTTCCCCTCGCCCACCTTGGCTCCGCCTGCCCAGCCTTGCTCCCCAGGTGTCCCTCCCCGTCCCTTTGGGCCTCACCCCCAGGTGTGAGGGTTCCAGACAGCTGCACAGAGGGAAGGAAATGAGGATGGGACCTGATGCCACCTTACTAGTCTCTCCCCAGGTTCTAGGCTGGGAGCCTCCGGGGCCAAGGCAACCTGGGGGACAAGATGCAAAACCCTTTGGAGACTTCCACCTGGGGTCCTGGTCACGACCAGTGCCAGCTCCTGCTCCAGCCTGTCTGTCCTCCCAGCCCCTGTGTCCAGTCCACACTGACCTTCCCCTTTCTTCTCTGGCAGGGACTGATGCCCTTGGCCATGAGGAACCGCCAACCACTGTTTGCACAGGTGCAGCCTGTGTGACTGAGCCACCGCTGCTCCAGCTGTTTCACGTAAGTGAAGGCACAGGCCACCCCTCAACCCCACAAGGAGGGGTCTGGGACCTGCGTGGGGAGAAAGCCTGATGCAGAGGGAGCTTCAGAAAGCCTTGGTCACAGAGGGCAGGCTCTCTGGAGCCTTGAGCCGACAGTGGGTTTGTCATCTTTGGCTGCCTCCAGTCCTGGACTTGGCCCCACTGAGTCATTCTGCCCCAGACTGCTCAGACCTGGGCAGAAACTCAGGCACTCCTCCTCCTCACAAAGCTCTGCAAGAGGCAGCTGGCTTGATGGGAGCCCCGCAGCCTGACCCTGGCATCCTGGCATTCTTGCTTGGACACTTGCCATCCCATGACTTTAGGCACATTACTTCATGGTCTGGCCTCCCCTCTTGCACTGTGGGGTTTTTGTGAGATTCGGGGAGGTGTGTTAGTTACCGCAAACCCAGCAGCTTAAAACAACACACCTTGATTATCTGAGTTTCTGTGGGTCAGGAATCCCGGGCAGGAGCTGGGTCTGCTGCATCCTTGTCTATCAAGAGACCACAATTAAGGCTTTCCTGGGGTTGTGTTTCCCATCTGAATGGATGGGAAGTGGATTTGCTTCCACTCTCCCTTATATGATCTTTCAGTTCCTCTGGGTCATTGGACTGAGGGCCTTAATTCCTAGCTGGTGACTGGCCAGAGGCCACCCTTGGTTCCTGACACCTGGGTCTCTCCAACATGGCAACTTGCTGCATCAGAAGCCAGCGAAGGAAAGAGCTGGCTAGCAGGGACATCGGAACCTTGATTCACAAAAGTGACTTTCCACTGCCTTTGCTGTATTGTTGGTTAGAAGAAAATCACAGTCGAGGGGAAGGGACTAGACAGGTGCTCCTAAGCAGCCCTCGTCGTGAGCATGCAGGGAAACAGGACAGGATGAAGTGATGAAGTAGTGAAATCACAAATTCTCCGGCAGGAGGTTCATCTTTCCTCCACTAGATGCCCCAGTGAATCCCCAAAGCATTGCCCACTATGCAGCTGGGCAAAGTCAAATTGATCTTGAACACTGATGCTCAAGTTTGCACACAAGATTGAGGTGAGAGTTGCAATTTGCTACCCCCTGGTGGTCAATTTGAGTCATAACTGCCAGGCCTGTGACACATACCCACTGAAATGATCTTCCAACTCTTCCAGGCAGGATGCTTAAAATGCGACAGGGGGGATAGGAAGCAATCCAAGACACAACCCCTGAATGCAAAGGACTTGCAGTTTTAGTGGAGAAGTCAAGATCCCCATGTGAAAAGCTGACTAGCATCTCACCGAGGCAGAATTTGAAGAAGGAACGTGAGAAACAGCGTTGCAATGGAGTCCGGAACTGAGAGCAGAGGGATTGGGAAGACAGGGAAGGTTCTCCGGCCTTGAAGGATGGGCAGGATGTGAATGGGTGGAGATCATCACTCCCCACTGAAAGCCCGGGAACCCCATCATCTACAAAATAGTTAATCCCAATTATGTGCCTTGCCTGCAGCCTCTCCAGGGATCTGCCTACCCCTGGTCTCTCCCAGCCTTCCCTTACAGTTCTGGAATCCCGCTCCCCCAACAGCCATGGACTGCTCACCCCTGGACTATGCTTTCTTGCCTCCCCATTCGTCTCCCACTCCGCTGTGGGATTCACACATAACCTTCTATGGCGCGTCACCCCAGTACCCAGTTGCCCTTCTGGTGTCCCCATTCCCTGGGACCGTGACGTGGCTACATCTCACTCCGAATGGTAGGGTGTGTGAGCATATTTTCATCACTGAGCTACAAGTTTCCTAAGAGCCAGGGCTGCCTGATAGGGCCAAGACTCTGCGTGGGTGGACAGGAGGTGAGGAGGAAAAGGTGGATCAGTTGTGACCTGAGGGAGGTGGGGAGGGTGGTGGCCTTTGTGTCCAGACAAATGTATCCTGCAGAGTGTGAGGCCCGGAAGGTGCAGAAGCCACAGAGGGGAATCGGGCATGGTGGGAGGAAGAAACCAGTTAGGAAAGCCACTGCATCAGTGCAGGCTGAGACGCAGGGTCCTAACTGGGTGCAGTGGAGAGCAGAAGGCTGGGAGGGGCTGAAGAATTTGAGGATTGTAAAGTCTGAGTGACTAGGGGCACATCCTATGGCCTGGTCAAACTAATTGCAACTGAGTTGCCTGAGACCTTGTTCGAAGGCAGACGGACTCCTTAGGCCTCGGTGGGACCTGAGATGCCACGTTTCCAGCCTCCCCCGCCCCTGGGATGCCCAGGCTGCTGGTCCACAAAGCACAGGCAGCAGCGGGGTGCTCAGCACCTTCCAGGGAACTGGGAAAAGTGCTGCTGGGCGGATGCAGCCCTCCAGGAGCAGAGTGGGGGGCAGGAGGTGTCTTTGGGTGAAGGAAAAGGTACCTCTTCTTCCCGGTGAGCACACAGGATGCCCTGCTCAGTGAGCAGAGCGCAGGTGAGGTCCAGCCCCCACCTGCCTGAGAAATGAACGGCCTGCCACACCCTCCAGAGAAGCCCTGGTGGAGTCAGAGACCGTGCTCAGAGGTGTGGAGAGCAGAGTGATGGCGTTAGCCTGTCTTAATGGAGTTTGAGGTGACAGTGGGGCTATCCAAGTGAAATGTCCACCTACTGGCAGTTGGAGACTTGGCTGGAGCCCTGCACTGGGGCCTGTAGTCTTGCAGATGAGGACATGAGAGCAGAGCAGAGATGAGGGAATAAACTCACCCTGGGGTCCTTCTGCAGTAGGTGACACTCTTCTCCCAACATCTCTGTCCCTTTTTTTTGTCTTGCAGGTCACCGTTCCCTTTACTGAACGTAAGTGCTTGAGGTCATTCTTCTATCCTCCAGACACCAAGTCCCCACCGTCCTGTTCCCTGGGAGGCCCAGAAATCCCCATTCACCAACATCCTTGAGGCCTGGACAGCCTCTCACCAGAGTTTGCCTCCCTCCTGTTCATTGGCAGGGACCAGTCTCCCCAGCCTGGACACAGCCTTCAGGAGCCACAGGGCATGGCCACCCAACCCTGTACTCTCACCTCACCCTCATTTATCATGATTTGAGGGAGAGGAGAGATACCCCCAAAAGGAATGTGGGCTTAAGCCAGGGAAGAACCAGGTGGAACTTTTGAGTTTTGGGCCCTGTCCCTTCCAGCCAGGGGCAAAGGCTCAGGACCATTGGTGTTTGTGCCCAGGAGAGCAGCGATAAAGAGCATGGCCTTGGGGAGGAAGCAGACTGGCTGGAATCCCAGCCAAATCCATCAGGCCTCAGTTCTTCCTGCACAGAGCAGGGATGGATAGTAACCACCCCAAACCATCCCTGTGAGCTCAGTGCTGCCAGCAGCCAGAGCCTCGGCCCCCTCCTGAGACTAGCATTCCATTATTCTGTCTTGGAACCATGCGAAGGGGGAGGTCAAGGAGGTAGGAAAGAGGAAAGGGGTCAAGGACTGAAGAAGAAGATGGCAAGAACCTGTCACTGGGTGGAAACAGGGAGCAGGCCTGGCACTCCACCTCCTCCCCACTCACCTGGCCCAGGTGGGCCCAGACCCCAGTTCTGCCAGTCTTCAGGTCCCTGGGGGCTGGAGCCCTCCCAGCCCCTCAGGCTCCCCTGCCTCCAGTCATGAGGAGTTCCCTGCAACTGCTCCTCACCCTCCTCACTCATCTTTGCAGAGTTGGATGGGGCGTCGGGCGGATGACAGCGGGAACGGTTGTGATCACTGGCGGAATCCTAGCTACAGTGATCCTCCTCTGCATCATCGCCGTCCTGTGCTACTGTAGGCTCCAGGTCAGTCCCCCGGGCCGGTGGCCAGACGCTGCCAGGCCACCAGCAAATCACTTCTTCATTATGGGTAGGCAGAAAACTGGAGACCCACTTTGGGGCCCATGAAGCCCACAGCCATGGCATGTCGGAGGCCTAAGTCAAGGAGGTGGGTGCTGTGGGTGGTCAGAAGGGAGGCGGGCGCCACACACACCCTCTGACCCTTCAGGCACCAAGGGAGTGTGCTGGGAGTTATACTGGGTCGTCATGTTCACCTCTGAGGTTTCAGGGTGGGGAGGGGCCACCATTCTGGGAACACTCTGAGAGCTGCTACTGGAAAGCCCTCGACCCTGTCCCCCTCAACCACAGCCTGAAGTCAGTGCACTGAGAAACGGGGAAAGAAAGGGCCAGGGGTGGCTTTGCAAGGCCTACAGGATGTTCTGGTGGGAATGAGCCCCTGGTGTTGGATTTTATCCCCAGCACCATGGAGTGTCCGCGCGTTACTCAGAGTAGAGCTTGTGGCACACATGTACACTGGGAAGTGACAGGGACAGGGGTGGGTGTGTGCCACCTCTCAGGCATCCCTGTCCCCTCCCCCAGTACTACTGCTGCAAGAAGAGCACAGGCGAGGATGCGGATGAGGAGGATGAGGAGGAGGAGGAGGAGGAGCACGGCCTTCCTGCCCACCCCAGAGGCCCCACCTGCAACGCCTGCAGCTCCCGCGCCGCGGATGGCAGGGGCAGCCTGGCGCCTCTGGCCAGCGAGCCCTGCAGCCAGCCGTGCACCACCTGCTCCCCCTACCACGCACCCTTTTACATACGGACAGCTGACATGGTGCCCAACGGGGGTGGAGGCGAGAGGCTCTCCTTTGCTCCTGCTTGCTACAAGGAGGGGGGACCCCCATCCCTCAAACTGGCAGCGCCCCAGAGTTACCCGGTGACCTGGCCAGGCTCTGGGCGTGAGGGCTTCACCAATCCAAGGGCTATTAGTACAGACGTGTGACCCCAGCCACCCCCCGCCAGCACTCACGCCGACGCTGCCGCCCAGGAAGAGCAGAGCGGGCAGTGGTGGCCCTCCAACAGCCCCCGGAAGACTCTGGTTTCTTTGGCTTTCCTTGCCCCATAGCGGAGGGCTCTGAGGACCAGGGCAGGCCTGGCTCCCGCAGGCCCAGAGGGGGGCCATCGGATAGGTTGGCTTTGCAGCTCCCCTGACTGCCAGCATTGCCCAACCCCTCCTAGGAACCCCACACCCCACACCCCACACCCCACTCTTCTGCCTGGGAAAAGGAGGGCCAGGGAAAGCTGAAGGAAGGCTCTAGAGGCCTCTGGAGCCCTTGGGAGATGAAGGGGCCGTATATAGAGGAAAGGGGGACAAAGGGCAAGGACAGAAGTGAGGACTGGACACCCCAGAATTTAAGAAGGGAAGGGAGGTGCGAGGGCCGCCTCAGGACTGGCCTGCTGGAGCCCTCCAGAAGCCAGTTCACGGGCTCGTTTGTACTTGGTGGCCAGAGCTAGTACTGTCCCTGGAGCTGCTCAGCCGGGGGTATTGACTACTGATGGCGCCACACCTGCATCTGCACCCCCACCCCCCTGGAACACGCTGAGTTGACCTTGAAGGTCACAGCATCTGGTTATGTAGGGACCGCATTAAAATGCAACTGTTGATCATCCGCCAATCCTTTCCCTGCCTTAGGAACCAGCTGCCCCTGCTGGAGGAGCTTTTCAAGCTTCATTACCAGCGCCTTTCAGCCTAGCTCTGAGATCCTGGTCCTCTCAGGCCCCGGCCCACCACACCGAGCAGCACCAGGTGTGGCCACAGTGCTGGTGGGAGGTGCGTTCCCTTCCCAGGTGCACACACACCAGTTGCCACCAGCAGGCACTGGGAGCCTTGCCACAGCCAGGCAGGAGAAGGGTCTAGGGACACCAATGAGAATGAAGTCTGACCCCAGGCAGCAAGAACAGAAGGTAATTTGTTTGGTTTTTTTAGACAGACACAATACCTTTTATTTTATTTTTTATGTGGTGCTGAGGGTGAAACCCAGTGCCTCGCACCTGCTAGGCAAGCGCTCTACCACTGAGCCACCGCCCCAGCCCCTAGAAAGTGATTGAGGTGACCAGTCCCCATGGCAACCAGACAGCGGGTATAGGGAGAACCTGGAGTCCATGGGGGTGATGCTGCAGTGACTGAAGCTGCCCCATAAGCTCCTCCAGAACCCAGAAACTCTACTTGGGCATCCACCTGTGTCACCAGGTCATTTATTCATAGGGAGCAATGGTCCCCCTCCTGAGCACTGGAGGGCTTCTGAGGATTGGATGTGGTTTAGCCATTGAATTTCGTGCTTGCTGCCCTCCTTGGCCAACCCACTCTGGGTCTCCTGGTGGCGGGTCATTTATTGCTCTTTCACTCTCATCCCTAGTCCAAGTCCCACTTCCTGCTTATAACCCAGCAGTGGCCTTATGCTTTTTAAGTAATACACCTGATGAACTTTCCAGTTGCTTCTGTAGTAAAAGGTGGCTGTCCACAGTTCTAAGGGCATAGCTACCCCCCGCCCACCCCTGAGTCCCTGACTGTTGCAGAGGATGACAGAGACCAGCTGCCCTCTCTGCTGAAATCCTAGTTTTGCATTGGTGCAGGTAGGGTGCTGTGCAGGGAGCGGGGAGGGGCCTCCCTCTGCAGCACTGTGTTCCAGCACTTCAGGTCTCAACCTGGAATTAAAGCACACTGGGTTGAGAGGAGGAAGACCTGGGCTCATTTTGGTCGCTCATTAGCTCTAGGACCAGTCATTCTCTGAGACTCCATTTTCTCCAGGAAAACGAGGATGGAGTCTAAGGGCCCTGTCGAGCTGCATGAAGGGAAGACTTCCCAAAAACATCTGCAGCCTGTCCATTCCCTCTTGCCCTCCTTCTGCCTGGGGATTGATGCACTCCCAGCTGTCTAATCCTGTGTACAGGGATGCTTATTGAGTGGTGAAAGATAAAAAGATTTAAAAAAAAAAATCTGAAGGCAAAGCTATTTTTATGGTCAGACAGACATGATTGTCTGACCCCCACTGAGTGAAGCAGCTCCAGGTGGGTCAGGGAGATTCATCTCCCAGTGCAGAGGAACAGCAGCAATGCCTTTCCTGGACTAATGTAACCCCTTGACCAGCTGCTGGGCCTGGCCACCCTCCCTGTTTCCTGAGGACCAGCCCCAGTGCCTTGTGCTCCTGCAATTCCACAGCTGATCGACCCCACGGCCACAGCCTTCCTCACCAGAAATAACAATGCCATCATTGCACCTCCTGCCTTGGAGAAATCAGGATGACCCAGCCACCCATCAGCCACTTCTTGCCCTTGATCTGTCGGGTTCCCCGAGGGCAAAGCATCCTACCGCATCTGTCTCCTTAGATAGCTTTCCCAGCCTAAATGCTCTTAACCCAAGTCAAAATCTAGGTCCAGGGTGTTAGAAGTGGCCACAGCCATCCTGGCGCAACATCATTGCTCGGGGCACAGGCTCAAGCCTGCCTGCCTCACTGCAGCTACCAGGGCCTGTGTTAGTCAGATTTCCATCATTGTGACCTGAACTTAGAGGAGAAAAGTTTATTTGGGCTCAGTCCATGGTCAGTGGGCTCCACTGCTCTGGACCTGAGGGGAGGCAGAGCATCATGGTGGAAGGGTGTGGTGAGGAAAGCTACTCAGCTGTGGGAAGCAAAAGAAGTGAGAGGAGGGACCAGGGACAGATGGAGCCCCCAAGGCCACACCCCAGGGACCTACATCCTCCAGCTAGGCCCCACATACCTATAGTTTTCACCACTTCCCAGTAAGTCCATTCAAATTGTTAATCTATCAAATTGATTGATCCACTGATGAGTTCTGAGCCCCTGTGACCCAATCATTGCCCACAAGTTCCACCTCTGGACCTTGCTGCATTGGGGAGCCTGCTTTCAACTCTTGAGCTTTTGGGGAGATGTTCCAGATCCAGATGGCAACAGGCCTGCCCTGTGGAGGATAAAGCTCACCCCACTCAGCTGCACTGCCCTTCTAGCTGTGGAGTCTGTACTTTGGGACACTATTTATACACTCTTCTAACCGAACCCGGAGCAGGAAGAGGAGGAGGCAGGATCAGTCTTCTGCACCATCTTCCTCTGCCTCCACTTCACTCCTCCTGCTGCAGATTTCTTGTCTTGCTCTTTGATAACTTGGAGTCACAACCAAGTCAATGTCAAAATAAATGAGAAATTTGAAATAGAAACCCCACAGGGTCCTCCATTCTTCACCCTAGGAAGGGGTAACTGGGCACGGATTTTGGAGTGAATACTCCATTTCAACCCCCAGAATGTCCATTTTGGGCACCAAAATCTACCCGTCTCCTCTCTACTGCTTGCGTGGTAGTAAATCCCTCACCTATTGCAGGGTGGCCCCGTTACCTTGGTTGGAGTTCACATCCAGGAAGGACCTACTGTTTTTTGGGAAAGGACTGTGACAGCTGGTGCCCTGAGACTGGGAGGTTCGCGAGGCTCACCGGCAGCAGGCCAGGCTTCTGTCCCAGCTGCCCCACCTCACCTCCAGGACAGCGCTCCCTCCACTGCCTAGCCCTGGCTCAAATTGCTGAGCCTCAGAAGCCCGAGGAGACCCGGTGCCACACAGCCATCCCTGTGATGGGCGGAGGGACGAGAAGTGGGTTGGGCAGAGATGACAGAACAGGAGAGGTATGGAGTATGACTGGAAAGCCAGGAATTAGCTCCATATGCAAAAGAGAACTCGGGAACTTAGCCCCAGAGCGTGTCTGCGCCCGTGTGAGACGCCCTCGCCCCACCTCAGGGTCATGGCAGCCAGGACTGCAGCTCGGTGGGCAGCGGGCAGCCTGGCCTGAGCAATCGGTGCGCAGCAGGCCCTTCCGAGCAGTGGGAGCCCAGGGAACGCTGGCCGCAGCTCTGTCACCACAGTCCTCTGGGAACAGAAACCAGGCCCTAAAGCACGTCTCATGGCACCGGCCCCGTCCTCAAGCCACCTCTGCCCCTACAAAGCAGTCAACACCGATGCCTGTCACCCTGGTGAGGCAGGGCTGCCCCACAAACATCAGCTTGGCTGGGACGTGGTGGTGGGGCCATGGGCCTGTCACAGCTTCTCCCGGAGTCCCTTGACATTCCTTGACCTCAGGCCCCAGAGGGAGGGCAGAGCACATGGGAAGCAGTGCTCAAGGCCACAGGCCCCGTGCCCTGAGAGCCCTGGGCCTCTGACCAACAGAGCTCTGGGCCCTGGAGACCACCAGCCCAATAAGTCCTGTCCTGTCGCCCTGACCCTGGGTTTCAGCAGGGACTCTAGGAGAAACTGCTTTCACCATAAACACTCTCACTCAGTGTTGTACACTCAAGTTCATACGTGCTACACGGGAGCCACTATATCTAGGGTAAGTCCCCAGACTATGATGTCTAAGGCTGGGCACTCCCAGGATGTCACAGCAGCAAGAAGGGGCAAACCAGAAGTCCCTCCACAGCGCCGTATGATCAGGAGGGAAGCAGCCCGCCCACCTGGCCCCCACCCCTTCCACCTCCTCAGCTGGATTCAAGCTGCTCCCCACCCTCCCCCCAATCTATAGCCTCTCCACCCCCAGTCCCCATTCCAGTGAGCACCATTCTCTGTCACCCATCCACTCCCTCTGCGGAGAACCAGGGCATACATGATCTCCCAGAACACACTGTGTGCGCCTTGGTTTCTGGGTGCCCTCACAGAGAGCCAGGGTACTCATGGAACACCCCATCCTCCAGCCCAGCACACAGCACCCTCCAGACCTCATCCCCAGCCAGTGGGCATGTGTGGGGACAGCAGAGGAAGGGAATGGAGGAGCTCCTGGGTCACAAGGCCATCCTCTCTTTTCCATGACCTCGTACCCCAGCAGACACAGCAATCTAAGGGCAGTGGTAGAGGGTGGGATTGTGAATGAAAGTTCAGTGTGAATCTTCCTGGCTCAGCCACTTACCATGTGACTTCAATGTTTTCAACCTTTCTGTGTTGGTTTCCCCGTCTGGAAAATTAAGATCCTAATGCCCACCTTAGTCCATTGTTGTGAAATTTAATGACCTGATGGTTGGCACACTCGATAGCGGTTCTCATTAGTAGAATTTGTAGACAGACCCATGTGTGCACCACGGGGCAGCAGGGCCCACTCAGGGCTTGCTCAGGCTTCAGGATGGAAGGCTCCTCTGGCTCCATTCTCCTGTCCACCTCCACTCATGCCCACGCCTTTCTTAAGCCCCTCTCCCTACCAGTGCCAGGCACTGCTGGGACCACATCTTTGTTCACTTCTGCCTCCCTCTTTGTTTGGACTTCTCCCTCCCCAATAACTCTGCCCATGGCTATCTATAGTGACCCATGTGCCCGTCAGCCTGAAACTGCATTCACCCCACTGAACTGAATGAAGGAGGAGAGTGCTCATCTTCCAGCCTAAGGGCTCTCAGTTTGGCTGTGCTTCTGGTTTCACTGGCTCCCAAGTTCAAGGCTTGGGTCTGAAAAGCAGATCAACAAGGACACAGAGGACCTCCAGCCCTCTCCTGTGAGCCTGGATTCCTTGGCTTGCCCATTCCTGGCTCTGCTGGGCTTCACTTAGAACCAACTACATACTCTGGCTTCCCTGCTACCAGAAGTGGGCCAGGACTCCAGCCATTTGTGGGGAGTAGGTGGGGGGCAGATACCTGTAGGGAGGGAGGAGGTGCAGAACTCCATCTGTGCCTTCAGGGTTAGGAAACCAAAGGAGAGCCACTTGGAGGACTGGGCCTGCCACGCGCTCCATGCCAGCTAGTGCTGGCTCCAGGGGACCTGCTTCCTCTGCCCTGAATCCTCCCTTCTACCTCATGTCCCACCAGGCTCCACAGAGGAGGAAATGTCGGTGCAGCTCTAAACTCTAACCCAGGGGCCACAGGCGACTCCACTTCCCTGACTGACCATCCTATGATCCCGTAAGACCCTCCTTCCAATGGACGTTAACTTCCTAGGATGTAAAAATCAAGGTGCTCTTTCTCTACGCAGCCTCCAAAGTGGGAAAGCCAACCTGCAGCCCTGCCGTGGCCCTGGTCATCTGACAAATGCTGGTTTTGTCACACTATTAACTGTGTGATTTTAGGCCTGTTTTCTAGGTACTTTTTGGTTGGAGGGGTGTCATATCCACAGATTGACTTCCACTTCTCCATGAGTTGAGGCCGCTTGACCAGTGCTGGGCGGCTGAATATGGGAATAAGGCTCTGAGGCCAACTTCACAAGACCCTCAAGCCACTCTCCACTTGCACCGTGGAGGAGGATGGCCTGCAGGATTTGGCCGACCATGTGCCACCAAGTGCCACTGACCACCTGCATGCTTTCTACCTCCCTCCTGGACCAGCTGTGGGTGCCAGTGGAAGAAGAAGGGCTCACCAGGGCAGCTCCCAGCGTGCTTGCCTTTGTCCTGGGCCCTGCTCTGAAGGGCAGAAGTGGGTTCTTTTTAGACAGGAAGAAATAAACCCTGTGAGCACATTCCTTGTCAGGCTGGTCACCAGAGTTTTTGTTCTGGATCTAACTAAACGGCACAAGCTTGAACAGAGGCCTGGCCCTCCTCATGAAGTCCCCTGAATCCTCCCTGCAAACACAGGGACCAAAGGGAGAGGCCCTTCTAGACCACCTGTGTATACTGGACCCGTCACAGTGACAGTAACTCAAGGAGCCCACAACTCTGACCCCTGAAGCTGAGTCTCTAACTCTTCTCTGGAAGGGCACAGTTCTGGATAGTGGGTGAGAGGAAGGCCAGAGGAAGGCAGGAGGTTATCTTGTTCCTGATCCTAAAGGTCAAGATCACCAAGAGCAATTACATGCAGGCTATGAGAAGCTCAACGTTCTTCAAACCCGTGAAATGGTTATTTGATGAACATATTCAAATACATTCTGGATAAACATTCCTATCATGAACATCCTCAAGGATGACATATTCTTCTTAACTCCTGTGCGGGGCAGCCCTGAGTCCCTCCTGAAGCTTAGGAGATGAACCTCCAGCCAGGGTCCCTGCCCCAACCTAGGTAGAAGTTGCCCCTCCTTTCAGAAGACTCCCCTCCACAGTCCCTGGTGCACCTGGCTCCCCAGGGTGGCCAGTCCCAGGGATAGGGACAATTGCCCAGGCCTCAGGGAACCACTTGGCCTCTGTCCTGTCACCAACTGCCCCGTCTCCCACACAGCATGAGGACCCCAGCCACAGCTGGCAGGGAGGGAAAGGGAGGCAGGCCTCCCTGCAGACTCCTAGTGGATGGACAATTCCAGATTCCATAGGGCTGGTGGCCAGGGGCTTAGATTGGTTGAATGGTCCTGGGCATCTGAGACTACCTTCTCCTCCAGGTCTGACCAGGTCTACCAGCCGGTAGGCTTACCCAGTCCTGAGCACTAGAAGAGCTCGAGCCTCACAGCAGACCCTCAGGCACCAACCGCTGGCCACTCGACCTAGCAGTTTCCCTCCTTGGGGAGTGTATCCTCCCTCCAAAACAAGAGCCCTGGATCTGTGCTCTGGGCCTAAGGAAACATCGCAATTCACACCGGAAACCTGCCTCCCCTCGGGAAGTCCCCCAAACTCCATCCCACACCACAGGGTTCCAGCTACTGTGGTCTCACCAGTCCCACCTTTGCCTCCCCACCTGAGGAGGAGTATGGAGCTATCGACAAAAGAATGAGAAGGAGGGCTGGGGCTGGGGCTCAGTGGTAGAGCACTTGCCTTGCACGTGTGAGGCACTGGGTTCGATCCTCAGCACCACATAAAAAATAAATATACAAAAGTAAGACTTGAGAATTTTAAATAAAACAAAGGTTGTAATAGAAAATGTGCCTAAATTAAAGAAAAATGGGAAGAATCCACAAAATGATAATAATGTTTCCCACTGGGGAATAGGGACTGACAGGGGCAGAAACAAAACTTTTCAATTTATGTCTTGTATGTTATTTTGATTTTTTTTGTCACTCTACATTTCAAAAAGATTCCCGCCCCCGCCCCCGCCCCCGCGTAAATTTAAATGAAAAGCGCGACGGAGGAGACAGCTGGCCCTGGCCGCCTCCCAGGCGCATGCGCAGGAAAGTCTGCTGCGCCTGCCGGGAGAGGAGCACCGGGGGCTGAGGGCGCCGCCTGGGCGCTGGCGAGCGTGTAAGGTGCTGCCTGGCTCCACCTGCCAGCCCTGGAGCCGGCACTTGCTGGCGCGGGGCCCCTCCGGCGCTTTCAACAGGCAAGGGGCTGCCCTGCGGCAATTGCCCAGCAGTTTCCCCCACGAGGCAGGGCGCGGAAGGCCAGCGTGAGAAACCCGGCCCGCCGGCACAGGTGCGTACCGTGTGGATGTCGCTAGCACTTTGTCGCGGTTGAAGGCAACACTGCAGTTTAAACTGCGTGCCTTCAACCGTTCCGCAGCCGTCACCTCGGTCTTTCCAAAGCTTTGTCGCCACCCCTAGCGGAAACCCCGGGGCCGCTCGGGTGGGTTCGTTAACAGGCACGCTGTTGTTGCATTAAAACAACTTGAAGGCGGGCTCGTCCTGCCGGCCCTCCTGGAAGGACGGGGCTCCGGAAACCCGAGGAAGGGCAGGCAGCCGAGCGGCGGCGCTCCTGCTCTCCCGGGGTGACTCCGCCAAGCCCGAAGTGGCTCCGGCAGCGCCTAGGGTGAAAGGGTTGGAAGGTAGCTGGCAGCGAGTCCTGGGGCCAGCGGGGACGGGCGGCGTGTTTTAAAGTGAAAAGGAAGGAGGTGCACACAGGGCCGGGGCTGCAGAGAGCTGGACGGGCAGCGCGTTGAAGCGCCGGGAGGAGGAGGAGCCGCCCGGAGGTGGCAGAGCTCGGGTAAGGGACAGCGGTGGGCGGCGTCTCCGCCCCCTGCCCAGCTCCGCTCACCTTGGCCCACCTGGCCTCTTTTCTCCCGTCCTGTTAACACACTGAGGTCCCAGGCTGGGGGATGGATGACAGAGGCTGCAGGCAGGCCACTTAGGGGTACCCACGCAGAAGCCATTCGGTAGCCGCGCCCACCCCATCAGGAACGCTTGCCCGGGGCCATAAATGGCCCCTAGAATGGCCAAAGTGGAGCACCGGCCACAGGAGTGGGGCTGGGGGATAAACCGGGAGCGCAAGACTCTCCACTCTGAGCCCCACCCAGACTGACCCGTTTGAATGATCTTGAGGTCTACAAACCTGCAGGGATTCAATGGAATTTGTGCACCTCACCGCAGGGTTAAAAATCATTATGAATTTTCTCTACCATACTTGCCCCACCTGTAATGACTTTCCACTGGCAGTTCTGACCCCACAAACCTATCTCACCTGCCCCAATCCTACCTCTCCTTCAGATTTTTGGGATTCTATGATTTTCGCCCTTGCAGCCCTTGGAAGTGATAGCTCCCTTTTCTGAATGAGCAAAACAACCGATCTCTGCCAAACGCCTCTCTGACATTCCGGGCTGGATTGCTGTTCCTTGGCACCCCTTCATCTTCCTCTGCAGGGAGGCTGTTCCCCAAGGGCTGGAGTCACCACCACCTCAGCCCCAGCACCCAGCACAGCACCTTGGGCACAACTGCAGCTGTCCCAATTCTGCCACAGAGGCAGGATGCCCTTCTGCCTTTCATTAGACTGTTTTTGGGGGGAGGCCCCCCTAATTTTTGTTGTTGTTGTAGTAAAATACACATAAAATTTACCACCTTAACTGTTTTTAAGTCCACAGTTCAGTGAATTCAATCCATTCATAAGGCTGAGCAACTATTACCAACATTCATCTCCAGAACTCTTTTTCATCTTGGAAAACTGAAATTCTGTGCCCTCTGTAAACAATGCACATCTTCTCTTCCTGGCCCCTGGCAACCATCGTTCTATCCTGACACTTTTGACTGTTCTTTTGGGACAGGCCTAATTCCCTTAGCATAAGGCCCTCAGGATTCACCCATGATGCAGCTCAGATTGGATTCCCTTCTTTCAAGGTGAATGATGTTCCCTTGCATTTTGCAGGCAGTGTATGTACCACATTTTGTCTATCCATGAACTTCATCTGTGATGGACACGTGGGTTGTTTCTGCATGGTAGCAACTGTGAATAGGCTTCTGAGAACACGGGTGTACAGATAACTCTGAGAACCTGTTTGGACTTCTTCTGAGCATGTATACCCAGAAGTGGAATTCTTGGGGCATGTGGTAATTGTTTAAACTTTGAAGAATCGCCACTGTTTTCCACTGCAGTTCCGCCCTTTTACAGTCACACCACAGTGCCCCAGGGGTCCAATGACTCCACATTCCAGCACTTACTATTTTCTGATTTTTGATAGTAGCCATCCTGATGGGCATGAGGCAGAACAAGACTTTCTCAACATTTTAAAGAGGTAAATGTATTCAGAAGGGGAGAGGAAGAAATGGAATAAATTCAAGAAAGAACAAGAAAAGATTGAAGTTCAGGGAGATAAGAAGGTCTTCAGTCCCTCTAAGTGTCTTCTAAGTGACATTAGGTTATGTTTGAGAAAATGAAGACGGAGGTCTCGTTATGCCCAAGCAGAGCCTCTGCCTTGGAACTCTGCGGCTGATTGACTTGGTGATAGCTGTGCAGACCCAGACTCTGGGGATGGCTTTAATCTGTAATGAAACCTTGGACTCCAGCATTGTCTGCTCACCCTGCAAAACTGGGCACACTGCTTTTCCTGTTAGAGGCTTCTGTGGTTGTATGTCGCTAGGTGGACGGGATGACCTCAGATGGTCCTTGTCACCCTAGGATGCTGTGATCCTAACAGCCAGGATCCAGTCTGGAGTCTCTTCCTTTGCTTCCCTGATTGATCTCCAAGTCTTTTTCCACTGTCACCCAGCCCCTCCACTGTCACCCAGCCCCTTCTCTGTTGAAGTTCACCCCCTCCCTGGTTGAAGTTCACTGTCTTTGCTTGACTTTGATTAATGGTGTCCTGCTTTCCCCTAGTGATCTAGGGCCCATCCTCAGTAATTTCACTCTTTTCTGTCTAAACTGAGAACAAAGTCTGGTGCGGAAGAATTGCTGAGGTTAACAGCAGTTTCCTGGAGTAATTATTCACACCTGGCAGGCAGGCACACGGCCTTGCCCAGTCTTCTCAGAAAACCTGACTTCATCTCCTACCCCTGGCTTCCACAATGTGTTTATTTTAGTCCTGGGAAAGTAAATACCTGGAAGTGTTTAGGATTTCATTTGTGAAAATATGTGTTACTTTTCCACCCTACACTTTAAATAATCGGCTCCTCAAAGGCAGGGCTGGTATTTTCATTTATTTTTCTCCAGTGCCTGGCATGATACTTTGCACCTAGCTTAGCCTTCAACAAGTGTTAGTTGAATGAACAGTTTGCCTGTGTCAGCCTATCTCTACTGGCTACATTTTTAGTGTGGTTTTTTTGTTTTGTTTTGTTTTTTGGATTTAAACCATCTTTCTTTTAAGTTCTATTGATTCTTTTTTTCACATTTTGCAAACATGTATTAAAAGTAAAATGTCAAGTGGGGCATGTAGCACAACAATAATCCCAGCTACTTGGGAGACTGAGACAGAGGAATGCCAAGTTCAAGGCCAGCCTGGGCAACTTAGTGAGACTATGTGTCAAAATAAAAAGGGCTGGAGATATAGTTCAGTGGTAGAGGACCTCTGGGTTCAATTCTCAATACTGGGGAATAAAAGTTTTTAATTTAAAAACTCTATTAAAAGTAAAATAGTCAACTTTGCCACCTGAAAAATTTCATGAGGAAGAATAAAACCCCAAATCATGTACAAGAACATCTATGAAGCAGATCATGAATCAGATGTAATCAATAACATACAACATGAAGGAAAGAAGTACAGTATGAATTGCTAGCTATTATTAAGGAACACTTGGTTAAGTGGAAGCAATAATGGTTTGTTTTTTTTTTTTGTTTTTTGTTTTTTGTTTTTTGCGGTGCTGGGGATTGAACCCAGGGCCTTGTGCTTGCAAGGCAGGCACTCTACCAACTGAGCTATAATAATCAATGGTTTTGACAGCACAGTTGATAATGAATTTACCCATGCCTCTTCTTTTCTTGCTGAGAGGCTAGATCTCAGGCAGAAACCTATATGGTGAAAATCTGAAGAAACAGAATGAAAACTGATAAAAGAATGTTGCACAATTGTCACCGAGAGTGGAATCAACATGGTGATTTAGTAACTACCAGGAGCACTCAATGTGTGTCCATGCTGTTCAGAAATGTGTTAGGTAAGCGATGAGTAAAGGGATGTGTGCATTGTGTAAAGGGATGCTGCCTATCTGCAAGAAGAGAGCAGGACACATTCAAATTGGCCCTCTTCAGACAAATGGAGCAAATAGGAAATTGTGAAACTGACTTGCAGCATAACTTCACGAGGCATTCAAACAAGATGCATTTTCAAAGGTTGCTCGAGACAAAACAATTACCAAATATTGGGATACCTCCACCACCATTTCAGGCCTTGCCAACCAGCAATCTTGACAATGTACCCAACCTCGTGTGCAGCAATTCAGATGTGCGGTCCAGCAGGTCTGTGGCTTCATACTCACTTGCCACTTTTAGCTTTAAATTGTTTCTGATCCTCAAAGATGTACCTCTTTTTGAACTTGGGTTCCTCTTTTACTATTATTGTTGTGTTTGGAGTTAGGTGTGCCAACTCCCAAGGGAGGACTTCCAGTGGCATCTCTAGAAATTCATGAAAAGCACGGTCGTATTGATGGCTCATCTGAACTGTTGACTTGTTAAAAAATTACAGATCCTAAAGTTTATCAGGCTATAGGTGAAAAGTACAGTCTGATTTTTAGTTATGTTCCTGGGGCTTCTGTAGGCCCCCAAATCATATGCCTGCGGTGTGTTCCTCTGTCCAGGAACACACAGGGATCTGCCTATCTCCTTTGCTTAAGGTTGCCGAGACCTTGGTCCAGAAGCTAAGATCCTTTCTTAGTTTGATGGTGCTGCTTCTGCACCAGTGACTCTCAGTATAACTTCAGACTTAACGTCATTTCTATTGTATCCTGTTTAAAATTACAATTCTTACAGTAACTGAATAATTCATAATGCCTCCCTTCCTCATCAATCACCGTTTATAGCACTGAGGCCTTGTGTTCTAGTGTATTTATAGATTATAACATCCTCTAGTGGTGAGTTTATGCATTAAGAAAAACATACTGCTGCTAACACACTGTGGATGTTTGGAATATTAAGGAATCCCTGTTCTTCCCTTCAAGCTTTCTTGACTTTAGCCCAATTCACCAAAGCTCATAATTTTTTAAAAAATTTTCTCTGGTTCTTGATTTTTACACATCCAATTTTTGATGTGCTTAAAAACTATTCCACATCTGTAATGCCTTCTATCTTCTTGGAGTGGGCAGTGCTGACTCATCCTGGGATGCGAGTAACCAGTCATGCATGAGATTTCATTTAGGAATTATTCCACCCAAATAGATACTTTTCCCATATGTCTTTTAAATAAATATCATTCTTTAAGGCTCTATCACTGAACAGCAGAACAAAGCATGGGATATGCATTGTAATTAAATCTAATTTAACAAATTCTTACAAATAGATACTCGCTATTTCATGAATTTTATTTTTGTTCTAATTAGTTACACATGACAGCAGAATGCATTTCGATCCGTAGTACACGAATGGAGCACAACTATTCGTTTCTCTGTTTGTACATGCTCATTATTTAAGATATGCTAAGTCCTGAGAGTTACTATTTTTCTAAACAGCAAGAATTAATCTTCCAGATTTTCATGATTCAATTCATATTTGGTAGGAAACTAGTCTGAAAAATGTGTCACTCAATCCTTTGGTTTTGATAACGGATGGACGGTGGGGCATAACTTGGAAAGAATGGTGAAGGGGTGATGGGTACACACTCAAGTGCTTCTGCTAATTCTGGTTTGGCAACATTTGGAGACTGGAATTCTTAAAATACACCCACCTCCCCACTCCCTACATGTAAGATGATGGACGCCCACACTTAAGAAATACATTCCCCATCAGTACACCCCAGGTCAGGAGCAACTCCTGAGCTGCACCTATTATTTTGCTTTTCCCCCTCTGGGCAGGAAAGCCCTATTCGTAGAGGGAAATGAGAGGGAGGAGGGGGCAGGGGCATGAAAGATGGTGGAATGAGACAGACATCCTTACCCTATGGACATGTATGGTCACACAAATGGTGTGAATCTACCTTGTGCACAACCATGGAAACAAAAAGTTGTACCCCATTTGTGTACAATGAATCAAAATGCAGTCTGTAGAAATAAAAAACAAAACAAAGGAAAGCCTTGTTGAGCAGGAAGGAACAGTTCACAAAGAACGTGACTGGAGGCCATCAGTGATGACAGCAGTGTCTGCACTGTACCTCTTCACTGACGGCCGTGAATACCCCATAGGAGTCTTTGGCTCTTCATCTAATTGCCAAATGAAGGCAGTTTCCTTTCCCATCAGTACTGATGCCATGTCCATTTCTATAAACTTACTATTCTGGAAACTTGCTGTGGTTGTAGCTCAGTCATATGGTGCTTGCCTAGCACATATGAGGCACTGGGTTCAATTCTCAGCACCACATAAAAAAATAAAATAAAGGTATTGTGTTCATCTTCAACTAAAAAAAAAAAAGAAAGAAAGAAAAAAAAAAAAAAAAGGTCATCAGAGCCAGGCATGGTGGTGCACACCTATAATCCCAGCAACTCAGGAGGCTAAAGAGAGAGGATCACAAGTTTGAGGCCAGGTTCAGCAACTTATTGAGGCCCTAGGCAATGCTCTGTGGTTAAGCACCCCTGGGTTCAAACCCTAGAGCCCTCTCCCCCCAAAAAGAAAAAATAATCAGTAAGCTGAGAAAAATTATTTTTGTAAGAACCAGACAACTGATTTGAATAAGGCACACTCTATGTCCATAGGAAACAAATGCAAAAGTGATCATGGTTATGCAAAGAAGGGGGAAATGTCAAGTCTGACATTAACAACTTGCAAAGCCCATTAATTTTTTAAATACACAAAAGGAAAATTTAGTGGTGTTTAAAAATCTGGGTCAGAGATGAGCAAACATGGTGAAGAGCATGTTGCTGGGCCCTCTCACTGTCACATGCTGGCTTAGTGACATTCCTACGTGGTGCTCCCTGTGCTTCCTGTCTTAACACACACAGCACAAATCAAACAAGAGCCTGGTCGAAGTCACCTCAGCGGCTAGCACTGTTGAGATGGGCCACTGCCTGAGGGGATGGTGGGCCAAGGACACACTGAGCCTCACCAACCAAGCCTGGAGGCCTCCAAGTGAAACGTACTACCATTACTTTATTCTACCATTTTAAAAGTAGAAAAAAGAAACAAATAGCCCTACTACCTTTAGCAATATGAACCCCTTGGAACTTGCCTGTCAACCTCTGGAAATTAACTAGAAAACCTAAATTTCACCCTAACACAAAACCAAGTGCAGTGATGCTTTCTGACCCTACTTGCTGCTACAAGAAGTGTTTTACTTTAATAATGAAAGTTATTCTGTGATAATTAGTGATGTTCAGCTATCATGTATGATGCCACGTGCCCACAAATCATTTTTCTGAGTCAAACAAGCAAATTACCACAATAATAAATACACAAAAGCCCCAAAACTGAAAAATGTAAAAAACAGAAATGGAATAGAAACCAAACTAATAGAGTACATTAGATAATAGATTTTAATTATTTTTACATTTAAAAAATAAACTTTTATGCTTTAAAAACAATCATTTTATTAGATTCCCCAGAGCTAATATACTGCTTCTTCTAGAAACGATTTTTGAAACATTGGACAAAAAACTGAGAAGTCTCAATTGCACTTATACATGGAAGGAAAAGTGTGTTTAACAAAAGCGAAATGACAGAGAATTTGCAGTCGTTAGAAATTCTCCTAAATTATACTGAGAACAAATGATGAGAATCCATATTCAAGGAATAGTTCCCTTTGTTTCAAATGTGATGTGAGTCACTGGCGGAAACTAGGTCTGTGTACTTCAAATTGGTTCCTTCATAGATCTGAGGTAGCACAGGTCAGCAGGCCACATGACAGTTCCACAAGGCACCATGGTTGTGTGTGATGTGATACTAGCATCTAAAAATACTGGAAAATTTCAACTTATGGCATAGAGAGTTTTCTATTTCCTGATTTTATATTGGACTGACACTGATAATACATTCACTATGCTTTAACTTTGTGTTCAGGTCTTTTCTCAAATCTACTGAGGATTCCTTCAAAGTCCTAAATGCACACCACTCCTTTGGGGATGTCCCTACACTCAACTGAGCACACTTAAAGCCTTGGTCAAAACAAATTTTTTCCTGTGGCAGATATTCAAACAGATTCTTCCCCATATCTTGTAATCTTTTTGGTATCAATACAGATCCTTCTATCTTTTTAGTGTTTCCTAAAATCCTTCCATTCTTTAGTCACAAGAATTCTTTACTACATACATACATATGCTCCCACAGACAAGAGAGGCCAAAGCCTAGTTAAAACATTCCAGGGCTGTGGTGAGAGTCCATGTAATGGAACGGACCTTTTGTTAGGTCAAGATCATTTTACTAGAGTTCTGCTTTCAAGAGCTCAAATGCTAATCAACAACTTCTGTCTCCATACACACTGTTCTCAGTCTGTCTCACAGCCATAGATCACAGTTCAACAACTGACATTGGCCACTAAAACTTTCTGAGAATCTACCATTTCTGCTCCTCCTCACTAAGTATAACATCTCTTGCATTTCTCTCTATTTGGCAGTGCTGGGGATCAAGCCCAGGGTCTCACACATGCTAGGCAAGCGCTCTACCACCGAGCTACATCCCAGCCCACACTTCTTTGATTTTTACCCTAATGGTGCTTCTAACTAGCTGTCCAGATACGAGCTGCATTATATAATGCTCCATCACAGTACAGCCAAAAAACTGGTGAAGTTACACCAATGTGTCCATATACAGACTATCATAAACTTACTTGGTTACTAAAATCTGTTCTTCTGAAATGGCACTCAGACTCTCATCCTAAACAGTTACAAAATTCCATTTGGGAGGACAGAAACGATTAGCAGAATGAACAAAAGCATCAGAAACATGCTAGTAAATTCTAGCTTATACATAGTTATTCATTTGTAGGTCTTTCTTTTTCATAATTAGTACATGTACACAATAAACCTATTTTTCATCTTCGGCCTACTGTCAGTTTTAATATCTTTATTTTTTCTATGCATTTCCTATATTCTAAGATGTTTTTTCATTTAATGATTTTCAAACTTCATTATCAGTGAAACTGTTCCAATGAAATCATATAGAGATCCTCAACATATAAACTGTCAAATGCAGAACTACCCTGATTTTAAAAAGCAGGGGGTCCTGGGTGACACACTGTAAAAATCACTGCTCTAAATCATTCAGGAAAGCTGAAGACACAGCCAATTGGAATGTCTTCATTTCCAATGATTATAAGCAATTTCCCATTGATTCCAATATTTAAGAACATTTTTGAACATAGCTTGCTTTTACCTCAGCTCATTAACGGAATAAAAGCATAGTGCTTTACATGTAGTATTTAGACAAGGATCTGGTGGTTTGAATTCTTATTTCCTTTTTTCATACTAGCCAAAAGTACAAAATAGTATAAAATATCATCCCTCAACTTGGTTATTAAAGCAAGTTTTTAAAAATATTTAACATATGATAGAAAAGTTTCTAAAAATGATCACTGCTTCAAACTGATTCAATCCAAATCCAAAAACCTCTTTAGACTTGCTCAAGAAAACAAAAATCACTCTAGTTACTGAGAAGAATTTTTCTGTGCAATGACTCAACTGCTGTATTTTGGGATTTAGAAAATTCCTCAGTTTTATATATCATGCCATATCTCAAACCTGATTTACTTGAAAAGACAAAAAGGTCAGGTCAAGTTTAGCTTTGTCAAAAAAGCTTAGATTAGAAAAATTTTGCAAAAAGTGAAAAAATGAAAGCTTCTTTTCTAAACTAATCTCATTCGTGTTTTTTCAGGCCATTCATTCCCTCACGTCTCCCAACCTCCCTCCACAGAATGGCAGCCTGTGAACTCCTCCACTAGGCAAGCTGGGGCCTTCCCTGACCGACTCTTTAGCTTTACAAAAGGCAGCCCTTTTCTTCTATGCTCCTCACTGGCTGGACGGGCAGCACCAGGTGTGAAATGCGGCTCCACAGCCCACTCAGCTTGTCTGAGTCCATGTGGTTGAAGGAGCTGGGAGTGTTAGAGTTGGTAAATTTGGCCCAGAGTAAATCCCTCACCTTTTCTTCAGTTTCCCTGGGGCCCACATTGGCTTCTAAGGTTTCCTCCTCCAGTAGCACGGTCAGGACCAGGGCCACGTCTTTAAAGGCGGCATTCTCGTGATCACAATACTTGTAGAAGATCAAGGTGGAGCCTGCAGGGAGGGATTCAAAGTGGTGGACCACGGCGGCCTTCTGGCCGTTCTCAAATCCATCACTCAGCTGCAGGTCAACCCACAGCTTGACTGCATCGCTGTCACTCATGGCTCTGTTGGCCCCATCGATTGTAATGGCAGACACTTTCTGGGAAGAGGTGTAGGCATCAGCAACTTGGTGGCTCAGGCACTTAAGGGTCTCTCTTCCCTCTCGAGCTGCTGTAAATATGATGGTGGCTGGCTCAGTGGGGTTGGAAGCATTCAGGTGCTTCTGGAGAAACTTCCGTCCTCGCTGCCACAGGAAGGGACTCTGGCCTGGAAATTTGTCCTTCAATTGGCTGAACTGAGCCAAGAAGGCTTCCAAAGCTGGATTTTGGGGCACTTGCTGGGCTGCAGAGGAATAGTAGCTACTAACAAATGTTATCCCAAGAACAAGGATCACCAGGCAGCCAAAAAGGATGCAGCCTGTCAAAAAATGAGAAAACAACAAAAAATGAGAGAGCAGGAGTCAGAAACAAAGCCTGTGGCAAACTGAAATGAGGTAGAGTGCTCAGGTTTTACTGCAAGTAGTGAGTTCCTTTTGCCTAAATCTTTTCAACTTCAACAATTGAAGTCTACCAGAAATATTTTTTTCTCTTATTTGAAGATACAGCATCTTTGTTGAAAAGTAAAAGTGGAGTGTATATATCTTCTGTTGTAACTAATGTGCTTAAAAATGAATTTTAGAATTCTCTTCCACTTTCTCAAAGCACTTACCACCTATGGTGACGTTATTTGAGAAGTTAGTTCCCGAACTGGAAAGGCGGGTTTAGTTTCTTGTTTATGAAAAGCCTTCCTACAGTGGGAATTTCCATCTTGTTTAAGCACAGCAAAACATCAGCAAGTACCTCTAAGGGGGAGAAAACCTCCAACGTTACTGTTCTATTTTGCTACGATTTGCAATCAAACACCTTTAAAAAGATATTAATGCAGTGTTCAACTGTGTAGCTCTGTTTCCTAGACGTGTTCACTGAGGGCTTTTGAATGTGTATCAACACTGCAGTAAAACCAGGTTTGTTCTTACCACAGTTCCAAAGATTCTTTTTCTCCACCTTCCTTATGGTATCCTTTGGGCTCTCTTCCTTTTCTTCGAACCTTTGTGTTTCCTGTTCATGACTTTCAGCCCCTGCAGTGGGGGCACAATATTATTTTCAGACAGTACACTTGTAAGAGTGTGTATACCTTTCTGACCTTTCACCAAACCATCTGACTGAACTTCTAAACTTTGAAAAAATTTCTTTTATGCCACCAAGATTATAGATTAGCTCATTCCACCATATCGGGTTCTGTCCCACACATAAACTACATTTTTAAACAATGTTTTCTTTTCTATTCACAGTGAACCTGCATAATGGTGAAATTCTCAGAGAGGTCCCTGCTAACAGGGCAATACCGAACAGAGTAGTGGCTCTGTGGGTCCCCTTACCTGGCGCGGGTAGTCGCCTCCTCAGTGAATCCTGGCCCTCTGGCCCTGCACTGGAATGCCCAGGCCTCGGGGCATCTGGAGAGTCTGCAGCAGGTGGCTCCTCAGAAGCGCTGGTTTGGTCACTCGCGTCCTCAGGGAGGGCTGCAGAAACGCCCCCCAGGCCTGCTGGTGCACATCCTACCTTGTCGCCTGAAAAGCAGCTGGGATCTGGATCCAGGGGATCTTCAGGGGCCCCTGCTGAAGGGCAGTGGTGCCCTTGAGCTCTGTCCTCAAGGCTGGCGCTGTCCTCGTGCTCCCTTGTATCCTCTGGATGGTTCCCAGTGTGTGTTTCATCTGGACTTCCTGATTTATCATCTGTATCTGTGCTTTCTAGACCTTTTGCCTCGACCTCTTGGTGGTCTTTAAGACCAGAGGTAGGGTGGGGGGTCTGAGCCTCTTCAATGGCACGTGCTGTTACTGTGGTCTCCTGTGCCTGAGAATTTATTGATGGATCATTTTCCAAATCCTTCTGAGAGTCTAATGAGATAAAAATTTATAATTTTTTATTGGAAAAAACTTTCCCCTTATTTTTTGTATTTTAACAACGTCCCTGATTGATAACATTTATATAGGTTTTCCTACTTTACAAGGCACCCTTCCTAGAGAGTATCTGTCTTTGATCCCACTAAAGGTCATTAAAACAAATTTACTATCATGTTAATAAATCTAACGGTTAATACTAAGGTAGAACAATTCTGAATTACAAAACTGATGTTTGAATATATTACATATCTCCTCTAATGAAAGGCAATGATTATCACTGGCAGCTCAAATCATGCAAAAGGCTGATGGGGAATTTTATAATGGATGAATCAAATTGATCAGTGGGTTTGGCAGTTGTCAATCTTAATGCCATTAACCTCCCACTAAGGTGCAGCAGGAAGTGCCCCGTTCCACCTGTGAAGTGTGCTTGCTAACCTGGACTTGATTTGATTAAGCTTCTAGAGGGACTAGTTTACAAGGATGTAATCAGCAAGAATACAACTAAATGGCCAGAAAAGGTGGGGGAAAAGGAGGGCAATCGCTCTTATAAGACACCTGAACCAAATACAATGTGTGGGCCAAAATGTTTAGATCCAGTTTTGACTAAACCCGTCATTAAAGAAACCACCTATGAAACAATCAGAAAAATATGATTGCCAGATATTTGGTGATATTAAGAAACCATTCATCTTTTTAAGTGTGATAAAGGCTATTGGATTTAAAAAAATTTTTATTGGGCTGGGGATATAGTTCAGTTGGTAGAGTGCTTGCCTGTCAAGCACAAGGCCCTGGGTTCAATCCCCAGTACCGCAAAAAAAAAAAAAAAAAAAAAAAAAAAAAAAAATTATTGTAGATGGACACAATGCCTTTATTTATTTTTTATGAGGTGCTGAGGATGGAGCCCAGTGCCTCACACATGCTAGGCAAGCACTTTGCCACTGAACCCCAGCCCCAGCTCTGGATTACGTTTTTTTAAGAAAAGAGTCCTTATCTTTCAGGGGTACACATTCTAGTATGGATGTCAAGAGTTTCTTCCATCGAGGGCTGAGAGAAGTGCAATGGGGGAGCCCAGAGCAGACAGAGCTGTATAGGGAGGCTCGCTCGGCCCTCAGCTTTTGTCTGCGTTAGAAATGATCTATAATGAAGCTCCAGGAGAAGAGCAACTGAGGAGACAGCAACAACGCGTAGTCATGGCCAGCTGTAGCCAAACCAAACCCAACTGTGAGGAAACAAATTGAGACCACTTGGGAAATCTGAATACCAACAGGCTGTGTAATGACATTTAGATGTGATGATGACATTTTAGTTGTTTTTTTAAAAAGAATCCATCTTTAAGAGATATAAACTAAAATATTTACAAATGAAATCATATATCTTGGATTTACATTAAAACGATCCAGGGCAGGAAAGATCAGCACTGTATTAATCAAAGCTGAAGTTGGATGCTGAGTACCCTGGGGGAGGGGGGCAGGGAGCTTCATATTCTTCTACTTTCATACATTTCAAACTTCCTTAATAAAATATTTTAAATAAATATGGTTCTCCTTTTCTTCTGAAAAATCTATTTCATATTTTGGCCATTTTATCTCATTTCAGTAAGTAGGAAAAAGACCTTAAATCTCATCCTTACCTATAATTGAAAGATACCCTCTAAATAGAGCATACTACAGGTTTTTTGATTTTATAAATATAACTGGAAGAGCCGCCTACCAACTTTTTTAAAGATGTATGCTTTTGGCCAATACATAGGTCCCTACTATTTGAGTCCCTGAAACCTTTCTCTTCCTCTTGTTATGGTGAAGGTCTGGTAAGTGGTAAAATTCAGTAAGTAGGAACAAATCAGACTAATCACAACAAATGAATCCAGTGAATTAGCTTTTTTACTTCAAAACTTGCGGTTCTAATCATCAGCTCTTCTCTGGGTGCAGCCCTGGTTTCCTACAGCTCAAGATCGGTGCGTACCCCCTAGTCTTACCCTCCAGAGGATCCCTAAGTCCACTGTCGGTCATTTTGGGTTTTATCTCTTCAGAGTTTAGGACACTTTTTTCAGTGTCTGGGTTTCCTTGTGAAGACATCTTGTTTTCTTCTTGTCCCAAGTCCCAACAGACTCATGCTTCCCGCGGACCCAGGAAACAAGGCATATATACAGTGACTAAAATAAAATGAAAAACATTAAATGACTTTTCAGCCATACAGGGTGAAATGCCAATTTGAGCTTTATTTATGAAATCTCTGGTCTGCACAGTATTTCCTTTCTGAAACGTTTTTCGTGGAGGAAAGCTGCTTCTGGCTTTCATGAGCATCACACTGTAAATCCTAGACCACAGAAAGCAGCTCCAGACTGTTAACCCGGTGCAGAGGTCACCCTCTCCTGACACATCCTGGGGAGCAGAATCCGAAAGACCACAGCTCTGAGACTCAAGTGAAAACAACCCCCAGAGCAGGAGCGTGGCCACTGCAGACTTCCTTTATGGCTTGGACGTCCATCCCTGTTCAACAGATGGCTGGTCAGATGCTCCCACTTATTAACAAGTAGGAATACACAGTGCCACCCAGTACCATGACCACCTGCCTGTGGTCTCTGGAATGACATCACCTCCCCCCTAATGCTTCCTCCCAGGACTCTTCTGTAAAATACAGAGACAGACAAACCCTTCCTATAATGTCAATTATTAGGAGCTTTATACAAAAAAATCAAAATCAGAGGCAATCTGTGAGCAATAAAAACTTGGATCATTTTAAAGTTACATCTTATTGTCAAAAAAAAATTGGTTGGGCTGGGGTGGTGGCTCAGTGGTAGAGTGCTTGCCCAGCATGTGTGAGGCACTAGGTTTGATTCTTAGCACCACATAAAAAAATGTTTAGAATAAAAAAACAAGAAAAAACAAATTGGTCAGTAAGTTAATCTTTGTTAAGGTAAAAATGAGAAAAGATTGCTGTAAGCATGAAATGCAAAACTACATGTGAAAGAGCTCTGTACCATGTTGCACTTTTTGATAGCCCATTTGAGAGGCTAGCCAACCAGCTTTCTCTTTTTTTTTCTCACAGTACTCTTGAAAAATTTAGTTTCACAAACTAAAATCTTTAGTTAAAATTTTATATTCCATATGCCTAACAATGCCCAGTGTATAGTAAGAACTGTTTCATTTTTAAAACATAAGAAACAACGAAGGTATGAATAAACAGAGGTGTGGTGTATCAACTGGAGGGAGGAATTAGGGCCAGGCCCTTCTTTCCACTGGTGTGAACACTTGTGAACATATCTCAGATTTGGAGGCTCCCTTATCACCTCATTCTTCTTTGAGCTCCTGGAACTGCTTTTCATTTAATTTTGCTATCCCATTACAACCAGAGTTATTCTCCTATCCTAGTTCACTGAAGAAAATAAAAAGTTCCAGTCCTTTTCAGTTTCATTTAAAGATGAATGAGTATACTTTTTCTTGCCAATTCAAACCAAGACTATAGAGAGTAAAAAGTTTTCTACCTGCCAGTGGAAAAAAAATTTTAGATACTAAAGATGGTATTCACAATAAGCATAAAGTACCTAAAAACAGAAACTAAAAGGTACACAGGCAGAAAACTAACAACAGATATGGGAGGACTTTGGAGAGAGGTGAATTTCACAGCATGTAAATTGTACCCTACTAAAACTTTTTAAAAAGAACTTTAGAGGACGAAGTATAAAACTTCACTGAAGGATGTTAAAAAAAAAAAGTCTAAATCAATATAAAAATAAGTTGCGCACAGGCAGTAAGACCGAAAACTATTGGTGCCAATTTTCTCCAAATGAACCTAAGTCCAACACAATGTGAAACACACTCTCAAGAAAGCCTTCTGATTAACAGAATGACAAATTGATTCTAAAGTTTGAAAAGGGTAAGTGCCAAAGGATCAAGAAGTATTGAGATAATCCTGAAGAAGAGGCCATCTTTACCAGATGTCAAGACTTAGGATACATTCAACAGAAACGATGAGGCCCTGGTGTAGGAACAGACCAAGAAAACATGCAGAATGGTCAAGAAATAGCGGTATGTATACGTGGGAGTCTCTGTAAAGGAAGTGATACAAGATAACAGATTAATGAATAAACAGTTGAGGTACAACTGACCTCACACAAAAATCAATTCCAGATTAAAGACCTAAATGTAAAAAGCAAAACTGGGAAACTTTCAGAAGATGTCAAATAGCTTTATAACTTCAAGGGTGTCTTAAACAAGATATAAAATACACAAACCACAAAGAAGAATTTGACAAATGTGATCACATTATTAAAGTTTAATTGAAAATTAAAAGGTAAGTCGCTGACTAGAAAAATATCTGCAACATATACAGCTAATCGGGGACTTTAACATCCAGAATAAACTCCCACAAGTCAGTAAAAGACAAATCATGTTATGAAAAAGTGGGCAAAAGAGATGGCCCGGCTCAGCAAAGAGGAAACCTAGACGTCTAACAAATATGTAAAAAGGCAAGGAAATGCTGCCTGTGAGAAATCAGGACCTGCCCGCTATTCCTCACTTCATCCTGCAAACCTCTGGGGCTGCCAAGGGGCCAGAGAAAAGGAGGGCAGGGGCTGGAGACCTGGGAGAGGCCTGGGGGAGAGGGCTTGGCATGAGGAAGCACTGAGGTGTAAGTTTTTAAAGAGGAGGAGGAAAGGAAATTACAAGTTCAGCAGATGTACAGAAGAGCAATTAGTCATTTCAGGATGATAGCTGAGATATAAAGGCAACCATGACAACAGCATAGCAGTGCGGTTCCAATAAGTTTATGTATTTTTAAATTTTTAACCACTCTTTTATTTTAGTAAACTATGTAACTGTAGGCTCAGGATGAGAACTGACACCTTGCCCTCAAGCAATTTCTAATCCTCCTGAGGAAACAAAGAACATATAAGGCACACACAATTACAACAGCGAACATTTAGTGAGCACCTCCTTTGTGCCAGGCAGCAAAGCACAGTAAGTACTGACCCTTTAATCTTCACGACTTGATGTACTTGGGACAATTAATATTTCTACTGTTGTTTGGATGAGGAAACCGAGATGCAGAAGATTAAGAACCTTACCCAAGAACACACAACCATTGAGGGCAGTCAAAATTTTTGAACAAAAAGGTTGCCTGGCAGTAGCGTGCAAGGTTTTAACTAAGGCACTTCAGAAAGCTTGAAAAGCACCTGGTCCTGCAATATTTGATCTAAGGGTGAATGTGACTCTAGCACACGTGACCTGGGTGAATCTGCACATATCCCTCAACTTTGCTCTGCTTATCTGTTGTTGAAAAGCTCAGGTGACACAGTATATCATGTGGCAATGACATCTACCATAATTAAGATTATTCAGGGGCCTAAAAAGTGTGACAAGGATCTTCCCTGGGTCATCCATCCCTCCAGGCCCCTCACCATAACACGTTAAGACCATCTGACCTGTGACTACAGGCTCAACTTCAGACCTCATAGCAACCGTGTCCTTCTCGGGAGATTTCAATTTTTGGTAATTCAGAGCAAGTTCCAACAGGTTTTAATCCCTGTTCTAAGACTTTACCTTATTCCCTGGTTCTTATTTCTGCCTCCCTGCCCGACCTCTCCTAGTCCTTACAGTGTGAAGTATGGTCGGATTGTGTTATCACACTTACACCCACGACAGTAAGTGGGAGGCATTATTACCCTGCCTGTCTCACAGATGGAGAGACTACACCCAGCGTGCCCGGCATCATTTGATAGTGTCAGAATTGGAATACCCAGCTGGCTGCAAGGTCATTCTTTTTCTTCCATATAAAGCAGTTTTTAAGCTGTGTCCTCAAAATTCCAGAGTCTCAAGGGTTGCCAGTGGAGACCTAGGAGATGAAGCAGCGGGTATGGCTCTCACCTTCGTGCACAGCCATGACATGCAGAGGGCCACATACTTTTAGATGCACAGGCTTGTTTTTTACCTGCCTGCCTGCCCCGGGCCTCCTCCTTTAACTTGGAGATTATCTTACTTCAATCACCCACATCACCTCAGAAGCACCGCTCCGGTGGGTGTATTTTTTTCCCAGTCTGCCCCAGCATGCTCCCACTCCCAAATCTGCCATTAAATAACAGGAAATGGTTGTAATGGTCATTTTCAAAATGCTACCACTATGTCTAAGGAATATCAACTCTTCAACACAATGCAAATAAGACTAACATGGCTCATGATTGAAAATATCAGAGATGCCAGAACAGGTTTAGAATTAATTTTAGCAACCTACTTGTTTTAATGTCATTATTGCTATCAAACACAAAGTATTCTAGAATGATCTGCAATATTTTAAGCCATGTGAAGTCATTCCAAACAGACCTAAGATGAAAAGCTGAAAAGGCTTCCTAAATTTTCTCCTTTGCTCAATTTTCTGAGCTCTGCCAGGTGAAGTTAACTTGAGAGCTAACCCTAACAGGTGTGTGATGATACAATCACATTTGAAGGCAAAGTATCCTTGTTAATATTAAAATGAAGATCTTTAAATTCCTTTCTCTTGCCCGCATACTTATGATGACACCACGTAACTGTTCCTGAGGATGGCTGGGGCAGTCCTGATTAACTAGAAAGAAAGGCATGGCTGTTATGACCTGCAGATCAACAGTGGCCTTTAGTCTGACATGGAACCTCTTTACATGCCACCTGTAAAGTACAATAAACACAGGCTGCGTATCCCTTATCCAAAATCCAGAAGTGGTTCAGATTTTCAGGTTTTTGAAATGTTTGCATAGACTTTATGGGTCAAGTATCTTTTTTTCTTTTTTTTTTTTTTGGTACCAGGGATTGAACCCAGGATGCTTTACCACTGAGCCACATCTCGGCCTTTCTTTTTGATTTTGAGATGGAATTTCACTCAGTTAAGGGCCTCACTAAATTGCTGGGGCTAGCCCTGAACTTTTGCTCCTCCTACCTCAGCCTCCTCAGTTGCTGGGATACCAGGTGTGGTGTGCCACCAGGCCTGGCCTGATCAAGTACCCTTAATCCAAAAATTCAAATTGCTCCAGAATCCAAAATTTTTGAGCAATGACAAGACACTCAAAATGTATTGAATTTTGGGGTATTTCGGATTTTTGAATGAAGGACGCCCAACGTATATCACCACCTTTCAGTGTTATGAGTACTCACACAGCTCCATCCTTTCAAGCCAGCCAAGTAAATACCATGGGTGGGCTGCTGAAGTGTTTCTCAAACTATGATCCCTACAGCACGGAGCGTTAAGACTCCCCTGAGGAACTATTCATAATATGCAAATTCCCAGGCCCTACAAGCAACTTAATGAGTCAAAAAGTTTGCATTTTTTGGAACAAGTTGTCTCAGGTATTGCTTAGGTGTTGATTTGAGAAATCAATGGCATAAATCCTTTTACTCTGACTTTACTATTTAAAGTTGGTTAAAACAAAAATAAAGAACTTCTCTCCATTTTGCTGTTATTTAAAATTTCACATATGTAGAATGTTTCCTAGCATGTATCTCTGGAGTATAACCATCCTCTAATAATTGAAAAAAATTCAGGTGAAACATCATCATAATACTCAAAAGCACTGTCTCAGTCCATTTTCACTGCTCTGAAGTTCTTCCTAAATAGGAAGAGTTCTGAATCACAGGTTAATGATAAACTAACTGGTCTCCACTCCATTTAGCAGTCCACAAAGTTTATTCAGCAATATAACTGCAGAGAACCATTATGAGAGACATAAGGCAGAACACAGGGGTGGGTCTCTGGGATCCATTCTTCACACAGACTAATAAATAGGTTTCACAATATGTGGCAAGTATGATTTGTTGTGTGTCAACAGCCATTCATCCCCCACTTCTTCCTTCCTAAAAGAATCTTGATTTTATCAGTGGAGACAATGCACCCCACCCAGACAATGCCAACTCCATTTCCCTTTGCCAGGTTTCCTCAGGCTCCCCTGTGAACCTTGCAGTGAGATGTAAGAAGGAATCTGCTAGGAATGGGGGGCAGGGTGGATTTTACTCCCAAACAAGACAGTCTTGAAAAGAGAAAGCCTTTTGCTCCCTGCTTCCAGTCTCTGGTGGGACTAAAATGTCTGGGGCAACAACAAACCATACTACACTCATTGAAGAAACAACCATGAAGACAGAAATCAAACATCAGGATCCCAGCAGGTAAGGCCAGGAAGAGTCTGGATCCTCAATAACGTGGCCAGCTGCTACACAAACACTGGATTACTAGCATCTTAATCTGAAAATTGTTCAGTGACCTCTGAGATGTTTCAACAGCCTTCCCCCCAAGTTGCCTAACTCCAACTCTGGTTCTATGATTTTTATGAATGAGAGAAGGCCAGAAGGTGGCCAACAAGACTCTCTTAGTTCTAAGAAGGATGCTTTCCACCAGACCATTCATGATTCATATAGAGTCAAGCGTGGTTATTCCTTCTGCCATAAACCTCACAATACAGGTACTTTTCCATTTCCAAGAGAGAACATTATGGGTTCAATCACTACAAAGACAGGGTAGTCTTTGGTTATGTAGAGCCAAGTTAAAAATGTAAACAGGCAGCATTTTTACATATTTTTGTGTATACTATGTATGTGTTGCCTAATAGAATGTAATTTCTCTGACAGTGACCAGTTACTAACATTAGACAGTACACTGAGGATGGGCCAAACAGAGCAAGAGGAATAAGTAGTCATATGTGAATAAATTCTCTCTCTATATATATGCACACACACACTCTCATACATATCTCATTATCACTGATAGAGCAGAAGAGGGGCAATTTAGAACAATGTAGTTTCTTATTAAAATTTATTGGAAGAATCTAGAATCTAGCTACAATGAGGATGCTTTCCCACAAAAGTTCCTGTTAGAAATGCAATTATGGGGCACATAGTATGGGCCTCCCCTCCGGGAATACCTTGTTGTGTGTCAATAATTAGGCTGTACAACTTTTTAGGAGGGTCAAGCTAGTTTTAAAACATGTTTATATGGATTAGTCAGGTTCTAGATGAACAGTCTGGTTAAAATACTAAAGTCATGCTAAACAAAATAAGCTTCGGCCACAGAAGCAGACCCAATAATTTAAGCAGTTCCCCAACGTAGTGACAATCTGGGTCAGATCAGAAGTGAGTCTGGGGATATAGCTCAGGGGCGTAGTGCTTGCCTAGCATGTGTGAGACTCCAGGTTTGATCCCCAGCACCACCAAAAAAACAAAAAAAAAAAAGCAAAGAAAGAAAAAAGGAAATGAATTGTATTTGCATCTTCCTTGGACTACTAGCACAAAACCCTCTACAGTCTCCATGATTTTTGCTATTACAGAAGTTATTTATTTTGGCCCAGTTTCTTGTTTAAGGTTTTGTCTGTTCTGGTCAAGATTAACTGTAATGCAGGGTTAAAACCAGCCACTCTGGAGTCATGGATCCTTTTTCTAACCAGGGGAGGACCCAGCAGAAATGGATGGCAAGCTTTCTCAAAGGTCCACCTGGTGAGGTTCTGGGGTGCCCACTCAAGTGGGAAAGACCAAGGAAGGACAAGGCTTCTGTTGGCAGGGTTATCAGGGTAGCATTCTGGGCAATAATCAGCCCTGTTAATGCGGTCTAAGAATACTTGGTAGCATTCATTTTCAACAAGTTCGGTTTGGTACAACCAATGGCCTAGTTCTAAACTAGGGAACCACTGCTGCCCACAATCAGGGCAATGTGAATTATCAGAGAACATCTGGACTTTGAAAGGTAACACAAGGAGCAATGTAACAGCAAGAGGCAAAATGACAGACACCCAAATAACCAGTCCCGTTACAGGTTCGGGTTAGCAATTTGTCAGTTCAACGAGCATTACTTGCAGAGGGGTCAGTGTGGCTTGCACCTCAGTGCAATTCTTCAAGATTTCGTTGTCTGTTTTTCACTCGGCTGCAGCTCAGTCTCTGAACTCGGAGACCAACGCAGTCTACGATGTTATCAATCACTTATGAGCAGCACAGATCTCAGAATGACTCCTTCAAATCCCAGTTTCACAAGAGAAGAGAGGGCTCTGGTGTCAGTTATTTTTTCTTGCGCGCTATCAGCTGGTGGTGGCGTCACACAGGCACGTGGCTTACTCTGCTTAGCTGGTGCTGGCACTCTTGCGGTCCTAATGCGCGTACCCAAGTCTTAAGGCCTTTGCACTTTACAGAGCTGTAGAGGGGGCAGAAAAACCTGGCAGAGTCCTCTTGAGCGTGGATCCAGTGAAGTGTGTCTTGGGAAGACCTTAATCTGGACCCAGTCACAGAAGTAGCTGATGCTGAGTTGGCTGGAGGTTCTGGGAATGCGTCACATACCTGTAAATGATAAAACTTCAGACGACTCATATGGGCTTTGCAGTTGCTCACAATATCACCAGACACATGCATTTGAAGGGCTGGGGGTGTGGCTCAGTGGTAGAGCACTAGCCTAGCATGCATGAGGCCCTGGGTTCAATCCTCAGCACCACAAAAAGCAAAGAAAAAAGAAAAAGAAAAGAGACATGCATTTGGAACTTATCTGGATCAGTCAAGGTAGATGAGAATTGTCTCATGAGTTTTCCCAAAACAATGTAGTGTGGGTTCAATCCAATTTATCTGCTGGGAGTTATTCTTATGCTCACATGGGCTCTCAGAAAGGTTCTGGATTATTTAGGATTTGTATTAAGACAATGTTTTAAGGACTACTTTTCTATTTTTATAATCCTTTTGCACTTTAAGAGTAAGGTCTGTATAATTACGTTTAACCTGGCTTAAACTTTGAGATCTAGTGAATCTCTTCTGTGAAGGGGTGCCATATATGGTATTCCCGAAACATTAACCACGTGTGGGATGACATTAATGATGAAGGCTTTCCCTCACAGGCTTCAATCTGAACCGGAGAACACTTACAAAATTATTAGGTAATATTCTTAATAGCTAATCTAGGAAGTTAGATAAAACCCTTTTGAAGGCTAAAAGAGAAACCAGTGGGCAGGCTCATTGCCCACGCCTGTCTTCACAGGTCGATGGACACTGTTGTTTGTGAAACAAGTATGTGAAGGCACAGCCCTGAGCAAGAGACCTGCCTTACTGGAAAATGTACCGTCAGCCAGTTGGAATGTGCAGATGCTATCACCACCTCTGTGCCTGCTCATGTCACTGACTCTAACAGGTAAACAAGGCGGGGAGTGGGGTGCCTGAAACACACGGCCACCTCGGAAGTATCGCAGATGACCAAAATCACATTCTACCCTGCCCCTCTCCAGTGTTCTTTGTATAAATTCTGAGGCAACATGGGACAACACGGGACATTGGGGAGGGTGTGAGTGGTAAAACTATATTAAGAACTAGTCTGAAAAGCAGGCCTTACAGCCTCGGTGGAGGCAGCCACTTTCCTTACAGACTGGCACGAAGAGCCACGACTCTCCGATTTTAAGACAGCAAGGTGAAAGGCAAGGAAATGGGGCCATGCTTCAACGGGCACCCAGAGGTGGTGAAAGAGTCGGCATAGATTGACTGACTTGTTTTGAAGTGAGATGACAGTGGATGAGGCTACCGAGTCAGCCACTCAGGCCGAGGGGACAACAGTTAGGGTCTCGGACTCGGGCGGGTTTCTGACTCAAGGACATCCTCGGTAGTGACAGCACAGGGAATAACAGGTTTCCCCAAGGCTCTGTTGACAAAAACAATCAGAATACAATTTTAAGTGCTGGATTAAATCTAGGGTGCATAGTCATGGCACAGACAGATGGGAAACAGAATCCCCTCAATCATGGAACTCATTAAACATGAATGATAAAAGTAAAGTTGTATGACTTAGTAGGATATAGAATTTGGGATTTTTTAGAGCAAAATCAGGGAAATGCAATTAAAACCACAGCAAGAAACTGTTTCACATCTACCAGACTGGCAAAATTGACAAATCTGATAATTGGGGACCACATACCATTCTAGGCAAGAGCATCCCTCCCCCAGGAACCCACATTTCCATCTGCAGGGGTCAAGAAGGAAGTCCTAGAGCAGGGTTGCATCCAACTGCAAGAGTCAAGCAAGCGCCAGAACTCCAAGTGTCCGGAATCAAGAAAACTTCAGGGTTGCGTGGTGCGTATGTTTTAGACAAGCCCCACTTGCCCTGGTCCTTCCAACCTCAACAGGCAAGAGTCAAGAGGGATCCAAGTGCTCAGAACACCCTCACCAGCCTCCTCGCTCACTCTTCAGTCTTCCTACTACTGGGTTAAGTAAAAGTAAAGAGAAAGGCCAAATGTTTCTGGCACAATTTCCAAACACTCACAGGCTCGCTACTACTATTTGCTGAAAGCATCAGGACCAGTCTCACACCTGTGTCTCTGTTCATATCAACCATCACATGAAGCCCCAGCCTTCCTGGTTATCCTTCATCCCCTGAGACTCTCGGCATCTGTACAGCTCTAAGAGCAGAGTCAGCACCACTCCCCTTGCCTGATTTGCCCCCATAAAATATGTAACATCTTGCTATATTACATTTTAGCTTCTTTTTGGCCACTAAAACATACACTGCCTGAGAGTGGGGGCTTTTAGTCCTATTCACTGCTCTACGTGTCCAGTAAATATTTCTTTAAAAAATTAATAACAAGAAAAAAGAGCAAATTAAATCCTTATACTCTAATAACAGACGTGTCAGTGAGTACAACCACTTCTGGATGAACTTGGCATTATCTAGGAACGCTAAAGATGTGCACTACTTGTAACTCAGCAATTCCACTCTTAGGTATATACCCTAGAGAAACTTGTGAATATACATTTTAAATCATAAATAAAAACACAGCAAAATAATAGCCAAATGCCCATGAATGGTAACATAGGTAAAAAAATTGAGGTATTGCCACACAATGGAATACTGTGCATAGACACATAGATGAAACTCAAGAACACTGAACTTAAAAAAAAGAAAAGTAGCAAAAGAAAACCAATATTTACACACATCTTGTAAACTTTCTATTTACATGGAGATTCAAAAACATAAAATTGGCGTATTACTTAAGGATAAACATGCAGCAAAGCTAAGAAAAGAAAGATAAGCACCAAACCCAGGGTAACTATTATCTTTAATCAGAGAGAGAGAAAAGGAGAGGATCTGGAAAAAAGACATTCCAAGAATTTTAAAGATAGCTAGATGGAAGAAAAAGAATGCTCAATGTATCATAAATCCTAGTAACTTACATCCGTCTCTATTCAGTATTTCATAATTAAAGAGAAGCAACAATAGTTACCCTTTCAGAGAAGAATATGGACCTCTGCTTTTCTTCTAAAATTGTAACCACCGTTTTTTCACAGAAATAAGGTAAAGAGGCCCACCTAATGCTGGTATGAAAAAGAATGTTCACCTCGGCATTCCCCATGAAGGAATGCATCTGTGGGTAGGGACGCTGCTATTTCATGTGGTGTCTTTGCACCAATTAAAAAAACAAATCCTTTCTCCAGGTGAGCTGCGGCCTCCAGGGCCTCATCTGGCCAGGTGTTCAAGCACTCACAGGAACTTTCTCTTCCGAACACTTTGTGTGTATTAACAATTTAATCATCTCAATAATCCAGAGGGATTATTATCCCCATTTTATAGGTACAAAAGAGTTAAGCAACTTGTCTGACGTCACATGAGTAGTTGTAGAGAAACCAGAATGGACTCTCGGCAACCTGGTTCAGAGTCTGTACTCTTAACCACTAAGAGACGCTGCCTTTCTAAACAGTGGCAGTTAAAACTTTAGAAAGTCCTTTCACAAGCTGTTCACAAACCTTCATGACACTGTTCGGTGGTGGTGTATATTAGGGTGGAGATGGGAGAAATCACCCCACACAAATTTCCACCACACACAAAAAAGATACAGAACAGGCTTCAAAGAGCTCCGAGTCCTCTGAAATTGAATATAAAATACTTTATATGCATATGTGCGTTTTCTCCAGAAAGATGGTACACACTTTAGGACTTCTAAAGGAATCTAAAATGGTTCCTAATTATTTCACTACTAAGGGCAACTTTGTTCCCATCTCATTCTGGAAAGACAATCTGCACTCTTGTAGTTTTGTAGATCTGCCAATCAGAACTTCCAATAAAAAAAAAAAAACAAAACTAGTGTTACTAGCCTTAGTTTAGAAACTTTCAATATTTTAAACTAGAAATAATATTCAAAATGTCAATAATAGAAAGCTGGAAATATATAGATACCCTGAATTTGCTTCATTCCTCAACTCCATTAGCACAAGTCAAAAACAGTTGATTTAAGGCAAAAGTATTACTATCATTGGGCTTTTAGAAATGCTGAAAATATCTTAAACTACCATTACCCTACTAATGATTAAATGTAATTCTTTCCTTTTTTAATTTTTTTCTAAATTAGGTATAGGTGGACACAATACCTTTATTTATTTTTATGAGGTGCTGAGGCTCAAACCCAGTGCCTCACACAAACTAGGCAAACACTGCCTCTGAGCCACAATCCCAACCCGAAACACAGTTCTTTAAGGGGAAACCACCATGTGCCAGACCCAATGCCAATTACTGTGGATAAAGAAAAAACAGTCTTTCAGGACTTCTACATGTCCAGGGAATCCAGAGTGGAACCAGTGCTGTAGGTGAAGGCTAAGGACTTTAGAGGGATATAACAAAGATCGCTTGTGGAGGTCACAGGACATTCAGGAATGCCCACAGAAGCTGGAACAAACAAACAAACTGACCAAACGTAATGGGTAAAAATCAAAGCTTAAAGAGCTCCTATACAGCACAAAAGAAAATATCAATTTTTTGTTTGTGAGAACTAAAGTAAATAGAAGAGTCTTCCTGAAACTTGATTAGGAGAAAACTTAGGGAAAAGAAACAGTACTTTAGCACCAAAATAGAAAATGCAGTTCTAGCAGGAGGATCGTGTTCAAGGCCCAACTTAGACCTTGTTTCAAATTTTTTTTTAAAAAAAAGGGCTGGGAATACGACTCAGTGGTTAAACATCCCTGGGTTTCAATCCCCAGTACCAACCAAAAAAAGAAAAGAAAATGCAGTTTTGTTTAATTCACTGGAATTTATGTCAACTAACCATAGCAGCTTTATACATAATACTTCCTCTAAATGATCTGATCTACTTCATTCTTTACTATTTCTCTAACAAACTGTTAGTAAGCAAGCTCAAATCTGTCTTTGATAAAAAAAATTCCCTCGTTTTTAGTGGTAGAATAATAATTAAGTTTCAGACTAAGTCAGCATTAGGATGACAATTTTTCAGGCAATATATCCCTTAGATTTCAGCCTTGACCTAATTCCTCATGATACATAAAATCAAAAGATAAGCACATTAAAAAAACAAAAGCTTTGATTCTTCTCAAATTTCCATTTAAAACATTCTCTTCCACAGCATATTCTAAGGCTAATCAACAGTCCTAAGTGTCTACTTTTGGTATGAAATAGTTTCTCTGGTAAGTTTCATACACAAAGTAAAAATTTAAGAGCTTTGTATTTCATGAGTTCTTAATTTAGATGATTTAGGGAGTATAAAAAAGGAGTCCCTCTTCTTTTTGAATTCATATACTCTAAACTCCTTGATGAAAATATATTATTAAAATAAATGCTCCTGAAGACTTTGTTTTGTGAAGAACTACTTTTTTTGAGCAACTACTTTTAGTTTGTCAAAGTAGTGCGATCACTGAGAGAAGACACGTGGATGACAATCTTCAGTGCTACTTAGCACAAACACTGTTCAGATAAGCCAGTCAAAAAATATGACCCTAGGTTAGAGGACAGCTGAAGAAATTTCTCTTCCTACTCCAGGAACTGATGAACAGAACAGGTGTGTGTATGTGGCCTCACACTGGGGCCTGCGATGAGTGTGAGGAGAGAATGATCATAAAGGAGAACAAGTAGTTTACTGGCACATTCCAACTACTCTGCTCTACCAGATCAAAAGTCCATGGTTCAAATTCTATCTAAATAGTTAAATAGTTTCCATTTAAAATACCAACAGCTAAAACAGCTTTCAACAGACAGACCTGGTACCCAGCTTAGGTATTTTAATACTTGCAATATCTGTTTGTGTTTATTATGAAATATCTAGGTCCTTTTTTTTTTTTTTTTTTTTTTGCGGTGCTGGGGATTGAACCCAGGGCCTTGTGCTTGCGAGACAGGCACTCTACCAACTGAGCTACATCCCCAGCCCAATATCTAGGTCTTGACCACCTCTCTGCACCAAATCCACTGTCATAAATAATAATAATAATTAATATTAATAAATACTAATAAATAATAAAAATAATATTTCCCACTCATTTTCCAGTATTTTCACTAAACTAGTGGCTTGTTCCATATTTTTAAAAGAGGGCTTAAAAGGGGAGTTTAAAATAGGAACAAAAAGCGCTCCCATTACTTCTTTGTGGAACTGTTTTTTACAGAGACCGAATGCCTGGAGCAGTTCAAATGCTACACATACTTTCTGAGTACAGTCTTCTTTTCCTGCTTGTTTCTTCCTCCCCGCTCCCAACCCTCTGACTCCAATCCCTGGTTTAGGCTGACCTTGGAAAAGCAACAGCAATGCACAAAAGTTTCAAGAGTTTGCTAAGATTTCCAACAGAGGATGGAAACTGACCCCCAATTTTATTACTCACCTTCCCTAGTAACCTTTTGTATCCACTTCAGGTGAATATAGTTTTATTATACTTTTTAGTTTGAACTAATTTTAGACTTACAGGAAAACTGCAAAAACAAAAGTTTAAAAATAAAAGTTGCAGAGTTCCCTTATATCCTTCATTTAGCAACTATATAATTAAAGTACAGCTATCAAAAACAAGACATTAACATTGCTGCAAGCCAATTAATAACATACAGCTCATGTTTCAATTTCATCATTTCTTCTATTAATGTTCCTTTTCCATTCCAGGGCCCCCAATGCACTTAGTTGCTATTTCTCCTTAGTCTCCAATATGTGACAGTTCCTCAGTCTTTACTCTCTTTCGTGACCTTGACACTCTGGAAGAGTATCATCAGTTTGGAGAATGTCCTTCTGTTTAGGTTTGTATAACATTCTGTCATGATGAGAAAGAAAGAAGAGGAGATGCATTTTTGGCAAGAACAACTAACAACACAGGTGCAATGCTGTGTCTCTCTCACTGTGCCCTAACGCCAGATTCATGTCGCCCAGATGTTTTATGTGATGTAAACCTTGACTACTTGGTCTGCACGGTATCTCTCCACTGCTGAGTTACTATTTTTCCTTTATAATTAACAACTATCTTTGGCAAGAGATAGAGACTATGCAAACAGCCTAATTCTCCACTAAATTTCACCCACTAGCCTATAGGTAGATTTTATCTGCAACATTTAATATGGTGCTGTTTGCCTACTGGTGATTTTCTATTTCCTTCTTTCCTTCTGTTTATTAATTAAATTCTTTTGTAAGTTATCCCTTCTCCCATTCTTATTTGTCTATTCAGCTGGTATTTAGTATGGACTCAGGGATACTTACTTTGAGGGTTAAAATTCAACACTATTGCCAGGCACAGTTGTACACGCCTGTTAGGCTGAGGCAGGACGATCACAAGTTTGAGGCCTGCCTGGGCAACTTAGCAACACCCTGTCTCAAAATAAAATAAAAAGGATTGGGGATGTAGCTCAGTGGTAGAAAACCCCTGGGCTTAATCCCCAGTACCACAAAACAAAACAAACAAGCCACCTCAATACTATCAATATTCATTTTGTTATTAATTGTTCTAACTTGGCCATTAGAAGATTCTCCAAGTTGTCAGACACAGTGGTGCACAACTGTACTATCAGTGTTTCAGGAGGCTGAGGCAGGAGGATAGCAAGTTCAAGGCAGCCTCAGCAACTTAGCAAGACCCTGTCTCAAAATATAAAGTAAAAGGGCTAGGCTGCGGCTCAGTGGTAAAGTGCCCCTGGGTTCAATCCCTAGTACCAAAAAAGAAGATTCTCTAATTTAACTTCTATCTTTTCAACAAGCCCCCAAATGTTTGAGTACTTCCTTAATTGTAAGCATCAAGACATGCTCCAGGTTCTCTTGCATTTTCTGTCTTGGCTCTGGAATCAACCACTTCTCCAAAGAGTCTGGTTCCTTCAAAAACCAAGATCTAGGCGCTCACTGCTATTGGGGTGTCACTGTCAAGTCAACAACTGGGACAATAATCCCCCCCCCCTTTTTTTCTTCTTTTTGAGACGAGGTCTCACCACGTTGCCCAGGCTGGCTCTAACTCCCAAAACTCCTGCCTCAGCATCCAAGGAGATGGGAATATAGCCACACCACCACACAAGGCTTACCACAAATATTACTGTGTTTCCTTACTATACTAAACTTATTAGCTGGGAATAATTAGGATCTCCTAGGAGTTTGTTAGGACTACAAATTCTTGGGTCCCACCCCAGACCCACTAGACCAGAACTTCAGAAGGTCACATAAAGGAATTTGTGTTTTAAGTTTTGCCAGATGATTCTGGAGCTCACTATAAAGTATAAGGTTCCAGGAACTCCTCTTTAAAGAAAAGGCTGTGTTTCTTTATTAGAAACCCTAAGTTTATCTCTAATTTTTTAAAAAAAGGAAAGCATAGTCCTAGTAACTTCCTTGTATATAAAGATTTTTATGGCCATAACTAATCAAACTATATGAGTGGCCTCATCTGTTAAGGCTCTAAACACTTCCTATTCTCTATCATTTTCCTTTAAAATGCTGTTTAAATCTGGTTTTCTAGGTAATTATCAAGTACAGACGCTGTTACTTTCATACAAAGAAGCTGCAAGTCATCCTCCAGGATCAACTCCTGATGATTACATATATGATCTAATAGCCGTGTAATGAATCTACAAATACAGAACCCAACACAGCACTTGCCACTAAAGTCCAACTGCCTTGGCCCTAATGACTGCTCCTGCTTCCGACCTGACTTCTCTCTCTACGCCTTTGGTTTTCTTAACCACAAAATGGAATAACACCAGCTGGACGACAGAGGCAGGGTAAGGGTAAATGAGGTAAATGAGATGATGTGTAACACCACTGTGGGGCATAAAAAAGTTCTTGAAAACTGCTATTTTTTTTAACATACTGGGGAATGGGAAAAGTGGAAACTAGACTGAAGGACAGTTCTACTTTTTCATCAGTAGATCAGAATAAAGGCAAACCCAGACAGCTCTGTTCATACGGTTATAATAAAACTTTCAGGGCCTCCTGAGGCAGGAAGAGCACAAGTATGAGGCCAGACTGGGCAGTTTATCAAGACCTTGCCTCAAAATAGAAAAGGCTGAGGATGAACCCAGTGGCTCTGGGTTCAATCCCCAGCTTCTGAAATTAACAAACCAATGTTTTATACGTTTATAGTCATGGACTAAAGAGAAATAGGTAAGAGGTAAAACAATTTGATCTGTTAGGGTAGTGGAATTATAGGTGAATTTTCTTCCTTACTAGTTTGGTTGTCAAAATCAGGTAATAAATAATAGCAGTTTTGACTTCTCTCCAGTCCTCAAACTATTCCATTTAATATTCCAAATGACCTTATGAATCTCCACTTTACTAGTAAGGAAACAGGCTCAGAGCTACAAGGTTATCTGAGAGTCACACTGTCAAAGAAAAGGATTCAGAGCCAGCTATGACCCCAAAGTCTATGTGCATAACCAGTGTTGGGGACACCATTCCTTATTCCCAAGTGCTTGATTTTTCTGTAGGAAATTTATGATAAAAGTATAATCACCATATTGAATCAACTCTTGTGAGCACCACTTAATAAGGAGTTCCTAAGATATAGATATATTCAGCTGAAAAAAAATAAAAAACAAAAAACCAAACACCCAGACAAGTCTTTATTCTTCACATTTTTGGGAGGTTGTAGAACCTTCAAGCTTCTATGCTTTCACAGCTGGCTTACTGCACAACTTCAAATAGATAAAGCAGACAAGGATTCTCTGAGCAAACCTTCCTTTAGGAAATTCAAGTGGCACTTAGAAATGTGGACTTCTATGGAATACAATTAAAAATGACTTCTTAGGCAAAAATAAATTATATTCACAATATACAACACATTACTAAACTATCCAATAATCCTCAAATGAGTACCTAAATTCTGACTTTTTTTCATTATAGACTCTCCTGGACTAGCCAGAGCCTCTTAAGTAATGTTTATTATATTGACTGCAGAGTCCACAACTTGACCAGTTTTGCTACAGGATTATCATGTTACCTTGGATGACTCATTGAAACTCTTATTTTATCTGGTTTCCTTCCTAATGTAGAGATAAAAGTTTCCAAAGCAAATTTTCGTTTTTCAAACTATTCTCATCCAAAGGCATCCAAGAATAATTTTTGTTCCTCTCCCACGAAGTTCCTTTTTCCATTAAATGACTTTCAATGGCCATTTACAAACTAATCATGTGTTTAAAAAATAAAATTTTGGTAGCTGCCAAGGCCTTAATTCTTAAATAAAGACGAGGAAACAATCTCATACAGATCCAAAATAAATATTTTAAAACCTAAAGACAGGTAAAACAAAACCAGCTGGGCCCGCGGAGGGCACACGCCTGTAATCCCAGCAACTGGGAGCTGAGCAGGAGGATAAAAAGTGTGAGGCCTGCCTGGGCAATTCAGCAAGGCCCGGGGCAACTTAGTGAGACACTGTCTCAAAATAAAAAAGTGCAGGGAATGTAGCTCAGTGGTAAAGCACCTCTGGATTCAATTCCTAGTGTTAAAAAAAAAAAAAAAAAAAAAGTTCAATCAAATAAGATCACTCATCTCTGTGTAACAGTATAAAGTCTAACAATTAAGCACTACTGATAAGTAGACTTTGTTCAAAGAAGAAAAAGGCATAAAGTTTTTCATCGGGTATTAAATATAATTGAGAGTATATAAATATGCAGGAAAAATAGTAACTATGGATCTTACTAAAATTTCAAACTTTTTTAGCACCATTAAGGACAAAAAAAAAATAAAAATAAAAAATAAAAAACAAAAAAAGACCCTATCTTTTAAGGACTGAGATGATGCGGGCCGGGGTCCTGCTAGGCGTGGAGGGACAGGGAGTAATCTCCACCTACTCCGGCAGTCAAATTTCCCGTTTAGGATTCGAAAGCTAAAGGAATTCGGCTCCGGGTCCTAAAATGCAAACCAACCCTACTCCCGGCGCAGCCGACGGAGGACCCGGATTCCGCTGGCCCCGCGGAGGCGAGCTGGGCTGGCCGCCGGGCCGGCCGCGTCCCGGTCCGCGCTGTGGTGGGGGCGGGGAGGCCGCGGCCGCAAGACCTCTGAAGGGAGAAAACGCCGTCCGGCCCCCGCCCGGGAGGGAGGCCGCGCGCTCGCCCCGCGTACTCACAAGTGCCGGCGGGGACTGGAGTGGGGAGCTGTCAGCAGCAGGGAGCCTTCAAATGTTCCTCCTGCTCCACGACGCCGAGAAGAACCCTGCGGCCGCCGCGGCAAAGTCTTCTGTCCCCACCCACGTGACCGCCACCTCCGCCGGGAGGCGCGCGGAATGCTGGGTCGGGTAGTCCGGGCCCCGCCTCCGCGGGCTCCTCCCTCTGCTCCAGGCACCCACCCTCCCGGGCCTGGCCGTCGCCGCGAGCCCGGGTGAGTGTGAGTGACCAATGCCGGTTGCTCGGCTTCTCCTGCTGACCTGGAAGCAATGCGGACACCTGTACCACATGTCTGACTACTCCGACCCTTCAAATGGGCCCAGCACAGTGCGAAGCACCAGCCCAACAGGACTTAGAACCCAGCCTTTGCCATGACTAAGTGTGTCCTCATGAGTTGCATAATCTAAACCTCAGTTCCCTCGTGTGTCAAATGGGGACAAGACTATGTGAGGCTGTAGTAAATGAAATAATGTAAGCAGCATGTCTGCTAAACGACAGTAGTAATAAACCTTGAATCAAAAAAAAAGCTATTATTTTTGTCTATTAATTGTATATCTGTGAAAACTGACAGATGGCAAACAATTTACCCAAGAACATGTAGTTGGTTAGGGACAAAGTCAAACAAGTCTAAAATTCCTGTTCCTGACCTTTACTCAAAACCACCAAGAAGAAAGCTACTGTAAATCTCTGCATTTTTTTTTTTTTTCAGTGAGAGTTTCAACATCAACACACTTTTATTCACTTTCATTTTTGCCTGTGCTTGCTTTGGCAGTACATATACTAAAGTTGATTTTTTTCTGATCCTACCATTGAAAATAAAGTCCAAGGGCTGGAGTTGGTGGTACACTGCTGGTACCCCAGTGACTCCAGAGGCTGTGGTAAGAAACATCAAAGGGTCTGGGCTGCTTGGTGAGACACTGTCTCAAATTAAAAAGTTTTAAAAAGAAAGGGCCAGGGATGGTCAGAGGTAGAATGCTTCTGGGTTCAATCCCCAGCACTGCAAAGAATAAAAATATTTTTTCTATTACTTGTGAGAATGGGGAATAAATGGAGCCAGATTATTTCCTCTTAATATTTTAATATTTTAAGTTTGGCTCTTCTACTAAGCCAAACCCCAGTTATTTCCCTATCCAAGCAGAAATATATATGTATTGATTGATGCTTTATTTTCTGCTTACCTTTTAACCAAAAACTGTTACAAAATTAAACTGTTTAAAATATTTCATTTAAAATAGCTGCTTCAGCTGGACATGGTGGCGCACACCTGTAATCCAAGCGACTCAGGAGGCTGAGCCAGGAGGATCACGAGTTCAAAGCCAGCCTCAGCAACTTAGCGAGGCCCTAAGCAACTCAGTGAGACCCTGTCTCTAAATAAAATACAAAATAGGGCTGGGGATGTGGCTCAGGGGCCGAGTGCCCTGGGTTCAATCCCCAGTGCCAAATAAATAAATAAATAAATAAATAAATAAATAAATAAAATAGCTGCTTCATTTAGAAATCCAATGTCAAGAGCACAGGACCTCTAGCTCTGGCCATAACACCTAGGTATGTGAATCAGTGCTAACCCTTTATTTGAATAATTTATGTCTTCCCTAATATATGACAAATTCCCTCATAGTTGTTTTCATCTTTGCTGCCCAGGATATGAATAATGCATTTTTAAATTTTTTATAGTTGTAGATGGACAGCATGCCTTTATTATGTTTTTCTATGTAGTGCTAAGTATTGAACCCAGTACCTCAAATGTGCTAGGCCAATACTCTGCAGCAGAATTACAGCCCCAACCCAATAGTGTACGTTATAATCATCTGTTATAATCATTTCTTTCTTCAAAGAATATGAAATTCATCCACATTTCTAAAATTCCCAGTTACTTATTTAACATCTAGAGCTCAAATCTTCCTGGAATTGGTGGCACATCAAATCCCTTACAACATTGGCTATAAGTCTACTGTCTCTAATGTGTTATCATTTGGGACATCCTTGGGTAGTTTGTAGTTTGGAAAACATTTACAGCAGAATATCTGGTTTGACAAGAGTCTGACTTTAACAGTCATGCAGTTTGATATTTGTAAGGTTACGGGGCGTGGGAGGCAGTTATTTAGAACTAGGATTATGTGTTCTTATAACCTAGACAAAAGAGGAAAAATCCTAAGCAAATGTGTGTTAACGCTAGTTACCATGCTTTTAACAGTCTCATTTCTTTGAAAAGTCTAAGCATTTTACAAGCAATTTCTATGCCTTTACAAGCAGTTTTAATTACAACACATATATTAATTATTCAATAACTTGTAAAACTTCCCATCTGATTGTTCAATACGTGTAGAAACTTGTCTCTTTAATATGTCCCCCAAAGTTTCACAAGCCCACATCCAAGTTTCTACATAGTCGCCTGTCCCAGTAAATGTTTTAGAGGCTCTTAATATATGCATTAATGTTCATAATGAGCTTAGTATATTAATACTATAAAATTTATATGCTTTAATAAATTATTGCATTTCTATTAAAGAATTTTTAATATTATGTGTTAATAATGAGTAATGTAATAACCATCATGCAGAGAAAGCATTACTTAAATAAAAGCCAGATATTAGCATGTATCAATAAATTTCAGCATTTAGAATATATCTCAAATTCTCCAGGTTGATAACAAAGAATATCCTTTTCATTTTCAACAACTTTAAAAAAAGTAGTCTTTTGTTAATACTACTCCAAGTTTATTTGGCTGTATATAGTAAAGCTAAACTCTTAACTGCTGAAACCTATATCTTTAATTCATGTAATTCCTTGTGTCTCTGGCCAAATTTGTGGACTGTTGGAAAATATAAGTAACAGAAATTTGTGCAAGTTTGAGCAACAAATGAGTTGCCCAAACACTCTGTAAGGTGATTATTTAAAATACTTGATAAGGTAAACAAATATCTTGAAATTTTTCAGAATCATTGTAATTGGTACCCAAATCACAATTTTTTTTAAACCGGTCCATTTATATTAATCATAGAAAGTTCTCCAAGAAGTTGTAAAGTTGAAGTGTTGTAACATTAAGTTTTCTTTCAATACTCGGGCTTTACACCAAATTAAATCAATCTTCCATCCCTTTAATTTTGGTTTGATATTTGGAGATTATACACATCTGTAATATGTGGAGCTGAAACAAAGAGCTTTTCTCTTGCTTTCTTGTTCTGTAAACACCAAGAACCACAAATTCAATGCAGTAACATCGTCATACCCAGAATCTAAGTAAAAACAACGGATCTCAACTTAGAATTACAGTGCTGCCTTTAATCAAACTATTCAATTCTCACTGAGCATTATATGGCACTAATAGGGTGTTCCTAACAGTGCTACCAGAGTAGAACCTTTATGTGAAAGACCAGGAATAAGGCTGCTTGCTATTGGTATATTTCGCAAATGCAAACCTGTCCAATGAGTATGACTGTAGACAGAACTCTGTACACGCTCAACAGGTGATTTAAATTTTAAAACTGGGTAGCAGCCTTCATAAGGAACTTGAAACGAACCTCGTCCTTAAAAGATGACACATGTAAAAATATCTGATCGTCACTCCTGCTGGGGACACTTGGAAAGGTACAGCTAAGACAGCAGTCGATCAAAAAGGTGCCAAAGAAACTGCGCAACAGCCTGGGCTCGAGGACTGGAACAGGGGCTCCTCCACCCGCGCCTGTCCTTTCCCGGGGAGTCGGTACTGGGGCCGGGGCCGGCGTCTCCTGCATGCGGGCCACAGTTGCCAGGAGCCGCCGACTTGGCACAGGCAGTCTGCCCTGCCACCCGGCAGGCACCCCCACCTTCCCCTCCCCCAAGGCCAGGGCAACGACGTCCTCCTCCCTGTTCTCCTCCTCTTTGGTGCCTCCAGCCAGGAGGCGGGAGTGACCCACACAGCAGCTGACCCAGCCCGGGCACTGCCTCTCCCACAGCCCTCAGGACACACCATGGGCCCAGAGGCGGGTTTGCGGCACGGCAGCGACGACGCGGGTGGCGGCCCCGGCGACTCTCAACTGCCTCCCTGACCATTGTGACCACCGCCCAACACCCCAGAGAAGCCGCTGCCACCACTGGCAGGAGAATCCAGGATCCTCAAGGCCATCTTCGCGATCCACTAAAGCTACGTCAACAACTATGGCGCGCGAGGGGCGGCGGGCGGAGCCCGTGGGGGAAGGCTGGGCGGTGTACGTCACGCCCCGGGCCCCCCTTCGCGAGGCAAGGCACCGGCTCGCCCCTCAAAATGGCAGCGGCAGTGATGCGCCTGCGTACGGAACTACTCCGTCGCGCCAGGGCCGGCGGGAAGTGAGGTTCTCAGAGGAACCGCCAGAAGTGTACGGCGACTTCGAGCCCCTGGTGGCCAAAGAAAGGTCTCCGGTGGGAAAACGAAACCCACCAGAAGAGTTCCGGCCGGATTCTGGGAAAGAGGAAGCGAAAGAAAGCGCCTACTACCTTCGGTCTCGGCAGCGGAGGCAGCCGCGACTCCAGGAAGCCGAGGAGATGAAGACGCGAAGGGCTACCCGCCTTCTGCAGCAGCACTCACAAGAGCCTCCGCTACAGCCGTCTCCGGTTACGACCAGGAGAGGCTTACGGGACTCGCAGTCGTCTGAAGGTGAGGGCAGCGGAGGTAACAACCTCAGTCTCCAGCCGGGGAGCGGGCGGACTGGAGGGTGCACGCGGCGTGGCGCGCGCTTCCGCGGGGCTCGTCCCCGCCAGGGCGATGGTGACCCCTCGGACCCCGCTGGTGTGCGCCCCCGTGCGGGGTCCGCCTCCACCCGCAGGCGAGGAGGGACTGACCCCGGGAGCAGAAAGACGGTGATCCCGAGAGACCAGGCAGAGCGGGGAGCCCTGCTCAGCCTGGGCATTGGTTTAGGGCTCGCCTGTTTGTGCAGGCTTTCAAGAGGGGCGACGAGTTAGGCGCCAGTCAGAACACCGGATTACTCCGGGCTCGGTTTCATTTCCGTGCCCTCTGCAGATATTTCTACCGAAGCCACTTCCATTTCCCTTTTTTAACTCTTGGAGACCTGAAGTCCCCTGCTGAGCAGTATGGTTCTAATCTAACCTCCTGTCTTTTCCAGCCCCATCCAGGTGGAGAGAGGGAGGAAAAATTTTGTGAGGTTTCAAGGGATAGCAGGGTTAGTGAACGGAGACCTTATTCCAAATACTTACACAGAAATGGGGTGACTCAGTTATCCTGAACTAAGGCTCCCTGATGTCTGTGCTTCAGCTGATCCTTTCTCAAGTGTGGTGATCTCTGCCACAATTGTCCCACGTTGAAGGCCCTCACTGTAGCATCAAGTGGCCTGAAAAGGCTGACAAAGTAGCCCAACAAAACAAGATAGTCAATTAATTAGGAAGTTTTTGTCTAAATGGACCAAAATGCTGACAATGTGACTTTATGATAGTTTTTGGTAAGTCACAGGTGAATTATGTTCCTTAAAGCCACCCTGTCCCCTCTCCTCCAGATCTAACACTGGGTTACAGATGAAGTCTCATGTTAGCCCCATATAAAGCACAAACCCAAGAGGTAAAAGTCAGGGGATTTGAGTCACAATGGAATGACACAGTTAATGGCAGACCATTGATGCATATAAAGAGAAGTGAATTTTAAATTAGAGCACAATAGTAAGTAGGCTGCAAGTGATGACAAAGTGCTGACAACATTTGAAAACTTGTTGATTTTGGAAATTTTGTTATTTAAAGATTTGTAAGTTACTTTTGGGTATAACAAGACAGTTTAGTGTGTGTTCCCTCTCTTACAATGACAAACTTCTTAAAGACAAAGATCCTGTCATGTGTACTTGATAGTAACTTAAGGACTTGTGTTAATTCTATATCTTTCAGTCCCTGGAAGAATGCTTTTGCACCGGGGAATCAATGTAAATATATGTTACCTTGTATTGACTCCCACAGAACCTAGTACCTTACGTAGGCTAATTTTTTTTTTAAATAGGAATTTGCGTCTATTTTAGCAATCTTTAAGGATTTAAACTTTCTCACTCTTCCACCTACTTTCTCCCAAATTTTTGGACTCAAGGTCATCTGTTAAATTTTCTAAAGTAATATATTTTTGTTGGAAAACAACGGTGGTGAATAGTTTATATATTTAACAAATTAGTTTTTCTCTGTCCTAAGAGGAGTTCTGACTAGTTTAATTCCTGAATTTTGGTAAAGTTCATTACACATTCCTAAATAGATGAATACCTGCATTTTTAACTTATATGTTGCTGTTAAATATGCATAATCCATACCATGATTTCTGATGTCATTTATTGTGTACTTGATAGTAATTTTAATTTTTGTCATGTCTGTTCTTTTAGAGGATGAACCATCTTACCAAACTGTTATAAGCCAGACAGTCTCAAAGAAAACTGTCAGGAGAACACAAGAGGCTCCAGGTAAAAATAGTTAATTTTTGTTTTTCTCCTTACCTGCCAACTTTTTAAAGTATAGATTTATCAAGTGTTCATCAAGGATCCCAATTCAGACTTCATTTAGTTTCATGGATCTTCTATGTCAGTTCATTGACTTAAGCAATATAGAAATGTGTCAAGAAAAGACAAGGTAGATACTTGAGTATGCACTCAGAGTACTAGCCACTTTATATATACTAATTCTTATAATCTTGCAGGATAGATATTATACTCTTTTGTTTGCTGGTACTGGTCATTAAACCCAGGGCCCTGAGCATGTTAGGCAATTGCTCTTCACTGGAGCTACACTATACCCGCAGGCTGCACACGCGCTAGGCAGGTGTTCCACCACTGAGCTACAACCCCAGCCCTATATTTTATTTTTGAGACAGAATCTTGTTAAGTTGACCTTGCAGGCCTCAAACTTTCCATCCTCCTGCCTCGACCTTACAAGTAGCTATGATTAGAGGTATGCACCACACTTGACTATGTGTGTTTTATAAATGAGAAAACTGAAGCTCAAAGCATCTTCTCAAAGATTCTTCTCTTAAGATCATGTGATATGTAACAGCCAAAATTCAGACCCAGGTTTGTCTTCTCCCAACCCTTTCATTTTTCCCAAGAACCTCTTCATCACTCTCCCATGTGATAATTAGCTACTGGGGTAAAGTTTAAATGTCAAATGATTGTGTCACACTGCCCTCTATTTAAAATTGATCATATCCTTCTTAATAAAATCTTGACACAGTATGATCATTCTTGTCAACTTAATACTATGTTTCATCAAATTCAAAATGCCATATAGTTATAAGATAAACCATCATTGCTTTATCTGAAACTTAGAAGGAAGAAAATACTCCTCTAATTTTCTGCTAATTTAAGGTATATGCCACAGATTAAATAATGAATCCCAATTTCAGAGATGTTAAAGTATAAAAAAAAATAATTAGTCTTAGAGTCAATGTAATGTGGAAATAGGGTACATCTAATAGTCTACTTACATTTCTAAACCTTTAAAATATTTTTAAAAGATGGAAAAGGATTAAGTTCAATTTAGTTAATTAATGCCTCAGTTTTTTTCATTTATTTTCAATTTGCTTTTCTTGATAACAAGAAAATTCTCTAACAGGTATTGAAACAGATCCTCCCTGGGGTTTTTTTGTTGTTGTTTTTGGCACTAGGGATTGAACCAAGGGGTGTTTTATCACTGAGCTGCATCCCCAACGCTTTCTTATTTTGAGACAGTGTTTCACTAAGTAACTTAGAATCTCACTAAATTGCTGAGGCTTTCCTTGAACTTGCAGTCCTTCTGCCTCACCCTCCTAACTCACTGGGATTAAAGGTGTGCACCACCTTTCCATCTCCGGTTTTTATTGTCCAGATCCTGATTTATTTGTTACTTCTATTAAGATTATACTTTAATTTGAACTATTCTCTTAATAGTCTCAATTTAGAAGAAAGTATGTCTGATTGTAGTTCAGTTTCAAATAAACACACATTTATGCTTTACCCACCTACTTTAAGCCCCAGGCTTTTATATTTGCATAACTTGCCCTGTGTAACTCACAGGACCACTGGAGAAAAGCGTGCATGTGAAATCACTTTGTACACAATAGAACATACAGTTGATAAGGTTCCCCACAACCCGTGGCATTTTATAAGAGACGTTCATAAAATATTGAGCACCTGCTTTGTGCCAGTTGCCACGCTTGATGCTGAGGGTGTAGTGGTGAGCCAAAGCAGACACTTGAAGGACACTACTACCCAAAGAAGGGTATTTGCTCTTTTGTTCTTTCATACCTCCCTCTGGTACTGTCTCCTTTGAATATGTTACCAAGGGCTGTGTACATAGGAGAACATACAGGAAGTGCTTTTTAAATGAATAGATGGGAAATAAAGATAGTGATTGATGTCTGTAGACTTTTTTTTTTTAACAGCTCAACAAAAAACAGAATTTGAGTTTTAGGTTTGAATTAAACCTGAAAAAGTTGGGAATACAGAGAACAACAGAAAGGTATTTGAAAGATATTGGGAGTAAGTAGTAAGTAAAATTTACCTTTGTCAAGATATGTACAAGGTTTACTTTTAAAGTTGTGCGTGTGTGTTTCTAAACGCCTGATAATGTGAAATGCTAACAATCGAAATAGCTGTTTCATAGAATCTTATATTTGAAAGATTTAGGGGAATCATTAGAGTTCCAGAATGTAGTTTTTCTTTTTTTTTTTTTTTAATTTTTTTTTTTTTTAGTTGTGGATGAACCTTTATTTTTATGTGTTCTTTTCTATGTGGTGCTGAGAATCGAACCCACAGCCTCACACATGTGAGGCAAGCGCTCTATCACTGAGCCACAACCCCAGCCCCTGTAGTTTTTCTAATCTTTCTCTTTTCATACTGAGAATTGAACTTGGGGCCGCAAGAATGTTAGGCAAATGCTGTACCACTGAGCTATCTCCTGAGCCCTTTTTTTTAGTTTTATGTTGAGACAGGATCTTGCTAAGTTGCCCAGGCTGGCCTTGAACAATCCTCCTGCTTCTGCCTCCCAAGTTGCTAGGATTACGGCATGCACCACTATGCCTGGTTATTTTTGCAGTTTTCATACAGAACCCAAATCATGCTTTTTTATAGAAATGATTGAAACAAAACAATATAATCCAAATTTAGATATATATTGAGTTTTCTATTTTGCTATGTGGAGCCTTCTGAGAAAACATACCTTTATATGTAGCTTTCTACACTAAAATTAGCATGTTGTTTAATAGAATTGACTTTCCCAAAATCCAGTACCATTAAACCTATAAACTGAAAATGAACCATGGCTAACATTGTCTTTTTATTTGTTTGTTTATTTAATTTGGGGGGGCTACCAGGGATTGAACTCAGGGGCACTCAACCACTGAACAGCATCCCCAACCCTGTTTTGTATTCTATTGAGAGACAGGGTCTCACTGAGGTGCTTATCACCTTGCTTATGCTGCGCCTGGCTTTGAACTCTTGATCTTCTTACCTCAGCCCCCTGAGCTACTGAGAGTACAGGCTTTAAACATTGACATTTTATTTAAAAGTAGACTTCACATTTCCTGAACATACACAGTGTTAAAAAGTTGGAGGGGAGTATATTATTAAATCTTGGGAGTTTAACTGTAAAATGAAAATATACCAGCAATAATCCACAACAGGACTGGGGTTTTGGCTCAGTGGTAGCCCACTCACCTAGCACATGTGAGGCCCTGGGTTCTATCCTCAGTACCATGTAAAAATAAAGGTATTGTATCCACCCACAACAAAAAAAAAGGTATGTGTGTGTATATATATATGTTTATATATAACCCTGAAAACAAAATATATTTTTTTAAAAAATCCACAAAAGGTTAATTACATATGGAATAGATAATTGAGTTGGTGCTATAGTACAGATTTTGGTTCTTAATTGAGCAATTTAGAAGTTTTATTTAGTATTCCTTTCCTTCGTACAATATGCTGTACTGAAAAAAAATGGCAAAGTTCTCTAAGACAATAAATTTTGTATGGCAAAAACATTTCTAGTTCACTATTGTCACTAGTTCATAAGAGGTCGTCACTTAGAGAAAACTTGTCTTTAGTTCTCTAGCATAATGAAAGGATTCATAAGCCTTTGTTAACTAAATAAAGGGAGGATCATATAATAAATCTGTTTTTCACATTTGATATTTTTTTTAAATGTTTCTCTTCCTGTAGCAGTGGCAAATGACGATCCTGTAATTAGCCTACGAAGACCCCCTCTAAGAAGCCCAAGATCTGGTAAGAAATTGTTTTGTCTGTTGGTTTAATTTTTTTTTTTATAAATACAATTTTATTTTTTTTTTAAGTTTTTTAAAATTGTAGACAGGCACAATACCTTTATTTTATTTATTTATTTTTATGTGGTTCTGAGGATTAAACCCAGTGCCTCCACGTGCACTGGGTATTCCACCACTGAGCCACAGCCCCAGCCCAACAATTTTATTCTTTGGATAGTGCATGTATTCATATGATTCAGAACTCAAATATTACTATAGAGAGACAGTGAGAGTCTCCCTGATCTGCTGTCCTTTAGCCACCCAGTTTCATTAGCAAACCACTGTCAGTGTCTTATGTTTTTTTTCCAAAGATTTTTTTTGGGGGGGGTGTTAAGGAAATTCATGTATATGTTATCTTTTTCTCCTTTTCCAAACACAAAATTTTGGCTCAATAAATAATTCTTTGTCCCTTCTTGTTAGCTTCTAGTGTTATTTCATTGGTATTGAGAAATTTTTCCATATTAGTATAAAAGGGGTTCCTGTTTTGTATTGATACTAGGGATTGAACACAGGGGCGCTTTACCACTGAGCTACAATCCCAGTCTTTTGTTTTTTTGGAGGAGTACCAGGGATTGAATTTAGAGGCACTAAACCACTGAGCCATATCCCCAGCCCTGTTTTGTATTTTACTTAGAGAAAGGGTCCAGTGACTTGCTTAGCACCTCGCAATTGCTGTGGTTGACTTTTGAACTCGAGATCCCTCTGCCTCAGCCTCCCAGGCTGCTGGGATTACAGGCATGTGCCACCATGCCCAGCCCCTCCACTCCTTTTTATTTTATTTTTCACAATGCTGGGGATTGAACCCAGGACCTTGCACATGCTAAGGAAGTGCTCTACCACTGAACTACATCCCATGCCCTTATTTTTTATTGAGAATAGGGTCTCACTAAGTTCCTTAAGTCCTCAGTAAGTTGCTGTGGCTGACCTTGAACTTACAATCCTCCTGCCTCAGCCTCCCAAGTTGCTAGAATTACAGGGGTGCACCACCATACCTATTGTTCCCTGTTCTTTTTTAAGAGATTTTTCTTACACGTGGGTATGGTTCTTTTGTGCTCACATGATGCTTTTAAGATTAGGGACTTTTTATTCTTCCCATTATACTGCTAATAAAAAATTCAAGACTGAGATTTTATAATATGGGCTATAAAATTTCTCTACCTCAATTACATTTCCTTTTGACTCAAATCTTAAAAAGTATTGCCCTTTCATATATTTCATGACTATGAAAGAAAACTAGTAAGATCACACAATCTACTTCTTTATTTTCTGTTTATTGGCCCTGAAGGATGCTCTATCAAGGAACAAAAGGAAATGTATTCATGAGCTTTCTATTGCTCCTTATCCTTTAAGAAAAAAATCATATTTGTTTTGTATAATAGTTGGTTATTCTTTTCAGGTTAGCGATAAAGATCTCTTAAGGTTTAAGCCTGTGGTAAAGAAATGTATGATGCATTTCCTTTATGACTCTAATCATTTTCTTCTCCATCTTGCAGATTCAGCTCACAAAACCAATGGAAATACTAAAATGAGTGAATTAGGTTAGTTTATCTCAAATTCTTACAGGTTCTCATTAAGAATAATATTTATCAGAATACAAGAGAACTTATGTTTTATTACTGGCTTGAGAATATTTCTTTGTTCATTATCTCTGCTTGTGGGACACTGTCCTGTGACAATGACCTATCATAATAGCCTTTATTTTCATTCTATCTGAAGTTGCATCTTTCATTGTTTAAATTTGTATGAGAGCATAAAATAGCAAATCAGAGTAGTTTTTATTAGCCTTTGCTAAATTCATACTGTTGAAAGAAGATATCAACTTAATGTATTATGGTTTCTATCTTGATTTAGAAAGTAAATTTGAGCTGTTTTTCATAAAAAGTTCAATGTCCTTTGCCATGTTTGTTGAACTACCTTAAATTCTTTTCAGTGTTTGCCTTGGTGTAGTACATAGGATTCCAGGATCTGTGACTTCAAGTGAACCCACATTGAATGTAACTGGACTTAGTTTTAAGGCAAAAAGACAGAACCTTCATTTTTCTTAATAAGTATGTGGTTGCAATAGTTGCAACTTCCTCTATATTAAATTCATTTTTTACTTAAGCTCAGGCTGATTTCTTTAGAGACGTAGGGATTTTATAGTATTTGGGTACTGAAAATGATCCTTGCAGTATACTGCTCATTTTATATACTTTTACCCACCAGGGTTTCTCAAGTGTTTTGTCTTAAAATGTAAAAAAGCAATTTTTTAAGCCATAGACTCTTAATTGGAAGAGAACTTGGAGCTGAAATAACCTAACGCTCTTACTTTGAATGCTAGACTTAGAAATCATTTTATAAATATTTTATAATAGAAACTTAACTTTAAAAGTACTTTCTGTGGTGGCGCATGCCTGTAATCCAAGTGACTTGGGAGGCTGAGTCAGGAGGATCGCGAGTTCAAAGCCAGTCTCAGCAACTTAGGGAGGCCCTAAGCAACTCAGTGAGACTCTGTCTCTAAATAAAATACAAAATAGGGCTGGGAATGTGGCTCAGCGACCAAGTGTCCCTGAGTTCAATCCCTGGTTCCAAAAAAAAAAGAAAAAGTACTTTCAAAGCTTGGTGTGGTGGCTCATACCTGTAATCCCAGCCACTTGTGAGGCTAAGACAGGTGAACTGCTTGAATCCAAGAGTTCAAGATCAGCCTGAGCAATGTAGTGAGGCCCTGTCTCAAAAAAATTTAAAAAAGGGCTTTCCAGTTGGAAGTTCTGTAGGATTAATAGAGAGAATGGTACCCTCTGATTCCTTTTGTAGTAACATTAGTACTTAGTGGAGTGTCTGAAATGAAATTTGTGGACCCTTGAACTTGTGATATCCCAAAACTATTCTTTCACTCTCTCTTTCCTGCTGCCCCACTCAGACTCTGTTCTCAAAAGCATGATTGGTACTGGACAGACTCAAAGGTGTCTGTACTAGGGACGAGGAAGCTTCAGCCTCTCGGTAAAATCTAGACCACAGTCTATTTTCATAATTGTCCACGAACTAAGAAATAATTTTTACATGTTCAAAAGAAAAAAAGTGACAGAGCCTTTATGTGACTCTAAAAGCCTAAACTATTTACTGTATGGCCCTTTATGGAAAAAAATTGCTGACTCCTGATTTATACTGATGGGAGGAACAAAGACATCAGATCACCCAAATTGTCATTTTGTTTGTTCTAAGAGTAAATTCAGGAGTTCATACTTTCCTGGATGTATCTTTATTGCAACACTCCTTACTAGGTTGTACTGATGGCACAGGAAGAAATAAGACAATGACTCCTGTGTTCTCTCTAGTCTTCTTCTGAGAAAGCACTGCCATCTCATTTATTGTATTTTCATATCTTTGTCCCCAGATACAACACAGTAAGCACAGTTTGTTTTATTGAGTACCCTGCATTTCCCACACCAAGCACATATCATAAGTCTCTAGGAATAGGAAAGTCTCCAGATGTCCCGCACATGCCTATAATCCCAGTGACTCCTGGGAGGCTGGGACAAGAGGATTTGAAGTTTGAGGCTAGCTTCTGCAACATAGTGAGACCCTAAGCAATGTAGTGAGACCCTTTCTCAAAAAAAAAAAAAAAAAAGGAACTGGGGTTAGCTCAGTAGTAAAGCACCCCTGGGTTAAATCCCAATACCAAAAAGGAAAGTCTGTGATAGAAATGTAGATGTTTTGGGCACCTGGGCTTTCAAATATCTTAGGACTTTCATGAGTCTAACAGATATAAAATATTTACCTGGAATATACTTGGGATATACCTGGAATTTGCATTCCCTTAAAGACTCTGGCTAAACAAAAGAAAGTAGTACAATTTAGAGCTTGGTCTCCACCACAGGAGATGATTATAAGTGGTCTGTTCTTAAACCAAGACCTAGGACTTCTGAAAGTAGTTTTCTCTAATCCATTGACGTTGTTAGGAGGGTCACACCTCCTTCTTAATGTGGTTAGTACCATTTGTCTGGTTGTCAAAGCCACAACCTTTATAATTTTTCTAACTTTTTATTAAGGACATTATATTTTTGCTCCAGATAGGATTTTAGCTTCTCAAATCTTCTGTATGAACATAAGAAAAAACAATAGCTTTTTGTGTTTGTGTGTGATACTGGGGATTGAATCCAGGGCCTTGTACACTCTACCAACTGACTATATTGCTAGCCCAACAATAGCTTTTTAAAAAAATTTAATTTTAATTTGTTTTTTTGTGGGAAAAAAAGCTGGTAATCCCAGCTTTACCACTGAGTTACAGCCCCAGCCCTTTTTTTATTATTTTTAACTAATTTACTTATTTAGGTACAGGGGTGCTTTGCCCCTGAGCCACATTACCAGGCCTTTTTTCTTTTTCTTTTTTTTAATTTTGAGACTGCGACTCACTGAGTTCCTGAGGGTCTCAGTGAATTGCTGAGGATGGCCTTGAACTTGCAATCCTCCTGCCTCCCCCTCCTGAGTTACTGAGGTTACAGGCACGTGCCTCCACACCTTTTTAAAAACAACACCTTTTTAATGCTTTAACCTTCTGCACGTAGCAGCCAACTTAAAATAAAGGAAGCTGAATAACAAAATAGGGAAATGAAGTTAAAGTGTAGAAAGTCACAGATGCTACTGATTCGTTATCAGACATATTTATCAGTACATTCTTTGTAGGTCAGGTTAAAAATACGAAAATAGGTTGAATGTTTAAAACCTTGCATGAAATCTAATTATTGAGAACCAATTTGAGGTTACTTTTCTCAAGTTGCTAATTAGTACTATTTATCAAAGTTGGAGAAATCTTGGCAAAAGTCTTAACTTAAAAATTTTATTTGGGACTGGAGATGTAGGGAAAGCACTCATCCAGCATGTGCAAGGCTCAGAGTTCCATCTCAGTACCACAAAAGGGAAAAAAGAATGTTTAATTTTGTTATCATAAAATCTATTCACTTATTGAATAAAGATTTCTTTTTAACTACCTTCTATATGTCAGATATTTACCTGACTGCTGGGACCATAAAGAGCCATGAAATTTTTCCTGTTTCCTAGCAGTATGTGATCTAATGACAGAGCAAAACAATTAAATTGATGTGAAAAAAGTCTCTCCAAATTCACCATATAATGTGTTGACAATTGCTTTCCACAATCCTATTTTACCTCATCAACCTAAACTGAGCAACAGAAAGACCAACTCTCCAAAACAGTTTATTCAAAAATCACAAGGAATTGTAGTCCAGGGTGTGCACTTGTATGGCAGACCATAAGTACAACCACGGGGCAACGGGCAAGAAGCAGCTTTTAAATAAAGACAATGGGAAGTCCATGTGAACTGTTTTGAAAGAAACCTCTGCTGCAGGAACTGTTGCAAGAGTTAGTGATTACTCATTGGTGATTCTGGCTCTTGCTGGGGAGATGTCTTTATGGAAGTGACTAATCTGCAATTTTTGTGGTTTCAGAGACTACTTATAGTTCTTATCGTAAGCATACGTGCATGAAGGATCTCCCTTAATGGCCTCCTAACCCTAACCCTAACCCTGGCTCCATCTTTTGTTTAGGTTTGACAGTGACAACTTTTACACTCTTTAAAAGAAAAAAAGGTTAAAGCCAGTAAACACTGAAAAGAAATATTCTCTCAGCTTCGTTGAAATTTGAATCATGCTGCTACTTCTCTATTTTGGTCTGTGTTTTAGGCTACTCATTCAATATTGTGCAATGCCTCCATTTGGTATATCTCCCTTTATTTAAAAAAAGAAAAGTTTCAGAATAGCCTATGTAAAAAAACTATGTTTAAAGTTTCATATGTTTTCTTCATTCTATCTTTATCTGAATTCCTTGTTTCTCTAAGAAACATTCATGTGTGTGGCCCCACTGGATGTAACCAGAGAAAGGGTTCTTTACCTTTCTTTCTTCCTTTTTGGGTACACCAGTGCACTAAGACTTGGCTTGTCGGTTCAGCTGATGTGGAGACTTTTCAGGAGAGTGTAGGAAATTTGGCAAATAGGAGAATGAGAATATATAAGCCTTCAGGGACTGGAATATTTGTCAATGCAGAATTCAATGTTTCCTGTACACCAAATTTATATTTTAGATTCCAAATACACTATAACTTCATTTTTGATTCTAGTTTGTGTTAGACTTATTTCTGAAATAGCTAGATGGAAATGATAGATTCTTTGTGATTTACAGAAGAAATTTTTATTGTTTTTGATGTCCATTTATCCAATTATATGCTTTTATTTACTCCTAAGCAATAGCTTTTGAAGTTTTATATACATGCTTTTCTTTTCTAGAAGTGCCCAGTGTCCTACAGAAGGTCAATTTCTCTGAAGAAGGTATTTTCTTTTTAAATATCATGCAACATAATCTAAGACTTTTCCTTTACACTAAAGCAATTTTAGTAAGAGATGAGATGAGAACAGAAATTAGTGTCTTTTTCAGAAAGAAAAATTGAATACATTTCTCAACTGTTAAACCAGAATATAATGGGATAAAATGAATGATGAAACCCTTAGTACATTTTTGGGGCTTTTTCGGGGGGTCAGGACGGGTACCAGGGATTGAACTCATGGGCACTCCACCACTGAGCCACATCCCCAGCCCTATTTTGTATTTTATTTAGAGACAGGGTCTCACTGAGTTGCTTAGTGTCTCGATTTTGCTGAGGCTGGCTTGGAACTTGCCATCCTCCTGCCTCAGCTTCGCAAGCTGTTGGGTGTTGTTTGTTTTTTTAATTGCAGTGCTAGGGAACGAACTCAGGGCCATGTGTATTTTAGTCAAGCACTCTGCCACTGAGCTATACCTCCAGCCCCTTATGTACATTTTAAAAAATATTTTTATTAGTTGTTGATGGACTTTTATTATTTATATGTGGTGCTGAGAATCAAACCCAGTGCTTCACACATGCTAGGCAAGTGCTTTACCACTGAGCTACAATCCCAGCCCCCCTTATGTACATTTTAAGTATCTTTTTGTCTTTTGAGTTAGTTGAGTTAATTTTTTTTTTTTTTTTTTTTTTTTTTTTTTGGACCAGGGGATTGAACTCAGGGACACTCGGCCACTGAGCCACATCCCCAGCCCGATTTTGTATTTTATTTAGAGACAGGGTCTCACTGAGTTGCTTAGGGCCTCGCTAAGTTGCTGAGGCTGGCTTTGAACTCATGATCCTCCTGACTCAGCCTCCCAAGTCGCTTGGATTACAAGCGTGCGCCACCACGCCCGGCCTAGTTGAGTTAATTTTAAACAAAACTAATATTTTCCATTTCTGGCATGTACTAGCCTTTGATTACGGCATTAAAATAATCACTTTTCCAAGTTGGGCGCGGTGGTGCACACCTATAATCCCAGCACTTGGGAGGCTGAGGCAGGAGGATCGCGAGTTCAAAGCCAGCCTCAGCAATTTAGCAAGGCCTTAAGCAACTCAGTGAGACCCTGTCTCTAAATAAAAATACAAAATAGGTCTGGGGATGTGGCTCAGTGGTGGGGTGCCCCTGAGTTCAATCCCCAGTACCAAAAAATAAAATAAAATAATCACTTTTCCAAATGCTCATAACTAGTCTGTATTTGAAAAGTACATATATAAAATTTTGTTCACTTTTAAGCCACATCATCTGAAATTAGTCACCTGTATACTGAAAGGTTTGTGTGTAGATATGTGTAGATTACTCCTCAAACACACACTTATAGGTACAAGTATATAGTAATTGTGTCTGAATTTAATCACATGTTAACTATTATGTATGTGGTTTTCCCTTTGCAAAATAAATTTTTTCCATTATTTAATGCTCATCTCTTGTTTTTGCTTTTGTGTGTATGGTACTAGGGATTGATGTCGGGGTGCCTTTACCACTGAGCTACATCCCCAAACCCTTCCCCCTGCCCCCCTTTTTTTTTTTATTTTATTTTGAGGTAGAATCTCACTTAGTTGCCCAGGCTGGACTTGAACTTAAAATCCTCCTGTCTCAGCCCCCCACATTGGTGTAACTACAAGTGCGCTCTAGCCAGCCTAGCTGTTAATTTTTTACTGTACATTAAAGCCTCAGAATATAGTCTTTTAGATATTACTCTGCATGTTTGTTTAGGTAGTGATTATGTACCTCAGAGAACACCAAGCAAGTGAGCTCATTATAACTCATTTGGAAGTTTGTGAGTCAAAACAGTAAGCATAATAAATAAACATTCCATATCTGAAATTTAAAAGTCTTCATTTTAAGGTTGAATTGTTCATTTGTTTAGTGCAGACCTTTTGAGCTTTAGAATAAAGACTATACTAGCACTTTATTCCCTTTAGGAGAAACGGAAGATGATGATCAAGACAGCTCTCAGAGTGATGTCACTGCTGTCAAGGTCGGGTCCGGGGATTCCGTTGAATCTGGAGGTGAGGTTGCTTTATATCCCTGAGTCTTCTCAGGAATTATCTTTTTAGTTAAAATATAAAAGTATTCTAAACATTTGCTTTTTACAAAATTTTCTCAAATTTTTTTTATTGAAAACCCTTAATACTTACTAAAATTGCTCATTCTATGTAAACATATAATAGCTAGAGAAGTAAATCATTTTTCACCTCCATGGTTATTTAAGGAAAATAAGGTATTTTTGTACTCAAAAGAATTTCCTGTTGTATTTGAATTTTGCAGAGAAACTAGTCACATGGACATTGGAACATCCCACACTATCTGAATTGTTACTTGGTTTTTAGGCCATTTTAATATTTATAGATAACCACTTTTCTCTGGATTATTCAAATTCATAACGAGTTATCAATAACAATTTCTAATTGTTGGTGTGAATTTATCTTCGAGTTTATTCAATGAAGGAGTTGATTAAATAGAGATAGAGAAAAATACTGATTCGAGGTTTAAGAGGATGCTGTAAATAATGAGTAATTTTATATTCTAGTCCCACAGAAAAGTAATTCTCTTTTCCCCTTACTAACTCATGAGGATTTCTGTAATTCCTATAAGTCACTTCATCATTCCATTAAAAAAATAAGCCTATAAGATTGATAGAGCACTTGCCTAGCATGCATAAGGCTCTTCATTCAATTCCTAGTACTTCAACAAAATTTTAAAACCCATAATATGGCTTATGGGCATTTGGTATTCTGTATATTTTCCACCCTTCCTCATTTTCTTTCCTTCATTCTTTTTTTTTTTTTTCCTTTTACCTTTATTTATGTGTGGTGCTGAGGATCAAACCCAGTGCCTCACACATGCCAGCTAGGTGAGTGCTCTACTGCTGCCACAACACAGTTCTCCTTCATTCTTCCTTGACAGAGAAATCCTAAAAAAGAAGCTATGTAACATTTCAGCATAGTGACTAAGAACGTGGCCTCTGGAGCCGGAATCCCTTTGGTTCTTCACTTGGTGCAAGCCCTCAGTTAATTGCTTAATTTCTGTGTTCCTCAGTTTTCTCATCTGGTTATTGTGAGAATTACATTAATTCACATTCAGAACACTTAGTATCTGGTATATAGTGAACATTCATATTAAGTGCTGTTACTAGTTTTCATATATATATACATTGAGCTCTAAAAATTTGAGATTAATCCATTCGTATAGTCAATAGTTCACTGTCATTGCTACCAGCATATAACTTTGGAACTACATAACCCAGGTCTTGTGATCCCTTTAGAAAGCTAATAAGTTCTTGCAATCTAATAGATATCTAAAAAGATATTTAAAAAAACAAAGTGTTGAGATATGTTAAGAATACTGACCCAGACGCTGTGGCACACACCTGTAATCCCCACAACTCGGGAGGCTGAGGTGGAAGGATCCTGAGTTCAGGCCAGCCTCAGCAACTTATAGAGGCCCTAAGCAACAGTGAGACCCTGTCTCTAAATAAAATATCAAAAAGGGATAGGGATGTGGCTCAGTGGTTAAGTGCCCTTGGGTTCAATCCCTGGTACAAAAAATAAAATAATATTGGTCTCCCAAGGTTATCTTCTAGGCCAGTGATCACCAAAAAGTTAAAAGAATATCCACTGGAATACAGGAATAAAATACTAGAATTTCACATTTTTTAAATACAATTCATTTAAAATGTATAATTTTATTTTATAATATACACAACACATGGACTAGGGATATAGCTCAGTGATAGAGCCCTTGCCTAGCTTGTGCAAGACACTGGGTTCAATCCTCAGCACTGGAAAAAAAATTACATGTTAACTAGTATATTATTTCAGTGATGCATGTTTTAATGTTAGAAAGAAAAAAATGTCTTAGAAATTTATGCTCAAAATTTTTTAAGTAAGAGTAGTGTACTAAAAAAAGAAAAAGAGTAGAAATACTCTCAAAAATTAGCCACCACACTGGTATGTGTCAAATGCTTCTGTTTCCAAAATACCACTCTGACCATTTTTAAACAAATTTTAAAATGTTAAGAGTGGACTAAAATATATAATGTATTGTCCACTTGAACGAACATTTTAAGGCAAAATGGATATAAGTGAGGTTAAGAAGATCCATTGTTGTAAACTTTCAAGATTTTCTCTATAATCTTTGCTAGCTACTCTTCTGGCAGAGGATCAGTAGCTCGAATATATAAAGAAATGTTAAAAACTTGACACCAAAAAAATCAAATAATCCAATTAATAAATGGACAAACTACTGAAACAGACACTTCTCAAAAGAAAAAGCACAAATGGGCAACAAGAATATGAAAAAATGTTCAACATCATGAGCAATTGAGGAAATGCAAGCCAAAACTACACTGAGATTTCATCTCACACCAGGCACAATGGCAGTCATCAAGAATACAAATAATAATAAATGCTGGACAGTTATATGGAGAAAAAGGATACTTTTACAACATTAGTAGGATAGTACAACCACTATGGAAATCATTATGGTGGTTTCTCAAATGACTAGGTAAGGACCCACTGTATGACCCAGCTATCCCACTCTTTGGTATTTATCCTGAAGAATCACAGTCATCATACTACAGTGACACATGCGTACCCATGTTTGTAGCAGCACAATTCACAATAGCCAAACTATGAAACCAGCCTAGGTGTCCATTAACAGATGAATGGTTAAAGAAAATGTGCTATATACGCACAATGGAGTTTTATTCATCCATAAAGAAAAATGAAATTATGTCATTTGCAGGAAAATGGATGGAACTAGAGACCATTGTGTTAAGCAAAATAAGTCAAACTCAGAAGACCAAAGGTCACATGTTTTCTCTTATGCAGAAGCTAGAGAGGGAAAAGGAAATGTGGGGGTGGATGACATGAAAATCAAAGGGAGATCAGTAGAGGAAAGGGACCAAGGTATGGGAACCAGGGAAGTGCTAGGGAGTGATGTTGGCCAAATTTATTGTTATGTTGTGTGCATATGCAAATATGTAACAACAAGTCCCATCATTAAATACAACTATAATACACCAATTTTTAAAATTTGGGAAAAAACGATTTTTCTCCAGTGCAGACATTTCATTTTCTCTTTACTTCATGCTATGTTCTATATCTTATTAAGTGGTGGATAGGGAAAACACAAACTTATTTCTACCCCAATGTTGAATTCTCTGGTTTGTCAATTTTTGCTTTTGGGTTAATACTCATTATTTTCTTGTAAAATGTGCACTTAAAAAGTTAAATATGATTTACACTGTACTTCTTTTTTTTTAATGTTTTAGATCTAACTACTAGATCATCTGGTCAACATCAAGAATCAATTTGGAGATTATCACAAAGTAAGTAAAGCAATATTTGCAGGTCTACCTATGGGCATGGTCAAATGCTATTAAATGCTATTCTTATTTTTGAAAAATTCTTTTGCAAGTTGATGTAAATTTAAAAGAGATAAAGTGAATGCTAAAAAAATTCACCCAGTATCATCTTATCTCTCCACCTTTTGATTTCACTTTTCTTTCTTTCTTTCTTTCTTTCTTTCTTTCTTTCTTTCTTTCTTTCTTTCTTTCTTTTGTTTTCTCCCCCCCCCCTTTTTCGTACTGAGAATTGAACCCAGGGGTGCTTTACCACTGAGCTATCCAGGCTGTTTTTATTTATTTTTTGAGACAAGGTTTTGTTGAATCATTAAGGCTAGCCATGAATTTACATTCCTCCTTTCTTAGTCTCTGAAGTTACTGGGATTATAGGTGTGCACCATTGCACCAGGTTTGATTTCATTTTTTCAGTTAATTCTTCTTTTTTTTTTTTTTTTTTTTTTAATTGGTACTGGGGATTGAACCCAGGGGCACTCCACCATTCCCAGCCCTATTTTGTATTTTATTTAGAGATAGGGTCTCACTCAGTTGCTTAGGGCCTCGCTAAGTTGCTGAGGCTGGCTTTGAACTCGTGATCCTCCTGCCTCAGCCTCCCAAGTGCTGGGATTACAGGCATGCGCCACCACGCCCGGCTAGTTAATTCTTCTTTATACCCATACCTGATTTTGAATTTTAAAGAGAAACAACAAGGTCCGGGCTGGGGGCGGGGGGGGTGCTACTGCTTTCTGGGATTTGTTGAATATAAATAATTTAAATGTATCAGTTTTACTTTTTGCAATACTTTGAGTCTTATAATTGTGAAAAATATGACAAAAAAATTTGGAAAGCAATGTACTAAAATGGTAACAATGATTTGTTCAGGATGATAAGAACATTGGTGACATATTGTGGGGCAAGGTTGGGAACTGAATTGTGCTGCTGGGAACTGAACCCAGGGCCTTGCATGTACTAGGCAAGTGCTCAACCACTGAGCTGCACAACCAGCCTGACAGTTTTCTTTTACTTTATTATTTTCTGTATTTTGCAGATTACGTGTTTCTTAGGTTTAGTGAAATACTTTCTTTTTCCACTTTTAAATCAAGTCCCAGAATTTGAGTAATTTCTTACTTAAATGAAAATATCCTTGTATATAAGATCTTCAAGAACTTTTTTCTTCCATACCCTCTTTTTAAAAATGGGTCTATTTTTAAAGAAAATATTGTTGGAAATCAGTTTTATAATCACTGTGTTCATAGAATTTTTTTTTTTTTTTTTTTTTTGGACTGGGGATTGAATCCAGGGATGCTTAACCACTGAGCCACATCCTCTGCCCTTTTTTATATTTTATGTTGAGACAGGGTCTCACTGAGTTACTTAGGGTCTCACTAAGTGGCTCGGACAGGCTTTGAACTTGGCAGTCCTCCTGCCTCAGGCTCCAGCTGCATTCAGAAAAGTAAAGTTGAAAATAAATTGATATTGATATTTGTATACATTATCCATGGACAGAAGTAATACATTTTTTCTAGCAGATTTTAAAATTTACATTGTTATAATTGTAATATCATTTTCTAATTATTCTCTTGCATCTTTTTAACCCTTGTCCTTAAATATCTCTTCAAAACTTGAAGTAGCATTACTTCCAAACTAATTTTACAATGACCACAAGTTTACATATGTTGTTCATCCCATTCTATATGACATGACATATAGTTCTGGACTGCCTGGGTTTGTATCTAGATCCCACTCCTTTTAGAATGTAATCTTGGGGAAATTATCTATTTGTTTTCCTTTATTCACAAAATAGGGATAATAGTATCTACCACATAAGGTGTAAGAAGTAAGTAAAATTATACTTGAGGGCCTGGGGTTATGGCTTAGTGGTAGAGTGTTTGCCTAGCATGTGTGAGGCACTGGGTTTCATCTTCAGCACCACATAAGAATAGATAAATAAAATAAAAGTATTCATCTACAACTAAAAAAATAATTTAAAAAAATTATACTTGAAACCTGGTGAACACTGTATACTTTTAGCTCTGGGTGGGGAGCAGCAGTGTGGGATGGTACCCAGGCCCTCACAAAGGCCAGGTAAGAACATTTATTGTGTGTGTGTGAGAGTACTAATGAAGAGATTTGGTTTTCTTTGTTTATAATGTCCATGATGAACAAGCAAACTGTCTGTATGATATCTTTTTTATTTTTATTTCCAAGTGTTTTGTGACCCTACTCCTGTTTTCTCTTTTAGGTCAAGATTTCACAGATCTTGAAAAGAAACCTTCAGTGCTGAGTAAGTGGTTGGTAGTCTGCTCTCTTTTTCAGTCAGTTCTAACCCTGCCTTATTCTATCAGTGATAAGTTGTAATATGATTTGAAGTCATTCCATCCTCATTCCTTTTTATTTTATTTTATTTTTTTGTACCAGGGATTAAACTCAGGGACACTCGACCACTGAGCTACATCCCCAGCCCATTTTTGTATTTTATTTGGGGATGGTCTCACTGAGTTGGTTAGGCCCTCACTAATTTGCTGAGGCTGGCTTTGAACTTGTGATCCTCCTGCCTCAGCCTCCCGAGCTGCTGTGATCACAGGTGTGCGCCACCACACCCAGCTTTTTTGCTTTTTTAATTCACCATGATGCATTGGTACTACAGGTGAGAATTACTCTGTGAAGTGGAAATGTATTCAGGACTGTTTTACCATAAACATATTTATTTCCAAGAGTAAATTAGTATCTTCTTAAGTAACAATGAAGTACTTTTGAAACTCAGTAATTCTCAAGATCAGAGCAAAACACTTGTACATAGTTTTTGTCTCTTAGATGATAATATATTTATTTGCTACCTATTTTGCTTTGAGAAGTGTTCATCTTTACTGATACAACCCTTTGAGATTATATTTTAAATAAGAAACTGTTACTTCCACTGTTTTCCTCCCTACTTTGGGTTTCCTTTCTGATAGATTTATTATATACCACACCGCACTATGACATAGACTTTCTAATTATGTGAAACGATATTTTGATATGTATATATTTGCTTTCAGGTTCAGGATATCAAAAAAGTCCTCAGGAATGTGTTGAACAAAATGTAAGAATGAGGACTAGGATGCAAAGTAAGTAGATAAATATCTGTTATTTGCTATGTTTTTCTTGATTAACATATGAAAATATTTGGGATATTTGTGAGTTCACTAATAAAGGATGGCTGTGATTACTAGTTTAGTAATTTCCATTTGGTTGGACTGGCATCAGATGAGATGGTATAGAATGTAGATAGTGGAGGAAGTGCTGGAGACTGATATTGGCCAAATTATATTGTTGTGTCATATGCATGTACAGATATGTAACAATGAATCCCATCATTCATTATGTACAACTATAATGTTTCCCCACAATAAAAAATGTGGCCAAAAAAAAAAAAAACATAGGTAGTGGTATGAGAAAACCAGTGGATGGTAGATAGAGGCTTGACAAGCTGTCAATTCTAGCAGCAGTACAATCTGTATATAGTAATGAAATTATACTCTTGACAATAGTTTTTGTTTTTAGGAGGCTTTGCGTACCCATTATTATTTGCATACCCATTATTTTACATAAAAAGGGCTGAAATCTATAAATTCTATTTTCATGTTCAAGTTTAGGACGAATTAAATGTGACAGAATTTAAGAAATACCTATGAGTTGATGGGATAGAATGATAATACTTCCAACTCATTGCCTATCATAATTTCTGTAGAAATGTGTCCACATTAAACCTTAGCTGTATAAGAAAAAAAAAATCCACGCTTGCTGTCTGCCTTAAATGACCTTCATCTTCTCTCCCCTTTTTGCTCTTCTAACCACAGTAGGTCTTGAGGCCTCCAGGTATTGCCTGACTCTCCCCATCCTATATCTATCTCTTGCTCCTGGAATGGTTAACTGTAATTATAATTAGACTTGATAACCTTCCGGCTTTGTCTTTCCATTAGTAAAGTAGTAATGATCACAATTCATTTTTTCTCAGCCGTGAAGTTTTGCTGCACATGAGTTTTCCAGCTGTCTAAAGCTGAAGTGGCCTTTTGCCCTTACCTTCTTGTTGGCTATCGTTTTTTAATTGCTATGTGTACCTACTATTAAATGATCATTTCCTCTTATAATGTGCTCTTCCTGAGTTATTATAGTTTGGAAAGCAAAATATTGTCTATTTATCTTATTAGAATTATGTTTACAACCAGAATTAAAAATGAAAATTAAATTTGAAGACCTTAGAGATACTCTTGAAAGTGAAAATGCATAAGTTTCAGGATATATACTAAGAGAAATTCGGGGACTTCTTATGTGATTTCTTAATTCTTTTTTTTTTTTTTCTTTTTTTTGGTACTGAGGATTGAACCCAGGGTTGCTTAACTACTGAGCCACAGCCCCAGCCCTTTTTTATATTTTATTTAGAGACAGGGTCTCGCTGAGTTGTTAAGTGCCTCGCTAAGTTGCTGAGGCTGGCTTTGAACTCGTGATCCTCCTGCTTCAGCCTCCTGAGCCACTGGGATTATAGGCACAGGCGCCACCACACTAGCTTAGTTCGTTCGTTCGTTCGTTCGTTCGTTCGTTCGTTCTTTCTTTCTTTCTTTCTTTCTTTCTTTTTTTCTAATTTTTTTGCAAGCCAGGAAGTTCTTTTTCTTTCCAAATTGATGGCTAATTTTTAGAATTCTATTTGCCTTCTGACTTTGACTTAGGTTAGTGTATTTATTAAGACTTAAATACTTGTAACCATCTACCATATCTAGTACCATATTGAGCTTTGAGAGTTATGTAGAAGTAACATACTAGCAATATGCTTGTAACAGAATTTTCAGACTTTTAACCACATGAAGACATTACGATAGAGTAATAAACAGGAAAAAAATATTGTCAGTGGAAATGGAAAAAAACTGCAGTGACTTCCTAAGGCCCTTATCATAGATTCCTCTTCAATCCAAGACCATTTTTAATTTTTTTCTTAGCATTACATTCCAATTTTCATATCTCATTCTCATTATTACAAGTTCTGCCTGCTTTGGTGAGGGAAAAATAAAAACCATTTTTAAATTTGGATGTTCAAGAACCTGGAACTTTGTATCCTTGGAGTTAGAGTCCAGTCCTAGCTCCTCCGCTAATGCTAAAGTGGAGTAAAGTCACTTAAACTTTCTGAACCTCGGTTTTCTTACCTTTAGAGACAGTAGTGCTTAAACTGGGTTATTGTAATGAACTTACAGGTATAAACAAGTTTCAAAGTGTAATTCACATAATTGTTAATGCTTATTTTTTATTAACAATATGTTGTGCAAAAATCATTAGTAATGGAAGATTCATTCCTTCTACTCTTCACTTTTGTAGAGTGATTATTGCCATATTTTTCAGACTGGAAAAACTATCTCTTTAAAAAGATTTCTTTCAGAATTTTTGTTACTGTTTCTAATAATTTTAATAAACAGGATAGTGTACCTTTTAGACAGTGTTCTGCCTAAGCAGTGTATGTTTCTTATGCTGTTTGTGTATTTTATGAACTACATAAATACTATGTATGGTACATATTAATATTAATATTTATTTATCATAAACATCATAAAATAGCACTTTATTTTCATAAATATTTTCTCATTGGTTTTTGCAACCATATAGTAAATTTTTTGAGATAAACATCTGTCAGATTTGGGATTATTTTGAGGTTGGCATTTGGAGTTTTAGTAATATGCTTGTGACTTAGATGACTTAAATTAGACACTTCTAAAATAATAAAGTTTCTTAAGCTAATTTAGTAATTGAAAAACAATATGCCTCTTTGAGTTAGGGTTGATGTCATTTTGTGTCACTTGGGATTTTTTGTCATATGATCAAAAATGAAGTTATTTCTGTAATTTTAGCAGTGCTAAATTTACTCCTTCTGTTTAGTCCAGTGTTTCTCAAATGAAAGCTGTTGACAAACATGAGGAAAAAATCATTTATATGTATAAAAGTTGTAAAACTTCAGGTAAGTGGTAGATGGCAATACTAAAATGTATGTCAGACAGTGAGATAACTCGGCTCGTTCACCTTCCCAACCCCGGCCTTTTCCTTCTGCTGCTTCTCAGATGTTAGACCTTGCTGCAATGTTAAGAAAAATGAGGGAGAAAGGGAAAAGTTAGGAGAGTGTTAATTATCTTCTGAAATAATGAGAGAAGTAGAGATTTGATGGATTTATGAGAAAATTGTTTTTGAACTCTGGTGTTTAACCCACAAACCTAAAACAGAATTATTTGTCTATTAACAGAAATGATGAAAAGTTTTTTAATATATTATATATTTGAAGTGGTCAGAAGCCCAAGAGTAAATATTTGAATCAGTTTGAGGTAGAATGTAATGAAGATTTTAAGACTGAGTTTTCTAAAATTGAAACAATGTATCCAGAGAGTCTAGTAATCCATAATCCACATTTTGTCTCCCCCCCCCCCCACCCTTTACAGCATCTTCACCAGGCAAGAGTTCGATATATGGACAGTTTCCAGATGGTATAATATTACTTTTGTTATGGCCTGCTTATTTTCTTTGTCCTCTTAACTTTGTCCCAGAGTTTTACCAATCCTGTTAATTATGGGTCAAGTCTTTCGCTCATAACAAGTATCAAGCGTGTGCTTTGTGCTGCATCATTACATGCTGTAAATAACTCTGGAAAACACAGTTCTGTGTCTCAAGAAGCTTTCAGTGTAATGGGAATTTGGATGTCTTGCTTTTTCTTCTGCTCCTAGTTGATCTCTGCCTTTTCTCTTAGTGGAATTTGTACCTTCCTTCTCTATGAGAAATAAATGCTCAAATTTTGAAACATAAATTGATAGTCTTTTTTAATTACTCCTATCATTAGATGACAGCATTCAGAAATCAGAGCTTGGAAACCAGTCTCCATCAACCTCTAGCCAACGTAAGTTTGTTCAGTTTTTATTGAATCTCTAAAATTGGCAGTTCATAATTGTTAAGAAATGTTTTTGACAGCATTGTAACTTCATGCTATTTGACGCATCAGATTTGAAGTCCTTCAAAGGAAAAAGTATGAATTTTACTAGCGAGGAAATTCTACATGGACAAATTATATGAAACAACATCTAGTTATCCCCTTCACTTTATGATCCATAAGATCCCAAATAAAAGTTAATAAGTAAAGCCTCTAATACCATTAACTGGTTAACAAGTGGACCATGCTGAGTCAGCAGAAAGACAGCACATAGCCTGGCATATAAATATATATATTTATTATATGTAACATAAAACAAATAAAAGCTTTTGTATTTTGTGTGTATTAACCTACAAATTAAAGTTGAAAACTTCTTTAGGTCTCTATTTTAAAATAATTTAGTATAAAGAATGACAGATTGCTTTGAATTTTTTCTAATCTCTTTAATGCCTGGCTTAATAACACGTAGTTGGTTTCTCACATCTGCTTCTGCATTCAGTCTGTTAGAATATGTTGTTTCAATTGAAGTACATGTAGAAATATTGTAGATATGAATTTTGATATCCTTTTCAGATAATTATGGATATTCTTTTTAGATCTTCAGAATTTAACAAGTGATAGTTTAAGTATTATTTGAAATATGATTGAAACCATATTAATGATCCTTTTGTACTCTATTATATTAAAATTCATTGGTCTTGGGCTTGGGGCTGTAGCTCAGTGGCAGAACACTTACCTAGCATGTAGGAGGCACTGGGTTTGATCCTTAGTACTACATAAAAATAAACAAATGCATTCTGTCCATCTACAACTACAAAAAAAAAAAACATTGGTCTTTTTTATGCTTTGATTGGAATGTGATGCACTGGTCATTTAGAAAGTATGGGTTCAGTAAGATACGCAGATTATCCAAATGTTGTCTACAGTATTTAAAAAAATCACATTTTCAAGTACCACTACCAATCTCAAAGCAAAGTGTTCAAGTATTGGAGGCTGTCAAGTTCATGGTGGTAGATATAATATTTCTAAACTCCTCGCATCAAAGCTTGAATGTTAGAGTTGTCAAAAATAGTGCCATTTTGTTTCCTAAAAGTAACAGGCTTGCTTCATTCATCTTCCAGAAAATGGCTGCTGAATAAATAAGTCTGACTAATGTTAATTTGTTCTTTGTTCTTGCAAGTGAAAATGATATTCCATGAAGAAAATGCTGACCCAGCTTGCAACTCGGTTGCACAAAGTTCATTTCCTTAAGACAACTGTGCTAGTGTGCTGTGCATCAGAGTGCATTGTGTCTACTTCCCGTCTTTTCACACACAGTATTGAAGAGATGTGTACTTAAGAATTGAGGGGCTTGTTGTTTTTTGTGCTGCTGGATATTAAACCCAAGCCCTCTTCCACTGACCTACACCCCAGGCCCAAGATAATTTTAGCTGTTTCATGAAGGACAATCTTAAATGAAACTGGCGTTAATTTTTTTTTTTTTTTTTTTTTTGGTACTGGGGATTGAACCCAGGGGCACTCGGCCACTGAGCCACATCCCCAGCCCTATTTTGTATTTTATTTAGAGACAGGGTCTCACTGAGTTGCTTAGGGCCTCGCTAAGTTGCTGAGGCTGGCTTTGAACTTGCAATCCTCCTGTCTCAGCCTCCCAAGTACTGGGATTACAGGCATGCTCATTTTTTTTTTTAAACCGTGAATGCAGGGCAATGAAAAAAAGTGACTCTCCTAGTACAATTTGGTGCCACTGCCCTGTGATTCATGCTAAGGCATCAGAAATTTTTGCCACCATTGCTTTTGCACCATCAATGCAAATGTCAGCACAATGGAATAAGTCAAAAAAAACTTACTGTGACCTTCATGGATGTCCCCACTAAATAGGGTCCTGAGAATACCCCACAGACCACCCTGTGAGAGCTGCTGCTCTTAAAGGTCGTAGTACAATTATTAGGCTAAAGCAATCAGTAAAAGATGTAAAAGCATTACTACTACTCTCATTAACTGATTAAATGAAGTGTTATATGAGAAAACACTTTATAAACTGAAAAGTGCTATAAAAATATAAATTGATATTATAACTACTATTAATGATGTGGGATGAAATTCAAAACTAAATTTTTACCAGTGTTGACTTGCGTTTCACAAAAAGATCGGCATCAGGCATCAGTGCAGCCTATAGGACAGTATGTGGGAGACATTCACTTACCTGGCATCCCTTTATATTATTCAGAGATATTCTACCTTAGATGATCAGCCATGTCAACTACTGAGTTTATAAATAAAAAATATAAGGTATCTTTTAATATTATTTATCTCCCAACTGTTAGCAATGGTAATGATAGTTTTGCTTTGTAAATGGCATTGTTTCATATATTTAAATTCTAGTTTTTCTCAGACTTCTTGTTATTTTACATTGAAGAAATAAAGGCATATTTATATACATAAGTTCAAGGCTGTGGGTGTGAGATTTTCTTGAAAATGTGATGAATTATTTTGTTCCTTCAAGAAATAAAATTATCAGCGCCCTCCCTCTTGCCTAACATTTATAAACTTTAATATTGATTTTAAAACTCAGCACTGAATCTAAGAAAATGATATATGTGTCATTTCTATTTCTTGAGCAGAAGTGACTGAACAACGCCAAAACGAATCTTTTGTCAAGAGGAAATGCGGGTGGTGGCCGCTTTGTCTGGTAACTATTCTGGCCCTGGGGACATTTTGGTTCCTTCGTACTCCTGAGGTAGACACCGCTGCTGTTCAAGAGTTCCAAAACCAGATGCAACAACTTATGACTAAGTACCAAGGTCAAGATGAGAAGCTGTGGAAAAGGAGCCAGACCTTGCTGGAAAGACATCTGAACAGCTCCCCTCCTCGGAACGAGCCCGCTATCCTGCTGCTCACCGCTGCCCGCGATGCCGAAGAAGCACTTAAGTGTCTGAGTGAACAAATTGCCGACGCCTATTCCTCCTTCCGTAGTGTCCGGGCCATCCGGATTGATGGGACTGACAAAGCTGCTCAAGACAGTGACATTGTCAAACTAGAGGTAGATCAGCAGCTGAGCGACGGATTCAGAAATGGCCAGAATGCGGCGGTGGTGCACCGCTTGGAGTCCATGCCTGGAGGCTCCGCTTTGATCTTCTATAAATATTGTGACCATGAAAATGCAGCCTTCAAAGATGTAGCCTTAGTTCTGACTGTCCTGTTGGAAGAGGAGACACTTGGAACCAGTCTAAGCCTCAAGGAAGTTGAAGAAAAAGTGAGAGATTTCCTCAGAGTCAAGTTCACCAACTCTGACACACCCAGCTCCTACAATCACATGGACCCAGACAAACTGAATGGGCTCTGGAGCCGAATTTCTCACTTAGTCCTGCCTGTGCAGCCAGAGAATGCCCTGAAAAGGGGCATCTGCTTATAAGGGGTGAAGGAAGAAAATCATGTCTCAAGTTCTGAGAATTTTTCAGACTTTGTATCCAGAGACAAAATTCAGAGCACTTTTTGAAAGAACTGGTTTCTTTTTAAAGGAAGTTCATGGAACATCTAAATCATTTATTCAACCTGATTATCTGTGACTTGAGAGAATCATTTCTCTGTTTCTGTTGAGAGCTATGTTTAAGGGTATTTAGGAGAGTAAATTATATGTGGTCCTATAGAGGGTCTGTTTTGATTCTGGACTGAGTCTTTCTTGCTGCGGTGTTACAGTGACAGGAGGTAGGCTCCTTTCCTAGGAACAGGCCCTGCTTTTTAACTTGGATTTCTCACAGTTTGTTACTAGCAAGGCAGCTCTCTGATTGATTGTAACCATGGACTTTCCCATCACGTTTCCTTTTGTACCATAGAGGTGTGAGTTCCCAGGCAGCTTCTGCTTGTAGGAACAAGAGTCGTGAGAAGTCATGAGAGGTCATCTGGGTGTATATTTAGATTTTTTTTCCTTTGTTTTTGGAGGATGGGGAAGAGGAAAGGGAAGAGAGGAATTGTGGAATGGAGAATGCAATAGAAGAGGGAAAAAAATGAAATGTTGCATTAAGTCACCGAGCAGTAGGTTAGTCAGACATCTGAACTGTGACCTCAGCGAGATCTGCTGAGATGGGTTTTGTTTCTTTCTCCCCACTTCCTTCCTTCAAGAAATTCTTGGTTCTCCCAAGGATTTTTAAAGCCTGTATATCATGAGGTTTAATATATTTGCTCATTTGATTCTTAAGTGTATGTAAATTCAGAACTTCTGGTTTTGGGTATAACCAGAAGTTTGGGGTTTTTTGAAATAAGCAATACGGTTTTGGAAATTGGCACACAGTTTGTTAACCAGCCATCCTGGGCTATTGAAGAAGGATTTACTTTTCTGCTTGCCCATTTGTTACAGTTTAAGTCCTTTAGTTACACTCTATCACAAATCTGAAGATTTACTATGCACGTGATAAATTTTATTGAGTGCCTCAAGCCAAAAAGATCGTGAATTTTACCACATGTGAAGAATGTTAGACATATTTCTGTACTTCTGTAGTATTTTAGATGTGACTTTGCACCTAAATTGAGCTTTCTCACCTGTCAACTGCTTTGGTTTTTATAAAATCTTAATCCTGGACCCACCTATTTTTTAATTGGCCACAGGCCTTTAAATGAAAAGATTGTTTTCATTCAAGATTCAAGGCAGTCATTGACTTCATCATTTACCCTTTCAGGGTCTCACAACTGGTCACAGAGAGTGATCTTATTTCTATTAGGACTATCAGTATTCAGAAATTTATTCCCTTGATGGTATTTTGTTCCTAACTATCCAAAGTTAGATCATCTGATTTATTTTATAGAGGATTAGAAAACACGAGTTTTTGAAAAGGCTTGTTTTATACATACATATTATATGGAGAAATGTTTTATTAAATGTCTCACTGACCCCAGTAATTTTAAAATAATATGTTACTTATATCTTTCAGGAAAAATATTTGAAGCAGCTGATGTGGAAATGAATTTAAAAGCTATTTTAGTAATTTAAATAAACTTACTTTCTTGGTTTATACTCATGTGATATAAATTTAATGATTTTATAAACTTTTTCTTTAAGCCACGTTTTCTTTACACCTGAACAATTTTAGAACTTTGGCTAGGAGAAATAAAGACCAGAGAATTGGAGCCATTCACAAGTACATTGGTTAGAAATGGAACAACCAGCCAGGTGCAGAGACACACCCGGGTAATCACAGCATCTGTGGAGGTTGAGGAGGATCTAGTTCAAAGTCAGCCTTAGCAATTTAGCAAGGCCCTAAGCAACTTAGGAAGACCTTGTCTCTAAGTGAAGTATTAAAAAAGGGCTGGGGATGTGGCTCAGAGATTAAGCGCTCCTAGGGTACCAAAAAAAAAGAAAGAGAAATGGAACAAACATTTCTAGTATCAGGTGGGGTTTTTTTTTTGTTTTGTTTTTTGTTTTGAGATAGGTTCACACTAAGTTGCTTAGGGCCTCACTAAGTTACTGAGGCTGGCTTCAAACTTGCGATCCTCGTGCCTCAGCCTCCTGAGCCACTAGGATTGCAGGTATGCGCCACCGTGCCCCACTTATCCAGGAATTTTTAATTATTCAGGTAGTTACTTTAGGTTTTCCTTCCTTAACTAAAGAATCTCTGCACCAGAACCTCTTAAGCTTTTCTTCATCACCTTCCCTAAAAAGCCTTTTTACATTACTTTTTTCTAATAGCCCCTTCCTATGAAATTTCACCCTGTACATGTTTATGTATTATATGTATTTTTGTGTGTTATACAAAATAGATATTTTCCCCCCAACCAATTTTCATCCCCATTGAGAATGCATACTCAAGATCATCTGCATTTTCAATAGGTGCTGCCTTGATGCAATCCTCTTAGAAAGGAAAATTTAATAAGTCATTAGCCTGGAAACAGGAACTAGGGCCTCTAGAAGTTAAGTACAGGTAACTTTGGGTGACAGCAGTGGCCCAGGGAACATCACAGTCAATGCCAGTTTTTAAATTTCTGGGAACAATTTGCTTCCCTTCTTTCAATGACATCCTTATATTTAAGTTTTGTAAACCTCTCATCCTCAAAACAAAAATTGAAAGTAAACCGATTTCCATTCAGTGGAGAGAACTGCAGCTTAGAAATGAAAGTTTACAAATTTCATACCACAGTTAATGGCTGTGCTAAAGGTGCAAAATCCAGTTCCACAGGCTTGGAAGTCTACCCAAAGGGACAAGGAGTTCTCCCTGAAGGCGTGAAGATGATACACTGCTGTGTTGTCCTTATAGGGTCATAGAGTAAAATCTCGTGCTGGGGTCTCTCTGTTGCTGAGACTTGGCATCAAATTTGTGATCCTCCCACCTCAGCCTCCTGAGTCCCTGGGATTACAGGCAAGCAACAGTGTGCCCACCTGTGGGGTCTTTCTCTAAGGAAGATTTTATTAGCATTAACCACCAAGAATGAAATGAGCCCTAACCCTGGGAAACCAAACCAAGAAGGCTGCACAGACTCAAAGGAGGAAACTCCCTCCTTGATTGCCTATCTCTTTTTGGCCTGGATTGGGCAGGCCCCCTGTGCCCTTCTGGGAGGTTTGAAAAGCCTGCCACCTGAACACGGACAGGGAGAAACCCTTGCATTCTACACTCTGGGCACAGTGAACTACTTGCAATCTCCTAAACACATTGTGCTCTGTCTCCTGCATATTCTCAGAGTCTTCCGGAGCACTTCCCTTGCCCCAGTTTCATCGCTCACTAATTCTTGTTGGTAAGGCCTAGGCTTCTTAGGCAAAACTTCAGTGAAATCCTCCCTGATTCCCTTCTCTCAAATAGGATTTTAGGTGGCTTTTCTCTTTTGGTGGAGTGGGGGTGGTTAACTTAAGATCTTTATGATCACAAACACCAGCAGTGAGAAGTGGAGCCTTCTGGATTCCTGGCTCAAATACCTTGGAAGCTGGAAAAACACGTCACAAGCGTCACGGGACAACCTATAGAGCCCTGATGAAGGGAAACCTGCAAACTGGACTCAGCTCTAGTCCAAAGCCTGGTAATGTCCACACCCAAACCAGTCGGGGAGGGAGTGAGCCACTCCAAAGTTCTCAATAACTGGTGAATCTGTAGATAAAGAGGGAGAACACAACATTCTGCTTTCCTGGGCATTTTAAAGTGACTAAGGTGATACACACTGGCAAGCTGGCGCTTCTCTGTGCTCTTTATATCCTATATTACCCTTGCCACAACATTAGCAATTCCTAGTGCCACCTGCCTCTCGAGAGCAGGGAAGCGTCATATATTCATGGTGGTGATCACATAGAGCATTCAAATCTCTGTTGAACCAGGTGTGGTGGCACACACCTGTAGTCTCAACTACTCAGGAGGCTTTGGCAGGGGGATCACTTGAGCCTAAGAGGTTTGGGGTCAGCCTGGGCAACATTAGGTGAATAAATAAACCGTACCTTATTAATCAGGGAGGTAAATTGTATCTTTCACCATGTTATGCTTTTTATATTTTTTTCCTGTTATTCTTGAACCCTTTCTAAAAACTTTTAGCAAGTTCAGCCTGAATTCAGCAGTGTTGTGGACAATTTAAGGAAAAAGGAAGAAGCCCAGTCAATGCCCTGAAGGCAGTGGTGGTGAGTAAGAGGTTCTCATGAGGAAGGTGGGTATCAGGAAAAGGCGTGGCATTTGAGTGTTCTTAAAATAGCTATGGAGCCTTCTTAGATCTATTTATATTGCTGAAGAGGGTGTTATCACCCAGGTAAGAGACAGCTGTGATTGTGTAAAAAAGGATAAGAAAAATATTTGAGAAGTAGAATTGACAGTGTTTGGTAATTAAATGTAACGTCAAAAAAATAAAAATAAAAAGATTCTTCAAAGTGTTGTTCCACCGAAAATACCTCTTCATTCTATGTAGCTCATGTGTTTTCTCTCCCCAGGTACTAAGCACAAAGTGGTAGGCTCAGTTCTTATTTCTTCCTGGCTATCTGTTGAGTTTTAGCAGTTTACTGAAGTGGAGAGAGTCACATATTCAGTCAAGACCTGACAGTAAAGAATAAAAACCTTGCCCGACCAGGAAGAGAGGAAGAGGGCTGCGATGAGGATTGGGAGAATACATCTTAGACTCCAAGACAGGAAAACATGGGAACCAAAGGCTGGTTTGAATGGGGACCTCAGCAGCCACCCTCTGCCCTCCCCAGTGGCGACTTCTGCCTTGTGACTTAAAGACCAACAGAGTAATTTTGATGGCTCAGTCAGTGTACGGGGGATCCCTGCAAAGAATATACGATTGAACACACCTGCCTCGGTGGCCCTTTTAACAGGGACCCCACAAGGTGGGGTGGGGTGTGGGCAGTTTCCCCGAGGTTAGACCAAGCAATAGGTCAACACGGTTAAGGGACAATCCATCACTCAACACACACACACTTTGAATATATAACATTCTACACTAATTGATTTTATTTTCCCTCAGTGACAGAGCGCTTGCCTAGCACCTATGAGAGGCCCTGGGTTCGATCCTCAGCACCACATAAAAATAAATAAAGGCATTGTGTCCATCTACAACTAAAAATATATATTTCTAAAAAATCAATGAAATTAAGGGTAAAAGATTTTGGATTTTTTGCTTTTTTTTTTTTTTTTTGTAGTTCTGGGAGTTGAACCCAGGGTCGTATCCATGCGAGGCAAGTGCTCTGAGTTACACTCCCAGTCCTTTTATTTTGAGAGGGTCTTACTAAGTTTCCCAGGCTGACCTCAAACTTGGAACCATCGTGCCTCAGTCTCCCAAGAAGGAAACATTGGAGTTTTAAAAATCTGGGTGCTGGTAATGGCTCTACTGTAATATGTTGTGATTTCTTCTTTTTGCTTCTATTTTCCCTATGCAGCAAAAGGGGGACAGTTATCAAATCTTGAAGTACTATTGTGATTACATTGTCTATTGTTAATTTGGTGTAAGCCTCTCAATAGAACACTGAGCTTCCTTTAGTGTTTAGTCTGTTTCTTGGGTAAGTGAGGTGGTAGGTGACTGTATACCCCTGGTTCAAACTTGGTATTTTAGGGATTTTTTTTTCCTAGGGCACTCTATCACTCAGCTGCATTCCCAGCTCTTTTTAAAATTTTGAGACAGTTTCTCACTAAATTTCCCAGGCTGGCCTCAAATTTACAATCCTCCTGCCTCGGCCTCCTCAGTAGCTGGGAGTACAGGTGTGCACCATGTGACTGGCTTGTTTCCCCACTTTTAAAGAATGCCATTCTTAAGCTAAAAATAGCAGAATCTACTCCATGCTAAACAGTCCTTTATAGAGGATACCATAATAGTTACTTACATTTCTTGATGGGATTTTTCATGTGTGTGTGGTGTTGGGGATGGAACCCAGGGTCTCATGCACTCCACCATAGAACTGCATTCACAGCCCTTTTTAAAATTTTATTTTGAGACAGTCTCCCTAAGTTGCCCACACTAACCTCAAACTTGACATCCTCCTGCCTCAGCCTCCCAAGGAGCCGGGATTACAGATATGTGCCACCACACCCAACTGCTCATGGTCGAACTTCTTTTTATCTAAAACAAAGGCAGAAGAGATCTATAGAAAGGTCTTTATACATGTGTGGATATATTTGAATATACAACATTGTATTAAGTTTTCCCTCACTTCATGTTTTCTCAGTGATTTTTGTCATCTACGACTTGAAGCAGCATTCCAAGAGCTTGACATGTATTAAATGATTTGATTGCCACAATTACCCTGAGAGATGGTGTTATCTCAGTTTAATAGCTAGGAAACGGTAACAGGTGAAATGACACTCAGAATGAGACAGAGATTAAAGCCTAGGCAAGTCAGATTTCGAACATTTACTCTCAGCACTAAGATGTTTTCTAGAACCCCAAATACAGTACTCCTGCCCTCATTCTCTAAAAGGTTATATTCATCCTGTAGATTCTAGTTTGTAGCTTTTCTATAGTTTCTTTCTTCCTTGTTCAGCATTTTAGGATCCAACCAACACCACTACTGCAGATACCAAGAGCTTGAAGAATTTTGAGCAGAATGAGATAGTGATCACCCTGTCCTACCTGTGGTGCATATTTATGTAATGGGCACCATGCTTTCAGAGCTAAAGTTACTGTGATAGTACTAAGAGGTTTGTTTATTGCAGTAAGTTCCAACTTTTTTTTTTTTAATAGAAAGATTTCAAACAACCTGGTATAGTTTGGATCTGGAACATCCTCAAATGCTTCAGCCTGACTCTAATGGGAGGTGTTGGAAACTTTAAAAGATGGAGCCTTGTGGGAGGTCTTAGGCCATTGGCAGTGTGCTCTCAAAGAGGATTGTGGGAGCCTGGGCTCTTCCCTCTTTTGTTGCTTTGTTGCGCCCTGGCCATGAGGTGAGCCACCCTATGCTCCCGCCATGATATGATGCCTTGCCACAGGTCCAAAAGCAACAGGGCTGTCCAGCCATCAACTGGAACCTCCGAAACTGTGAATCAAAATAAACTTTTATTCTTTGTTGATTATCTAGGGTATTTGTTATAGTGTGGGAAGTTGACAAAACAGCCTGACAATGCAGCTCGAGGAATTAGAAAAACAGGAATAATCAAACCCAAAACTAGCAGAAGAAACAAAATATCAAAGATCAGAACAAAAACAAAAAGATTAAAAATTACAAAAGATCAATGAAAAAACATATTTTGAAAAGATAAAAATTGACAAACCTTTGGCTAGATGAACCAAGAAAAGAGAGAATATCTAAATAAAATTAAAAAAGGGATATTACAACTGATACCACAGAAGTAAAAAGGGCTATTAGGGACTATTATCAACAAATTGGAAAACCTAGAAAAAAATGGACAGATTTCTGGAGACACATAACCTACCAAAATTAAACCAGGAAGACAGAAACCTAAACAGACTAATAATAAGAATATTGGAACAGTAATGAAAAGTCTCCCAACAAAGAAAGCCTAGGACCAGGTGTCACTGCTGAATCTTACTAAACTTTTAAAGAAACAATGCCCATTCTTCTCAAACTACTCCAAAGAAGTGAAAGGGAGGAACCCCTTCAAATTCATTCTATGAGACCAGCATTATTCTGATGCTAAAATCAGATAAAGAAACAACAAAAGGAAAACTACAGAACAATATACCTAATGAACATAAATGCAATAATTCTAAACAAAATACTAGCAAATAAAATCCAACAGCACATAAAACGCCACGATCCAATGGGATTTATTCCACAATGCAAAGTGATTCAACATCTGGAAATCAATAAGTATAATATATCTCATCAATAAAATGAAAGATGAAAATCATATCATCTCAGTAAATGCAGAAAAAGGCATTCAATAAAATTCCTTCATGATAAAACCCTCAAAAAACTAAACAGAAAAAACATACCTCAACACAAAAAAGCCTATGACAGCCGGGCATGGTGACCCACGCCTGTAATCCCAGCACTTGGGAGGCTGAGGCAGGAGGATCACGAGTTCAAAGCCAGCCTCAGCAACTTAGCAAGGCCCTAAGCAACTCAGTGAGACCCTGTCTCCAAATAAAAAATACAAAATAGGGCTGGGGTTGTGGCTCAGAGGCCGAGTGCCTCTGGGTTCAATCCCCAGTACAAAAAAATAAAAATAAAAATAAAGAAGCCTATGACAAATACACAACCAATATCAATGAATGGGGAAAAACTGAAATCATTTTCTCTAATATCAGGAACAAAAAAGATGTCTATTTTCATCACTCTCATTTAATATAATATTGAAAGTCTTAGCCATGTCAATAAAGAGAAAGAAATGAAGAGCACTCAAATAGAAAAGGAGGAGATCAAACATTCCCTATTTGTAGGCAGCATGATTGTATACAGAAAAAAAACCTAAAAACTCAACCAAAAAGCTGTTGGAACTGATCAAGTTAAGTACGTCTGCAGTATACAAAATCATAAAGGAATTAGCAGCTTCCCAGCTGCTTGGGAGGCTGAGGCAGAAGGATTGCAAATTCGACGCCAACCTGGGCAACTTAGCAAGATCCTATCTCAAAATGAAAAGGAGTGCAGGTGTAACACAGTGGTAAGGTGTGCCTGGCATGCATGAGACCCTGGGTTCAACCCCCAGTATCACAAAACCAAACAAAATGTAGCTTTTTTTGTACCCCAGTAACAACGAGTGAGAAATAAAGAAAGCAATCCCATTTATAGTAGTTAAAAAATAAAACAAAAATGCTAAGAACAAATTTAAGGACGTGAATGACCTCTATGATGAAAATTATAAGGGTTGGGGTGTAGCTCAGTGGTAGAGCACTTGCCTTCCATACCCTGGGTTCCATCCCCAGCATCACACACACACATTACATAACTCTGATAAAAGAAATGCAAGAGGACACAAAAATAGACATCCCATGTTCATGGATTGAAAGAATATTGTTAAAATGTCCACATTACCCAAAGTGATCTACAGATTCAATACAGTTTCTATCAGAATACCAAAGGCACGTCCCAGTAACATCCTGCAACACTAAATTTTGTCCCAGAGTCTGCTCAGAGAAGCAACCTATGTCAACTCCAAGCTTAGTGCACTCTATGAATAGAACAAGTAATTGATAATATTTATTGAGCACTTAATATGTTTCAGGCACCATGCTAGCATCATATGCACAGTATCCCATTTAATCTTCATAATCTTTGAAACTGGTACTAGGATTTGAACTCAGTCTGACTTCAGAACCTTTGGCCTTTGGCAGAGGGTGGTACTGGGGATTGAACCCAGGAGCACTCATTCAGTCATCCGGGCTGGCCTTGAACTTGTACTTCTTCTGCCTTGGCCTCCCATGTCACTGGAATCACAGGCATGCACCATGGTGCCCGGCCAGGATAACCATCATTAACCATCCTTAACCATCATTAACCATCCTTAACCATCATTCTGCATTGTACCCCATCAGGATACTTCTTAAAGAGCAAAAATGATATTAAAACATAAACATATAATGGATGTAAGTTAAGGAAACAGTGCCTGACCCATGGACTCACTGGATTATCTGACAATATTATACCTCTGTATAGAGATTAAAAACACAACAATAATATTTGGAACTCTATTAGGAAGAATACACTGCTAATGAAAAAGGCCTACTATGGTTCTGATTTCCTAATTTGAATGTAGTTTAGATTCAATGATTTTTAGTCTCTGCCTATGCTGATTCTATAAAATCAGCAAAGGTCATAATAGCTGAAAATACTGTCAAACCCAAGGAATGTGTCTGATTTTTTCCTATGAAAGCATCTTTATCTTTTATAATTCATCCATGATCTGTCCAAAATTCAACAGATATTCAAGCTGTGTTTGGGTAGTGTGATATATGTTGCTTAAAATATACCATCTTAGCCGGGCGTGGTGGCGCACACCTGTAATCCCAGCGATTCGGGAGGTTGAGGCAGGAGGATCGTGAGTTCAAAGCCAGCCTCAGCAATTTAGCGAGGCACTAAGTGGGACCCTGTCTCTAAATAAAATACAAAATAGGGCTGGGGATGTGACTCAGTGGCCCCTGAATTCAGTCCCTGGTTCAAAAAAAAATTTATATATATATATATATACCATCTTAGAACTAATGTTCAAGCTCCTAAGCATGATGTAAAAGGCTTTAAAATGTCATTATTTACTTTTGGTCTTTTTATATCTGTTGTGGGTTTGTTTGTTTTTTGCAATAATCGCCCAATGGGTAAGTAAAGGTTAATGGGGAACTGCTAATTCAGGTGCCCCATCTTCCCTCCGTAAGAGGCAGGTGCATGACCCAAGCAAGGTGATCACATGCTTCCTCTATGGAATGTACATCTGAAGCAGGAGCACGAGCAGCAGCAGCAGCAGCAGCAATGCCCTGGCCAAATGGTCCCTCATTGGAGATCATTCCTTTGCTCTGAAAGTGCACTGGTCCTTGCTCCTTTCAGTACCTGGCTGTCTAGCTGTTTATTCAATGCTATTACTCCCAATATCCTTCCAATAAAAGCCCTTTTGTAGAAAATAATAATAATAATAATAATAATAATAATAATAATAATAACAACATCTTCGTAGGCAGATTAAAATGAAACCTTTATTTTCCTTTGGAAATAGAATTAAGTTTTCTATTGTTAACTGGTACATTCCAAAGACCAAAGTTTTATTCCTCTGAAATATTTTTATTAGCTCTGGATAATCAGGTTGACAGACACTAGGGGCAATAAAGTGCTTTTGCTCTTGGCAAATGCAACCAACTTCCTATCTGACTTTATCTCTAAGTTTTGTTATCAAATCGGCAGCTATGTTTTCTAGTCGTCTGGTTATTCCCAAGGTGGCTCTTTGACCTTGGTAATTTTCTCAAGGAGAGCAACATGTATTAGCTAGCTGGACTGTAGGTTAAGCTCAGATTTAGTTCTAAGCAACTAATCCTCTGCCCTTATATCATCTATCAACTTGTTCTTCTAGAAAATGGACACAAACATCAAAATTTACAACAGTCTCAACATCTGCCTTAAAAACTTGCACATTATACACAGAGGAATATATATGCACTACAAATTATCTTGTAAAATGAATAAACTATAATAAGAGGAATTAATGGATATGGCTACTACTATATAAGTCTCCCAGTCACCTCTCACAATGAGTTGCTTAAGTGCTTTTTGTATTTGTTTCAAATCTTAAACATACGCAGAAGAGTTAAAACAACAAAAAAAATTAAAGCCCATCTTAATAGTTTCTTCAAAGCATCATCTCAGAACAACACAATCAGCACAGTGAAAATGCACAGAGAGTGTAAATGATAGTGAACAAGGCAAAGAATTTGAAGAGGAAACATTTGGAAATCAGATGCAGGAGTAATCAGCAAGCCTACTAAAGTCCACTTCTCAGACAGTATGACGTCATGCTTCAGATAGCAAACTACTTCTGGCGCCTTTCATCTGAGGTTCTCCAAGTGCTTTGCTGACATTATCTAATAGCAAATAGTATTACCCCCATTTTATAGGTGGGGAACGAAGATTAAACAACTTGCTTAAGCATGCACAATGAGTTGGTGATGGAATCAGAAATTTATTTCAGGAATCTAATCTACTTTTCTGTTTGAGTCACTAGGTCAGCTTTCTAGATACCAAAAGACATTTATTGACATACCTTCTTATTAAATGTACTTTTAAATTGACTATCTTCTGTAAACAATTCAATGAAATACTTTATTATAGATTCATGGTTGCTTTTTCTGGGAGAAATTTAAGGGGTGATATAAAACTATATTCTCCCATATTCAAAAGGGTATTCACATTAGGTTTAGTTATTTAATAAAACCCATTTTGGATTTCAAACGTAGACCCATGGTGAAGTCACTTCTCTTAGTGTGCCATGTCCTGATGACCATTGGGTGTATCATAAATTATTTGGGAGAGCTAGCAGATGCCATCAGGAGAGGTCTAGGAATTACTCTATACCTTCTACCCCCACCTAACTCAGATTGGCCCTGAAAATGCAGTAATCTCTATGGGGAACATATTAGGGGCAGAGAGGGGCAGTCCTTGGTTATGGTTCTTTTAATAATGTCACTCTCTCACTTTTGTCCTAGTCTTCCACAGCCTATAAATCTTGTATTGTCTGTTTCACAAGCAGAAACTTTGCAGTGTGCAGTCTCTATTACTACATCTGACAAAAATCACAAATAAATATAAATTGTTTATATTCCATTAATATCAAATTCTTGTGCTAAAAGTAAACTGGAATCTCAGGACAAAAATAAATAACAACTGCATGTAAACTCTAGATACATTTCAAAATAGAAATTTAACACATTTCCCCTTCATTTTGGACTGAGTTCAGGATTAAAGGTACTGACAGGAGATCAAATTAATTTAGGATAGAGAGTTGCGTTTAAGTATCATAGTCCGTATCATCTCTGTGGGCTGGTTAAATGGTGACTAGATAGTTGTGGAAAGACAGGGATCATCAATTCAGCAAAGAGAACAACTTCTCAATTTCTCAAATGCTTTTTGTGTAATCAAATCAACATTCCAGTGTTGTCTTGTTGTTGTTGTTGGGTTTTTTGTAGTTGGTGGGTTTTTTCTTTTTGGTACCAGTGATTGAACCCAGGGGCACTTAACTACTGAGCCACATCCCCAGCCCTTTTTTGTATTTTATTTTTAGAGACAGGGTATCACTGAGTTGTTTAGGGCCTCGCTAAATTGCTGAGGCTGGCTTTGAACTTGCAATCCTCCTACCTCAGTCTCCCGAGTCACTGGGATTATAGACGTGGGACACTGCGTCCAGCTCCAGCGTCACTTCTTAATGACATCTAGCTGCTCCACACAGCCATGTGGTGTAACAAAACAGGCACACCTTCTGGATTCAGAAAGTGAGTTTGAGTTCTAGCTTCCATTCTCCAACCTTGAGGTCATGAGCAGGTGGCTGCACCTTTCCAAGTTCCAGCTTCCTCATCTGTGAGCGAGGGATGATGGTAATCCAAAACAGATCTTCACGAGCATTAAACAAGAAAACACCTATGAAAGTACAGATGTTATTAGTGGTTGTACAAGTGTCCATTATAGATAGGAATTCATATGTAAGGGGCTGGGGTTGTGGCTCAGTGGTAGAGCACTTGCCTAGCACGTATGAGGCACTGAGTTCGATTCTTAGCACCACACATAAATAAATAAATGAATAAAATAAAGGTCCATCAACATTTAAAAATATTTAAAATTTATATGCATTATTTGTAATACAACCATTTATGTATGTAACGATGAAAATTAGAAAATGCATATATGTAAATTAATCAGCCCATGTTAAAACAGCATGTTTGCACAAGTTTTCAATTCTCAATTAATATATGCAACCGATTCTATTTCCATAACCAGCTGCCTCTTCACCATTGCTCTCATCTCTGCTTGTCAATCTTTCAGTGGCCTTTTCTTTCATAATATTTTCAAGGTTTCTATCAATGCAGAAGGATTTGTCACCAAATGTTCACATGTTCCCAATCCTTGTTCAACAGGTGGGAGCACCCAGTCCTGGGATTCCAGGAGTGTTTTTAGTGGCTGATAAGCCTCTTTAAAACCTGTGGGTCTTCTTCAAGGCTGGGCACCCAGCTGCCTTTCTCTATTTTGGGAGGCACAACAGAAAAATCTCCTGTCAAAAGTTTAAAACTTTCCACCGCCTGGAAATAGGATGGCTTGCCTTTTGCAAAAGACAACCAGGTTTGGTTACATAGAACCTCATTCGGACATATCCCTCAGCCTCGGTTCATCCCAGCTGTCTTGCTAGATGTTCATTGCATATTTCATTTGTATTATCAGGTTATAAATCAGAATCAAAACAGATGATGCCCTAGGGATGCTCTTCATTTTAAGAGTGTTCTAAGTAAAGGGGGGGTGGTTGCCTTTGTGCAGTTAAAGGGATTACCATGTCTGTTAGCTAGGCTATTTAAAGGCAATCCCAACAGGGAAAATGCTAATGAAGGCACTTGACATTAGAGAACTAATCTTCAAAGGTTCATGAGGAGCAAAAGTAGGAAACAATAATTTTTAAAGTTTAAATATTTCTGCATCACACATTTCAGTATTCTTTTTCTTAATGTGGGGAAAATAAGAAAGACTTGGCACTGAGATTTTAAAATATATAGGTTGTCTCATTCACACATCTTCAGGAAAACTAACAAAACAGAAAAAAAATCAGAGCAACAGAACGATCAAGAAATGGTCCTCGCCCTAATTCAGATCTTCTCACCACCGGAGTTCACCATTTTTATGCATTGTTACATACTTGCACATATACACAGAATTATTAGTTTTTTATTCATATAAACCTGGGATTGTTTAAACCACTTGCTTTTTTAACTCAATTGTGCTTTTTTAAACTGTCTTTCAGATGTACTCATCATCTCTAATGTCTCCCAATTGCTACAGTGAATGAATCTATGATTCTAAGCCTCTATTTAAAACAAAGCCAGCCAGCCTTAGGTTTGGGTTTGTGCGAAGTCTTGGTTTGCTTTCAACCTAACCAGAAGGAGAGAGGAGAAGGAAACTGCCTACCTCTGCCACCTGGCTCTGTTACAGGAGTGCTTCTGTGCTCATCTCGGTCGGGATTAGTCACCACAAGTGAAGTGTGGATTTGAAGCAATATTCCACACCATTCAATCCCCCAAAGCTACTTTGATCTGAATAACTTGGTATCTAGTGACAATTCATTAGCTCTTAGCTAAATGTGTAGCACTGTGTTAACAGGTTCATGTTTTATTTTTGGTTGTGAAGTTAACTTTTGTGAGACTGGGATATAGCTCAGTGGTAGAGGCTCTCAAGGCCCTGGATTCAGTCCTAACACCATACACACACACACACCCACACACACACACACACAATAACTTTGCAAAGGACATTTTTATCCTTTGCATGTCAACTTTACACATTACAGGAGGTACTTACCAAATCCTACTTACCTTTACCAACCACGATAAACCAGTAACTCAAGAACAGGGTGCAGGAGAAAGTGTAAGTGCTGCCACTGATTTAGCTATTTTTCCTCTAGTTCCAATGGACCTCCAAGTCATATTCTGTTCCTCAAAGAAAGGTATGTACCTTAAAACCAGAATCCCTGCTAACACTAGGTCCACACAGTTCAAATTCCTTATTCTCGACTCACAGGGCAAGTCACCATGAGTAAAAGGTGTGACTCATTACTCCAATGCCCTGCGACTCAATTATGAAAGTCTCAAGTCCTTATAAATCCTGCTATTTCATCACAAGGACTTTATTCTTAACATCTGGTTTATGCAAAATCAATGTGAGCTGTATTTATAATTTATTTGAAGTGGGTATTTTTAAGATCATAAAGGTAAAATAAATTCTCAGTCCACATGAAATAGGTTTGTGCTTATTTAAGCTTGTTTGCTGCTAAATTCCTTTTAACTGTAATGTGGATTTAAAAAAACAAACTCTCTGATCTTTTTCCTGAAGAGCATGCTTTGACTTTGCCAGTGTGTAACAAATCTTTGACCTTTCAATCAGGCAGAAACAATCTGTTTAACTATTTACCAACGAAGAGGTTCTATGTAGGGACTAGGGCTCTAGCTCAGTGGCAGAGCACTTGCCTTGCATGTGTGAGGCACTGGGTTCAATCCTCAGCACCACATAAAAATAAACAAATAAAATAAAGGCCTACTGTCTACCTACAACTACAATTTTTTTTAAAAAAGATGTTTTAAGTAAATTAAATGGGGTCAAGTGCTTTGTATTATTTTAATAGATCCTGTTTAATCACAATTTCTTTTTTTCTAAGCTATGACTTTCCACAATGGTCAAATAACTTCTTACATTTAATAAGAGTAACAGTCTGAGCCGCCGATGAACTCAAATCCCAAGTTCCTCTTTTTCTGTGAGGTAAGTAAACACTATTGCCTCGCTGGTCTATTTCCTCTCTGCCTGTGAATGACTGAATCCTCAAAACACTTCAAGGTATGTTCTATGTTCTGCTTTTGTTTTGTTCTGAGGTATCTGATCAGCCAGGCCCCATCATGTGCCTTCCCACAGAATCTCAAAATCTCAGGGTCATTCCTCCAAGTTGAGTCATGATCTCAGGCCTAAGCAGCAGCCATCATTAGACAAACATGATGTTGTTGAGATAAACATATACCTGGAGATTTGTCTGGCGAGAAACAGACTCTGATCAGCTAGTCCAGTACACCTTTCCAAAGGGCAATTCTTGCCATGTTTTTCTCCTAAGTATGTTAGGTTGAGTAAACAAATGGACCAAAGCCCACTGAAAACACTAAAATAAGGTATACCTAACTCCTAGCTAACCCCCAACTTGTCTGCACTGGTTTGATGGTTTAAATATTAAAATAAATAATTTCACACTGACAGGTAAATAGCTGCTGTCCTCTAGCGTACTGATTCTTAAGATCTGAGGCAGCCTCTGATCCTGTCTGCTTCTGACTAGCTCCCAGCCTTACTGGTGGTTATGTTTTAGTATCACTCCTGACTAAAATAAGAAAAAAGTGAATGAAATAAGAAATGAAAAATACAGTAAGATACTACTTATTAAAAAAAAAAAAAGAAAGAAATACATGTAGAGCCGGGTGTGGTGGCGCACGCCTGTAATCCCCGTGGCTTGGGAGGCTGAGGCAGGAGGATGGTGAGTTCAAAGCCAGCCTCAGCAACTTAGCAAGGACCTAAGCAACTCAGTGAGACCCTGTCTATAAATAAAATATAAAAAGGGCTGGGGATGTGGCTCAGTGTTGGAGTGCCCCTGGGTTCAGTGCCTGGTACCACACACACACAAAAATCATATAGAGATAGACTATGATTTACAAATTTAGCTTCTAATTATTATTATTTAAAAAATATTTTGTTTTAGTTTTAAGCGGACACAATACCTTTATTTTATTTTTTATGTGGTGCTGAGGATCAAACCAGGGATGCTAGGCAAGCACTCTACCACTGAGCTGCAACCCCAGCCCCTAGCTTCTAATTATTAAAGCTGCAGGAGTTATCCTGAAACTTAGTGGTTTATGGTAGTAAATTATTTAATAGTAGTTTGCACAGAGATAAGGAGCTTATGTCAGAACACAAATCCATACACTATTTCCTTCAACAAAAAGTCTGTCTTTGAAAAATACCAGCTCACTTAAATATGTGCTTAGTGACTTATTGATTTACATCTTGAGTGAGCTCTTTATCTTGTTGTGGTCCAGTAATGAAGAATTTCAGAATGTGGACCATTTTCAGTGAAATTGTTGGGTCATGGGTACATCTTCAACTTTACTTCCTATTTCTAGAATGATCTCCAAAATTATACCAATTCACACAGCTATCAGAAGTGAATAAAATTCTCATTGTTTCACATTTTTTGCCAATACGTGGTGTCCTCAGACCATTTTAATTTTTGCCCTATCTATTTGATGGATATGGTTTCACTTTGTGTTTCCCTGATTTGCTAGTGAAGTAGTTTGCCACTAAATGGATTTTTAGTTTTTTAATCAAGAACTTTTTTGAACTGTTGCTGCTAATCTCAACTTTTTTATCTGTTTCTAATTTTTAAATTTTGTTTTTGTGGTCCTGGGGACTGATCCCAGGAGTGCTCTACCACCGGAAGTACCCCAGCCCTCTTCGTTTTGAGCCAGTCTCACTAAATTCCCTGGGCCGACCTCCAACTTGGTGATCCTCCTGCCTCAACCTCCCTGGCAGCTGGGATTCCAGGTGTGGCCACAGCACCAGGCTTATTCATTTCTTCCTTTTATTCAGCATCCCAAAGATGGATCATGTCTACTTATTACTTTCGTTACTCCTTCTTCTCTCTTTCCCCTACCATTCCATTCTCGCCTGGGAATGCTATTGTGCTCCTGTAATGGACTTTCTGCTTTTCTACCTACGATCACTCTTGCTGGCTCAGCTTCTCTTGGGATCACTGCTTTTGGTAGAGGTTGTGTTTTTGCTGAGGGTCTTATTCACTAAATGAGCAAGACTCAGGGGTGTAGTAATGAAACCAACTTTATTTTGGTCTCCCATTGGCTAGTGCTCTTCCCTGGGGCAAATCCTTCTCTTACTCCTGGATAAAATTGGGCAAGTCTTACACCTTTTTTTTTTTTTTTTTTTTTTTTGTACTGTGAATTGAACTCAGGGGTGTTTCAAGGTCCCTTAACTTTTCTGATCCATTTTATTTTTTTATTTTTAATTTTTTTGGTACTGGGGGTTGAACCCAGGGGCACTCCACCACTGAGCCACGTCCCCAGCCCTATTTTGTATTTTATTTAGAGACAGGGTCTCACTGAGTTGCTCAGGGCCTCGCTGAGTTGCTCAGGGCCTCGCTAAGTTGCTGAGGCTGGCTTTGAACTCGCGATCCTCCTGCCTCAGCCTCCCGAGTGTTGGGATTACAGGCGTGCGCCACCGCGCCCGGCTTCTGATCCATTTTAGTTAACAGAAAGTCTTATCTCACATTGGCCTACAAATGGTGTTAATTCAATAATAAAACATTGAACTCAAAAGGCAAATCATTTCTATCTTAACTTGAAGATACAACTTCTACCCTCTCCCATTGGGACTTCCTGTAGCTGTGCTGTGTCTTGGGAGAAGAACGTGGTCATTCTTTCCTCTTTTTCTATCTGGACCATATCCCTTTACTTAAGCCTTCCAATTTTAATTTCTGCACTGTCCAGGGAGCAAAGCAGGGAGTTGGGAGGCAGAAAAGACTGTAAGGAACACGAGAATATCCCCACCTGACTGGCTTTGCTCATCCCAGACTTAGATGTTTAAAGCCAGTTCCTTTTCTTTTTCTTTTTTTGGGGAGTGGAGGGAACTGGGGATTAAACTCAGGGGCACTCGACACTGAGCCACATCCCCAGCCCTATTTGGTATTTTATTTAGAGACAGGGTCTCACTGAGTTGCTTAGTGCCTTGCCCGTGCTGAGGCTGGCTTTGAACCCACGATCCTCCTGCCTCAGCCTACTGAGCCGCTGGGATTACAGGCATGCGCCACCACACCCATCTTAAAGCCAATTTCTTTTCTTAGAAGATTTCCCCAGGTTCTTTAATATTCTCCTGTCCAATCTCTGAGGCTGCAGCTCCCTGCCTATGTGTTGCTTTCTTCATCTAGCCACTTCCAGGGTCCCCTCATCTTCTGCCTCTTTCTCTGGGGTCCACTCACTGTGGTAGGTCACCACTTGGGAGGATTCCTTCAATTCTAACTTTTTTCTTTTCTCTCTTAGTAAAAATCTATTTCTTTAAAATTTTAATTTTTTTAATACTTGATATGTTTACTTTGTTCAGAATTTGAGAAGTACAGATGACTGATGAGACTCCTTCTTGCTCCCAGTTACCAGGTTCCTTGTACATAGACAGTCGGTATTAGTTGTCTCTCATGTATTCCTTTAGAGACATTTTATTTTATTTTAATTTTTACAGAGTGCTTTTTGATTTATTGTACACAAATGGGGTACATCTTTTCATTTCTATGGTTGTACACGATTCACACCATTCATGTAATCATACATGTACATAGAGTAAGGATGTCTCTCTCAGTCCACCATCTTTCATACCCCCACCTCCTCCTCCCTCTCATGTCCCTCTATGTAATCTAAAGTTCTTCCGTTCTTCTCTCACCCCCCATTCTCTCAATGTATCATCATTCACTTATCAGGGAAAACATTTGGCCTTTGGTATTTTGGGATTGGCTTATTTCACTTAGCATGATATTCTGCAATTCCACCCATTTATCTGCAAATGTCATAATATTTTTTCCTCTTTCTGGCTGAATAATATTCCATTGTGTATGATACCACAATTTCTTCATCCAGTCATTAGAGACATTTTATACATGCATAAGCAAATATCATATGTATTCCCACTTTTTCTTAACAGAAATAGAATACTATTCACATGGGATCCTTGTTACAATGTCACCCACTTTTACAATTTACAGTTTATAATGATTCCTACTTTAGGTCCCACATTTGGTCCCTCAGATTCTCCAATTTTTTGGAGCAGAAATGAAACTTCCCTGGCACCACCCTGTACTCCATTCCCAAGGGTGCTGCCCCCTTTCCAGGTCTGAGTCCAGCTTCCTCAGGCCACTCTGCCTTTTGTGTTCTAGTCTCCATATCAAGTTCTCCATGTTGACTCCTCACAGCCTCTACTGCTAGTTCGAGGTAAAGAAGAAGCAACCTCTGGACCCCACTGCCTGTCCTCTGAAGAAATTGTCCTCTCAAATCCTTCTTATCTACAATTTCTCTATATTTTCATATCAGTGCCCAGATTGAAAGGTCTTGTGTGAGGAGCCCAAGAATCACATACCAGTCTTAGATTTCTCTTTTGAAAATGTGCACCTTGGGGATCCATCTTACAACCTAGGCCACCGCTGCCACTTTGTCTTAGGAACTCACTCAAAAATGCCAATTTTAAATATCCCTGTATAGTCAAATACAAGGAAATGTTGCCTTTGTAGATATTCCTATTCTCCTTTTTCTCTCTGAATTTAATGTCACAGAGGTTCCTCTGACCAATATTTCCTTGGCTTGTGTACTCATGCACACACATGCACACACACATAGACACACAAACGTTTATGTATTTGAAGATAGATGGCTACGTCCTCCTTGTCAAAAGAATTTTCTTATTGATGAATTTTAGTTTTTCCATAATTCTGTCCATCAGAATACAAAATTCCCTAGAAAAGGACAAGACTAAACCCCAGGGGAAATAAAGTAACCAGTAAGCCCATTCCTGAATTTGCATAGTGTTTGCATAGTTTTCTAGAATGGAAGGGAGGTTTATACTCTGGTTGAGAAGAGGGTGGACATGACCACAGATCAGATCTGGTGCCCAGCCTTGACATTTCCTAGGGAATGTAGCATTCCCAATATATACTTTTATTTAATCAATCACAAAGAGTAAATGGCATAATTTCATCACCATAACTGTGTCTCTCCATTTCTCAATTAGTTCTTTATAATCAGTATTCAATTTCACATTCCCAGAAGAGAGGACATATAAGTATTTGCCCCAAATTCAATTTAATTCAACAATGATCAATTTAATTAAAAAATATGGAGTGCCCACTATATGCAAGGTACTTATTCAACTTACAAAAAATGGAAAGAATCACCAACATTTTGGAGCACGTATTATTTGTCACATACTATGCTATATTCTTTACGTGTGTTATTTCTTTTAGTTCTTGCACAACCCCATAAGATAGGTACCATTACAGTCTTTGTTGTACAGATGTGGAAATGGATTACCAAAGAGGTTAAGTAACTTGACCAAAGTTATACAGGGAGTAAGTACCCGAGCCAGGCTTCAGACCCAGGCCTGTTTGACTCCAGAGATCATGCTCTTAATTCATGGTGAATGAGAGAAAGGATGCTATCATCAAACATGATGATGATGATGATGTATAAGGTAGATACAGAACTACCAGTCGTAGACATTGTCCTATGGTGGATGCAGAGCATCATGGAGTTCAGTGGTGGAAAAGCACCTGCAAAGTAATGAACAATCATGGAATATTTTTCCTGCAGTAGATTTGGGGTTAGTACTAAAGAATGTGGTGGAGATTGTGAACCAGGGTAATATATATTCCAGGTCAGGAAACGAAGGCGTAGAGGTAGGAATGAGGAGATTGTGTCTGAAATCAAGTTTAGTTCAAATGTAGCATTCCCAATCAATGTATCACTTCCATTTAGGGACGTGATAATAGCCACTGTTTATATCTTTTAATGCCAGACTTTTAATTTTTTTTTTCTTTTTGGTACCAGGGATTGAATCCAGAGGTGCTTAACCACTGAGCCGCATTTCCAACCTTTTTTATTCTTTATTTAGAGACAGGGTTTTGCCAAATTTTTCAGGGCCTCACTAAGTTGCTGAGGTTGGCTTTGAACTCATGATCTTCCTGCCTCAGCCTACCTAGTTGCTGGGATTACAAGCATGTGCTACTGTGCCCAGCATAAGGTCAGACGCTTAACAGATTCAGTTTCTTATCTTCAGGACAATCCTACAGGGTAGATATCATTAGACTTGACTCATGGATGATAAGGTGGAGGTTCTCGAAGGATCATAGGGCAATTAAGCGATGGAGTCAAGATTTGAATCAGTCTTCCTGATATCACATTCCTACCCTTTCTACTTCAATGTGCTGCCAAACTTCAGAGAGATGGAAGGCTAGGCTGGATCCTGTTGAGAAAGGCCTGATGGCTGAGGTGAGAAGTTTTTATTTACCTTGGCAGGTAGAGATGGGGCAGGTACAAAACTCAAGCTGAAGTCTGGGAAGACCATTACAATTTTTTTTTGTGTGTGTGTGTGTGTGCAGTAGGAATGAAAGCCTGAATTAGAAGAGCACTGGTGCAAGTGGACAAAAGGTGGGCCGGGGTTGTGGCTCAGTGGTACAGCACTTGCCTCGCATGTGTGAGGCCCTGGGTTCGATTTTCAACATTGCATATAAATAAATAAACAAACAAATAAAATAAAGGTCCATTGACCAATAAAAGATATTTTTTAAAAGGGGAGTGCATACAAGAACTATACAACAGGTATTTAGAGACTTAATGACTAATTGGGTAGGAGCAAGGCAAAGAGAAGAGCATACACTATTTCTGAATTTTTGAGCCTCGTGGTTCTCAGAAGGATGTTTGGTGATGGCCATTAGTAGACATAAATGGGCAGGAAGAGAAACTGGCTCTGTAGGGCGGAGTAGAGGGAAATGATAAACTTCATTTGAGAGCCAGAGGTCCTCTGGAGATGGCTAGCATCTAATCAGAGATTTAGTCTAAAGTTTGGGACTGACTCAGTTATCCAAAAAGGTGAAAGCCAAAACCCTAATAATCAACAAAGAATGTGAAGGGGAGGGGGAGGAAGAAAAAGAAATAGGAGTAAAAAGGGAGCCATACTGAATACCTACTGTATACCTAACCTTGGGGAGACTTCCAAAGGGTAACAAGCCTGTTTGCATTCCATTTCTAATCTTGTTCCAGGGATTAATTACAGTTATTAAGCTATGAATGAATAGTACAAAGTTTGATATACTCAAGAGTCAATCTGTAACAAGAGTTACAAGATGTAAAAGGAAGGAGACTGATGTGTCTGAGGTATCTGGAGGTGAAGGAGAGAGGTGGAAACTGAGCATAGCCTGATACCATAATAACCCTGTTGCTCACACCATGGTAGAAAATTGTGGTGTTTTCTCCTTTGCCCAGCAGGGTGCATAGGGTAAAAAGTGTAAGCAAGCTTTGGAGTAAAGGAGACCATAATCTTGTATTTCCCTTTTACTAATGGTAGAATATTGGGCAAATAGCTTAGCTTTTCAGAAAGCATTTCTCTTCTCTCTCTCTCTCTCTCTCTCTCTCTCTCCCCTTCTCCCTCCCCCTCTCCCCCCCCAGTGAGTATACTTACTAAACGCCATGGTTGTATACATTCAGCAAAATAGCATACATGTCAAGGTTGGGGAAAACCTAAATTACATTTTCCTTTTGTTGTTTTGCTTGCTACCACGTGCATAGTTGGGATGCCCACATTTCGTATTTTTCCTTCTAGTGCATCTTCCTGGAGGCACAGTGTACTTTGTACATGTGTGCAAAACTTTCCAACATCCACTTAGTTCCTGTTCAGGCACCACTGCAGTCCCTATAAAGAGGGACCAGTTACTGCTTTCTGTTTTTATTGATATGATGATCTACTCCACAAGCATTTACTGAACACCTACAATGTCCTAGATATTATGCTTGGGCCTACAGGGTACAGAGAGTTAAGAGAGACTTCTTAGGCTTCAAGGTACTTAAAATGAGTTTATTGTCAGAGGCTAGAAGGTGCAGGGATGAGCGGAGAGCTTGTAAGCGGTGAGCACCTAGTGGAAGATGGCCTTATTTGCAGAAGAGATGTCCTTTAAGCTAAGTCTTGACAGATGAAAGAATTCAACATGCGGAAACTGGGAAAAGAAGAAAAGGATGTGAGAAAATACATTGATCCCAGAGGGGTTCTCAAAGCACAATTACATCAGTGCCAATACCTACTGGGAGGAAACTTCGTTTTTGATGGAGTCTTAAGCCATTAGATTGCATGTTAAAGAAGAACTGTAACCCACGCGAATAAAACGGCCACAGTGATAGCAGTGGGCAACTGCAGCAGCCGCAGAACGGCAATTACTTTGAAACTGACAGAAGTGACGATTCATTTGGACGACGATTGGTGAAACATTGTAAACTCGCAGAAAGCTGCTGTTCCCAGACTTGTCAAGTCGCTGGCATGTTTTCTTCGCCGGGGGTGAAGAACGCAGCCAGCAGGCCCAATTAGCGTCAAAGGGAAGGAGAGAGGGGGGAGTCTCCTCTGCGGCTACACTTTGGCTCCGCCCGAGTTCTGCAAGGCTCAAACTTTGCCACACCAAACATGGCTTCCTCGCGTTTCTCGCTTCTCTCGCTCTCACCTTTTGGCCGCACTCAACATGGCCCCAACACTGGGTTGCATTCCTGTGGAACGGTCTCGGGATAGTTCTCGCGAGGTTTGCCTAGGTCCGGACTGCTCCCGCCCTGCCCCGCGCCGCCGCCACCGCCGCCGCCGCCGGCGCCGCTCCTCCTCCGTGTCAGTTGTTGGGCTGTAATGGCGACTGGGCCGCCGCTGCCGAAGTGACTCCCGGGCGGGGGAGCGGGGCCAGACCAGCGCCAGACAGAACTGCAGAGAGCCGCAGCTCAGAGGGTGGCTTGCTGTGGGGGAGGGGAGGCCGCCTTCCTCCTCTCCTTCCTTCCCTGCGGACCGGCGGATCCCGGGAGCCGGTGCGAGGCGGGCGCCCGGTGCGTCCCCGGAGCGGGGAGGCCAGGCCAGGCAGCCCTGGGGCCGGTCGGGGCGGCGTCACTGCACCCTCCGCCAGGCCCCGCGGGATGCACCGTGGGAGCCGAGGGCGGAGGCGACACTCTCAGGTGAGCTGGATAGGACCTGGCTGGGACCACGGACGCTGGCTCAGCCTTAGCTGCCTCTGTCCGCGGTCCCGGGTCCCCGGTGCTGGTCAGAGAGGCGGGGCGGGGCCCCCTGGCCCTGCCTGGGGTCCGCCCGGGGGAACCTTCGTGGGTCCTCAGGCTTCTCCGGCAGGGTCATTCGGAGACCTGGGTTTCAGGTCCCACCTGTGCCTCCCGAAGACAGATTTCCTTGCTTACCTGCCTGTGTCTCCCCTCACCCCTCTCTCGCCCCTCCTCTTGTCTGCAGAGACCTAAGTATCTCTCACCTTTGGCCTGCGGAGAAGTGTGCCTTCTTCGTTTGGAGATCAAGCGTATTTTGGGAAATTCCGGGGGACTGGCTCCAGTGGTGGGGTTGACTAGTTTCTGTTCCTTTTCGGTGGGGATAACATTGTCAAATACAGTACAGGGAAAACTTTGATCTCCAATTCAGCAGTTGCTGAGTGTAGTATACTGGTTAATTCACAAATGATTTGGGGCGTGGATTTCAAAAAGCTTTAAACTTTGGAAGTTATAGGTATCTACCCCCACGCACATCCCCGGTTTAAAAGCCGCCCAGTATACTTAGTGATATTTAGCTAATATCATAGATATGGATTGGAATTTGTAAATTTTAATGTTAAGGTAGTAAGCAAATGCTTCATTTTGGGGGAAAAAAAGTAGGTTGTCAGGAATAGTGATCATTATCCATATACTCTGCTTGATTGTTTTTGACGTTGATCCTTGTTTTGAATTTGGAGAAGTCGTTAATGTTGCCATGTTAACCGTTTCTCCTGGGCCTGTATTTTAAGGGTTTTAAAGGAGAGCATATCTTAGGCAGACCATAGGAACACCCTGAGAAGTTTTGTAGAAGCAATGATAAAATACTGCAAGATGACCTCTATTTAAAACACTTCATAGTTTAAAATATTTTTAAACGAGGCAGTGTTGTTAATAACTTGGGATTGTGACTTTGAGCGATTAGTTGTTAGACTTACCCTAGAAGTCACTTCAAATCCATGAGCATGTAATAATTAGTTTTGATATGCTAAATTGACAAATTTTGGTTAGTGAAATACAGTAAATCTGAATAATCGAACTGTCATCTCATTAAATTTAAGATACTTTAATAAGAAAATAAATGTCAAGCTAGAATACATTGTATATATGGATAAATACATGTATCTCCTCTTTTCATGGTCAGTAGCAGATCTTTGTAGTGATGGTGAGTTATACGTGTAAACAATTTTACACATCTGTGAAAGAATTTCTCTGATTTTCTGAGATATATTGGTGTGTAGTGTTATGTAAGACGGTTAATACTTGGATAACCAGCCTTCTGTGGGGTAATCAGTGTATGAATTACGAAGTTTGTGATTTTTTTCTTTAGCTTCTGATTGCTGTTTTTTGTCCATTTTATAACACTTCATGGACAGGAGAAAGGAGATGAAGTTCATATATAACTACTTTGTATTTGTTAAATTGCTGTGGGCTATATTGGGAGCAAAATAAAAGCTGCTGTCTGAATTTGTGTGTGTGTCTGTGCGCGCGCGCGCGTGCGTGTGTATGCACCTTCACATACATTAATTTATTTAGTGTTCTTGGCACTCTTGTAAGGGAGGTATGACAATCTTATTTTGCAGTTGTGGAAACCAACACACAAGAATATTTATTTTTGAGAATGCTGCTGTTATTTCTGTAGACAATCTAAAATTAGTTTTATTTAAAATTAATATAGACACTTCTGGTATTTGGTATTATTTCAAAATATTTTTAAAGATTCTGCCTTGTTCTTTTTTACATGCTGCTTGCTCCTTATGTCAGTTCTTTGAAAATATTAGTATTTTCATAACTTTCTGTTAATTATTAACAAGTCATGGATTATTGTAATGGATCATTTTACTTCTCTATATACTTTTTGCTTAAACAAGGTTCTTAAAAATTGTAGTGAAGCCAGACACTGTGGTACATGCCTATAATCCAAGTGACTCAGGAGGCTGAGGCAGGAGGATTGCAAGTTCAAGGCCAGTTTCTGCCGCTTAGGGAGACCCTGTCTCAAAATAAACAAAAAGAACTGGGAATGTAGGTCAGAGGTAAAGCACCCCTAAGTTCAATCCCCAGTACCATTTATATTTATTTACATTCTTCATTATATAAAACAAATATTAATTTGCTATACTCAATATGGCATAACTGAAAAGTAGTAATTTTGTTATAGAGACTACTGATGACTTAAAAACTTTACAGTTGTGACTGTTGCATTTTGCATTGTGGGGCAAATTGTGAAATAGTTTTTTCCTTATTGACTTTCCCCATGTCAAGCAATTTTTTTTTGTTGTTGTTGTTGATGGATCTTTGTTTTATTTATATGCAGTGCTGAGAATTGAACCCAGTGCCTTACACATGCTAGGCAAGTGCTCTACCACTGAGCCACAACCCCAGCCCCTCAAGCAATTTTTAATGTCATGGATAGTTAAAAAAAAATCAAAAGATTCTGAACTGATTTTTGCATGATACTCACGTTTTTTGATCATTGTTATAAGTGTACTTTTATGCTTACATGTGGGTATTTGGGGTTATTATTTGCCTTTTCTATCTGATGTGTAAGTTCCATGTTGGCAGAAATCTTTAATTCACTACTATGCACTTAATGCCTAGCATGTAGTAAGATAGTCAATAAGTATTAATTGAATTAATTGGCTACAGAGTAGTCCTGGGATAATATTTAAAAAAACAAGCAAAAATCTAGTTCTTAGTTCCTAGACACATTTCAGATCTTAGGAATATACTCCAGAGGTAAGTTGAAATTGCTAGGTAGCAGGGGAATGACAGTCTAGGATTAAAAAAACCACTGAGAATAAGCCTCAGGTGGATCCTGAAAACTTTATTGACTATTTTAATGATTTGCCTAGCTGCTCTGGCAATTGTTGTTGTAATTTAAAGAAAATAGAAGGTTTAAGACCCTAACCTGTTATACTAGTACTATAATTATAGGCTTGTAATGACTTAAAGTCACTTCTTAATCACCACATTAGGAACTTTAAATCTTAAAGGCCACTTAGTCCAATTCCCACTTTTTATACATAAGAAAACAGGATCATATAGGGAAAGTATCTCACTCTTAGATGGTTTCATAACAGGAAGAAGAAACCACTACACAGCTGTCTAAGTCTGCATTTGTTTAATGTATTAGATAATTATGTAATCAGAGGATAATTGTGTTCAATTAATACAGAATAAGACTTCATATTAATTAAAAATTCAAAATGGACCTTTTCATGAGTCAAAAATATATATTAACTTAAAAATGAATTTCGGCCCTGTCCTTTGTCATTGGGATTAAGTTGGGACAATTGGAACAACTTTCTGGGAAGAAATTTGGCATTATTTATCAAAATTAAAAGTATATACCCTCTGATAGAATCATTTCATTTTTAGTTTATCCTACATAAATTTTAACACAAAAGCATAAGAATATAAGGTTCTTTTTAGTATTATTACACAATGTCAACATTTATGAATAACAAAAGTCCTAAATATCCATTGATAGAGGAACATTTAAAATTACAGTATATTTTTCCTGTGAGCCACTCTGCAGTTAGTAGGTTTAGAGGTATCTAAATTTACTTCATGAGAAACAGCTGAGTGTGTCCTTCTACATATGGACTATGCAGCAGACTTTCTGGATTCAAATCCTAATCACCCTAGCTAACTGAACTGGCTGTGACATCATATATAAATTAATAATAGTTCTCACCTTACAGGGCTATTGCTAGAACTAGATGAGTTAGTATTTATATCCCAAGTCAGCATGGTATGCATCATGTAAAGTGTTTGCTATCACTATTATGTGCTGATGTGGAAGAATGTTCATGATATAATTTTTTTTCTTTTTAAAAACATTTTTATTCTAATTAGTTGTACATGACAGTAGATCATGATATAATATTGAATGCAGGAAATACATTACATTACATTGTGCAATGATTTGATTTATAAAAAATGTGTCCATAGGAAAAGAAATGTAGTTTTGTTTGCATAGAAAAAGTTCTGTAAGGATAGATGTTAAAACTGTTAGCTGTTTATCCCTAGGGGACTGGAGGGATGACTTTCCTTTTTTTCCATTAGATACTTTAGCATTGTTTCATTTAAGGCCCACTTTTACAAATTTTGAAACTTTGTTCTAAAATGTTGCTTCAATATTTTCTTATATGATGTTATAAATGTATTTTTTAAAAATATTTTTAGTTGTCAATAAGACATTTATTTATTTATATGTGGTGCTGAGGATCAAACCCAGTGCCTCACACATGCAAAGTCACTGAGCCACAACCCCAGCCACATAAATGTAGTTTTGAATATAATTTTTCAGAGGTTTACAGAATTCACATTTCATCAACAGAATTCACATTAGATCCTATTGCAAAACTTCCGTTGATGGAATGTTGAAGTCAGCCTATGAAAATCCCTAATAAATGTATTTATTTTTCAACTACCTTGTGACCTTCAGTCATATTTCTTAATTTACTAAGTGACTCCATAGACTCGATGAGTGTTTCTAAACTCAGTTCTTAAACTGTGCATTGAGGTTGGTTGCTCTGAGCACCACAGTGAACTCACATGGACACTGTAGGATATCTGAAGACTTTGAAGGGATTGTAGCAACTGACAGTTTGAGGTGGTACAGTTGAGATAGTGCTACATTTCTTTTGATGACAATGTGTCTTCAAAAAGCCAGGTTTAGGGGATTGCTGCGATTAAAATGTACTGTGGCTGGCACATACCTGTAATCCCAGACTGGAAGTCTATAGCAAGAGGATAAAGAATTCCAGGTCAGCCTGGCAACTTTGGATACCCTGCCTCCAAATTAAAAAAATAGAAAGGGTTGGGGATGTCGCTTGGTGGTTAAGTGTTCCTGGGTTCAATCCTCAGTACCAGTAAATAAATAAATAGCAAGTACTGTGAAAAATCAATGTGGAATAGTAAATGAAGGTGGCAGTGCCAGAACGATTCAAGGTTTGAGAAGCTGTGTAATTTCTAATAGGTACACAGACCCCATTAATAATCGATTGTGCTTGCTTAGTAATAAAATAGAAATATTTCTTTTAATTTACGTATTTACTTTCAGACTGGTACTAAGTTAGGAGTAAATAATTATTAGATTACATGGACCTGACCACTAAGTAATTGGAACTGTAAAGGTGTATTTTTGGCCAAGGAGCACTATGAAAAATTACTGAGGGTTATTATTAAGGGTTCTGTGAAATGAGAAAGTTTGGGAACTACTCAAACTCTTTTGACCAGAACACCCATAATAAGAAATGTTTTTCCCATTATATCTTTAAGAACATAATATATGTAAAAACAAAGTAAAAGCTTCTCTAAAAAAATACCTTAGTGGGGCACCAGTGATGTGGGCCTGTAATTCCAGGAGGGGGAATTGCTTGAACCCAGGAGTTCGAGGCCATCTTGGGCAATGTGGCAAGACCCTGTCTCAAAAAACAAGAAGTGTCCTTACTTTCAATATATCCTGACATTTTCAATTCAGTTTAGTTTCATTAAAAAATTCTAGTTCAGCTGGGCACCATGGCTCATGCCTGTAATCTCAGTAGCTTGGGAAGCTGAGGCAAGAGACTCACAAATTAAAAATCAACCTAAGCAATTTTTCAAGGCCCTATGCCACTTATCCAGACCCTGTCTTTAAATAAGAAATAAAAAAGGGCTGGGGATGTAGTTCAATGGTTAAGAGCCCTGGGTTCAGTCCCTGTTCCCAAAAAGAAAAGGAAGAAGAAAAAAAATGCTAGTTCAGGGTCTGGGGCATCATGTTCAGTGTTAGGGCATTTGCTTAGTGTGTGTTAGGTAAACCATGGTCAGCCCCCACAAACTACCTTCACCTTCCCAAAACTAGTTTCAATTCAGCAGATTATATTGTACTCCCCCCCCCCCTATTTCTGGATATCAGATATACATTTAAAAAATAGGAGGCTGAATGACCCCTAACTTCCAGTTTTTTAATGTGCTTTGTTTTCTGTACATGAAGCTAGAATCTATACAAAAGAGGCATTTCGGATACTTTGTGTAGCTGCTGGTTTCTTTTTTGTTTTTGTTTTTGGTACCAGGGATTGAAGCTAGGGGTACTTAACACTAAGCCATATCCCTAGCCCTTTTTGTTTTTTATTTTGAATCAGGGTCTCGCTAAGTTGCTTAGGGCCTTGCTGAATTGCTGAGACTGATTTTGAACTTGTGATCCTCCTGCCTCAGCCTCCTGACCTGTTTTTGGGAGTAGCTGCCATTTTTGTATGATGAGTTATTTTAAATATTACAGAAATGATGTAAAGGAGACCATTTATAAACAGAAGGATGATTTTGCAAATGGAAGAATCAGGTTTATATTTGATAAGTTTGGATAGGTAATTTTTTTTTTCCCTGTTTTGGGGATTGAATACAAGGTCTTGCACACGCTAGGCAAGTCCTCTACCTCTGAGCTGCACACCCCCCCTTTTTTTAAAGTTAGCTATTTAACAGTTGTTATAAGTGGACTTGTAGAAGCTGCTTTTGGAATTGTGGGATTCTTTTAAGCTAACTTTAAAAGTCACTAATGAGTAACAGCATTGGCACATTTTTTTTTGGTACTGGAGATTGGGGTCTTGCTGAGTTGCTTAGGGCCTCGCTAAGTTGTGGGACTGGCTTTGAACTCAAGATCCTCCTGCGTTAGTTTCTTGAGTTTGGGATTATAGGTGTGCACCACTGTACCCAGCAACCCAGGTCTTTTTATGTTTTTTATTTTGAGACAGGGTCCAAGTTGCCAAGGTTGAAGTTGCTGGGATTATAAGTGTGTGCCACTGTGCCTGGCTAGCCTTGGTACAATTTAATACATTTAATAATTTTCATTACATAAATGATTTTTATGTCTATTTTGTTAAATAATTTCTTTTTAGTTTTGAGATTGTTTTAAAATATAAAATACATATGTACATATATAATTTTACAGTTACCTTTTAAGACATTTTCTGCTTAGGAATGACAGCCTCTTGATATTGTGTGAAATATCTGGGGTCATTTATTTTATTTTATTTAAAAAATATATTTTCTTAGTTGTAGATGAACATAATATCCTTTATTTTGTTTACTTATTATTTTTTTAATGTGAGGCTGAGGATCGAACCCAGTGCCTCATGTGTGCTAGGCAAGTATTCTGCTGAGCTACAACCCCAGCCTCTTATTTATGTATGTATGTATGTATGTATGTAATTTATTCTAATTAGTTATACATGACAGTAGAATGCATTTTGACACATCATACATAAATGGAGAATAACTTCTTATTCTTCTGGTTGTACATGATGTGGAGGTTGCATAATCATGTATGCACACAGGGTAATAGTGTCTGATTCATTCTATCATTCCTACCCCCATTCTATCATTCCTACTCCCCTCTAATTTAAAGTACTAATATTCTTCCCTAGGCCCCCCCCCCCGCCCCTTATTGTGAATTAGCATCTGCATATCATGGGCTCATTTTTTTGTGTTTGCGTGTGTGTGTTTGGATTTAAGAATGGGATTCTGAGACTTAACCAATGGGACAGCCATTCAGCAAGCAGATCTGTATGTTGTATACTGTGCATGGATTAGGGATATGAAAAAAAATAAAACACACCCTAGTCCTGTGTAAGTGGGGTAAGAGGAATGATAAAGTTCTATGAATCCATTAACAAGAAGCAACTATACTTACCAAGGAGTTGGTAAAACCTTCCAGTGGAAGAAAATTATTATTTTGTGTGTGTGTTTCATTAAACAGCCTCTCAGCTAAGTTATTAAATGTGGAAGGAAACTTTTAGAAATTATTACTTTTTCCTTGTTTTATTTTTTCCCCTCAAAAATAAAAAAGTGATGATAAATGCATTTTGTTTTTATTTTTGTTTATTTATTTATTTTTGGGTACTGGGGATTCAATTCAGGAGCACTCAACCACTGAGCCATATCCCCAGCTCTGTTTTGTATTTTATTTAGAGACAGGGTCTCACTGAGTTGCTTAGTGCCACACCATTGCTGAGGCTGGCTTTGATACTCCTGTCTCAGCCTCCTGAGCTGCTGGGATTGTAGGTGTGTGCCACCACGCTGGTGATAAATGCATTTTAAAAATTAGAAAACAAACACTGAAAAATCTACTTCCTATCTTGAGCTTTCATTCTCTCTCCTTGAAGTTAACTAGTGTTTACTGTGTATCAACTTTTTTTTTTTTTTTTTTTAAACTGGGGATTGAACTCAGGTGTACTCGGCCACTGAGCCGCATCCCCAGCCCTATTTTGTATTTTATTTAGAGACAGGGTCTCACTGAGTTGCTTAGCAACCTGCCCTTGCTGAGGCTGGCTTTGAACTCGAGATCCTCCTGCCTCAGCCTCCCCAGCCGCTGGGATTACAGGTGTGCGCCACCACGCCCAGCCTGTATATCAACTTTTGTAGTGAAAATTTTATACTTTAAGTTAAAGAATCCCATTTGCAATCTATAAGACCCCTTTTTGAGGATGTGTTCCCTGAATTTAGAGGAGTATTGAGGATAATTAGATAGTGAGCAAAGTATAGGTTCATTTGGGGCTGTTTTTTTTTTTTTTTTTTTTAGCTTTTTAGTTACTCCTGGCTCCATTCACTTCCTTCAGCTCTCCTTAAATAAAAGACTGAGTGTCTTTAGTCAGACTGTAGGTTAGCTCTTTGTTTCATGTCAGTGTGGGGCATTGTTTTTTAGTTATCTTCATTCTGCCACCTATGCTGCTATAGGCCAAACTGGTACCAAATGTTATGTATCTCTTATGAATGTTCTATATGAATTTAGTATCATATGTTTTTACATATGATATTAAAGTCTCTGGCCATTTGTTCATTATGTTATGGGTGTGTTGGTTCGTCTGGGAATTTACCTGGAACAATGTAATAGGTGTGATTTAGAAGTGGAATATTTTCCACTTTCTTATTTGCCTGGTCCCTGTGAAATTTGCCATTTGTCCATTTTATAATGAGAATATGTAGTAGTTCTCCTACAAGGTCGTCTTTTTTTAAAAGTATTTTTTAGATGTTGATAGACCTTTATTTTATTCATTTATTTATATGTGGTGCTAAGGATTGAACCCAGTGCTCTACCACTGAGTCACAACTCCAGTGCACAAGGTTGTCTTTTAAAAAAGCTTTTAGACAGAAATTTGGTTGTATAAGATCTGAAATAGATAAGGGAACTGAAATGTCCCAAAGGTATGGAAAATGTTTTCTTAAAATTCTGAGCCAGAGCAAAGTCATTCTTTCATCTTTTGTCCCTAGTGTCTAGCACATAGTAGGTGCCCAGTAAGTACTGAACAGATTGAGACTGCATGACTGAATGAAGCACTGTCAATTTGAAGGGAAAATTTGCTTATCAGAAGATACTTGAAAATTGGCTATTTAAAAATGTCATCGGGTATCCTATTTGTGTATATACTACAGGTATGGATCAGTGTTTTTCAAAATTTTGATGTCAGTACCAATACATATATTTGGTAGTTACTAAAGACTCAATAGAACTTTTGTTTATGTGGGATGTATCTATTTTCTGCATTTGAAATTTTAAATGTACTTACTTTTTTAATAACATTTTAACAAATACCATTTTAAAATGAAAAATAACTTTTCTAAAACAAAAACACTTATTGAAAAGAGTAGCATTGTTTGACATATTTCACATCTTTTTTTCGTATTTTTTAATTATTTTTAAAAATTTGTTCTAATTAGTTATACATGGCAGTAGAATACATTTTTGACACATATACACAGATGGAGCAAAACTTCTCATTCTTCTGGCTGTTCATAGTGCAGAGTCACACTGGTAGTATAATCATATGTGTATATAGTGTAATAATGTCTGTCTCATTTCATCATCCTTTCCACCCCCACACCCCCACCCCTCCCCTCACTCCCTGCTGCCCAATCCAAAGTTCCTCCATTCTTCCCTACTGTCACTGCCCCCCCCATTATGGATCAGCATAGGCTTATCAGAAGTATTTAACATCTTTTTAATTTCTGACAATAGAAGACATCTGGATTCTCATATCTGCTTATGCATTCCGTCTGTTGTGATATCATATGTTATATGCCTTTGAAAAACTCTATTATACACTCTTAAGAGAATGAGATAAAAAAAGACAAAGAATGTCTTACTATTATTATGGGAATAGTTTTGATTTGAAAGATACCCCCTGAAAGGGTCTCAGAGAACCTTAAACATCCTTGGACTGCATACTTGGAGAACTGATCGTGTAGATACAAATTCAGAATAGAAAATAGGACCTAGATGTTTCTGGCTTGTACAACTAGAAAAGTAAGATAGGGAATACCTCTTTTGATTATTTGGGGAATAATCATGAGTTGGCTTTTGGAGATGTTGAATTTGATGTACCTTTTAGATTTCTGAATAAGCTGTTGATGTGCAGTTAAAGATATTACGGATGGGATCTGGACTAGAGTTTTGGTAGTCATTGGCATATAGATGGTATTTGAAATTTGAGCAAAGGTGAATGTTACCCAGGGAGAGAGTATAGTGTTAGAAAGCAAAGAGCCCAATGTCAAACTCTCCTGAACTTTAAGATTTAAAAGCTAGTTAGAGAAGGATGAGTTAGCAAAGGAGACTGAGAAATAGAACTAGGAATATAGAAAAGTCAGAGTATAGTGTATGGAAGCCAAGGGAAAAGAGTGTTTCGAGAAATCAGTTGACAGTTTGTCCTTGCAGGTCAAATTCTTTTCTGGAAAGAGAAATTTGAGTTTTTGGTATCATAGATACTATCCATCAACTAGCTATTATTTGGAAATTATTGGCCACCAGTGTGCTCAAGTTTTGCTGCCTATTTTGCACTGTGTTGATCAGCCTGACTACCATGCACTGAGATGCAGTGAACTTGGTATATCATTCAGCTTCTCTGTGGTTTCCAACATGCTCAGTTAACCATAATGATCTCTACTTGTGTTAAGTTTCACCTCGTGGTGTTTATATCTCAAACGACAAATATAAAACAAAGTGCAAGACCACGAGAGGAGTTCATACTCAGTGTGTGGACTCTATTTGTCCAAATTTGTGTTGTGTGATCAATTTGGAAATAATGCTTTCAGTTCCCTTTTACTGAATATATCAGAACTATTTCTTGTTAACTAAGTTGGTGTTTTGATTCTTTTTACTACCTATATCAGGGATAGATTCATCAATTGAATCCATCTCAGAGTAAGATTGGTCAATTGATTCATTTTAAGAGAGTAGTCTACTGTGATGAATGCTGCTAAGAAGTCAAAAAGGTTGAGAATTGACAAAATCCATTAGATTTTAGGGTGAAAAGGTGTTTGGTGATATTAGTAGTGAGAGCTGTTGTGGAGAAATGGGAGGGGGAGCCACATTAGAAGGGCTTTAAAGGTAACTGAATAGAGACCAAGTGTATTTGATTTTTTGGAGAGGTTTGTGAAGGAAAAGGAAGTGATGGAAGTGGGTGCAGGGTTGAGGGACTTGTTTTGCTTTTTTTTGGTAAGAAAATTCTATTAAATAAAAATGACGAAAGGAACTCAGAGAGGGGAGGAGATTATAGGTATGTGTGAGAGAAAAATATAATTGATGGTGAGTTTTCTTGAGAGAACCTGGGTGGGGAGATCTAGAAACAGGTGAAGTATTCTTATGGCTCCTGTTCTCTAAAAGTTACTTGTTTCATTCTTTTCCCTTTCTCCTCATTTGTGAACTCTAAGCCTGCATGATATGAAAGAAGGTTAAATGGTAAGTGTAATTCTTTTAAATTTCTTGGTTGCTGTTAGTTTTGTGTGAACCTTTGTAGTTTTCTTACGAGGGTGAATATTTTTGTGACGACTTGAAGTGTAGATTCCTTGTTGACTTTAGATTATGTTTGCTATCAAAGTAAAAAAAAAATTTTTTTTAATATTTTTTAGTTGTCAGTGGACATTTATTTATTTATATGTGATGCTGAGAATCAAACCCAGTGCCTCACACATGCTAGGCAAGTGCTCTACCACTGAGCCATGACCCCAGCCCCCAAAAATTTTTTTAAAAGTTACATGCTTATTTGACTTATTTGCATCATGAAAAAAAATATTTTTTTAGTTGTAGATGGACACAGTATCTTTATTCCTTCATTTTTATGTGGTACTGAGGATCAAACCCAGTGCCTCACAGATACAAGGCAAGCGCTCTACCACTGAAATATAGCCCCAGCCCATATTTATATCATTTTGTTTTATTTATTTAAAAAAATTTTAGATGTTGGTAGACCTTTTTATTTTATTCATATGTGATGCTGAGAATTGAACTCAATGCCTCACACTTGCTCGGGAAGCACTCTACCACTGAACCACAACCCCAGCCCTATTTATATCATTTTAAGTGGATTCTTTGTTATGTGACTTAATAATTTTATTGAAATTGCATTTCCATTTTCTTTTGTTAAGTTACCCATCTTTAGTTGTTTTTTGGAAGTTGATTATCATTTTGAGCTTTCATTTATATTTTACGTGATACAAATAGAATGATATCAAATATAGTATCTCTTATTCATCATGATTTTTGACTTTAGTCTGAACAAAACACTATTGTTTATGTACATTTGACTTTTATTTGAAACAACTTGTTTCTCTACAGATGCCAGTTGAACTTATTGTAAAATGGACATTAGACTGAAACTTCTAAGTCTCTTAAATGAATAGTAAAGGTATTCTTAAATTTAGAGAAATTTAAGAAGCTCAGTATAGTAAGGAGAATAAGTAGATGCTGTATTTAGATGCCATATTGTTGATTTCTGAAAACTATGGCAAGGACATAAGAGAGGAGTGGGCAATATTTGATCTTTAAAACAAACGTGAGGCCTGGGAGTGTAGCTCAGTGGGAGAGCATATGCTTAGCATGTGCCAGGCCCTGGGCCCCATCCCCAGCACCCCTACCCCACCTGAAAGCCACAAATGCAATCATGTCAGAGGCCCTAAATTATGTTGTTTTCTTCCTTCTCCAACTTCATTGCCAGTTTTCTTCAGTCACATGGGACTTTTTGATTTCTTATACAAAATCATGCTCTTTCTTGCCTTGGGATCTTTTTATATATTGTTCTTCTTGGAAAGGTTTTCCTTAGCTAACTCCATTATCCACTCTTCAGGTCTCAAATAACATTCTCTTCTCTACTTCCAGATTAGATGAGTTCTTGTCGTAGATTATTTTCATCTCATTTGTAATATGTGTTCAATATAGTCTAGCCTTCAGACTCTTTGAGAGCAAGAACCCTGTTCTTTTCACAGCTTTATCTCCACTGTGTAGCACTATTCATTTCTACTACATGTTTGGTGCCCAGCAAATATTTGGGAAATAAATGGTTGGCCTGGGTCAGGTAGAGGAAATACATTATCATGACTGAGAGGAAGATAGTCTGATGCAGCATTAAGAGGACCTAAAGATTTGCTAGAACAACTTACCTGCTCTGTTTAGGAGGGAGTGGAGAATAAAAGCTTCATCTATGGACATTTGTGAGGACATCCTGTCCTTTGGGGTGAATTTGGTAACCATTGAGGCACACAGATTATAAAAGCATTCTCTAAAGGAGTTAAAGTGCAGTGAAGTTAATGGAGCAGAGATTCTAAGGAGAACAGAATCCAGGTGGGACAGGAAGGTGATTTTGATGACGAGATTGTGAAAGAGGTTAGGGCATTATGTTATAGATGGTGGCAGAGTTTGAATATTATGAGAAGCATTATGGAAATGACTGTTAGAGGCTTTCAGAGGTAGGAGATCTGGATTTCATTTCCAGTTTTCACTTAGTAGTTGAATGACCTTGAACTAGTTCCATGGTCTACATGGTAATTTCTTTATTCCTAAAATGGATATTAGAGTACTTGCCTGATTGATTATGATGGAGATTAGAAATAATTTATGGAAAATAACACCATCCTTGTCCCGCATGATTATTAACTATTAATTATCCACACAGGCACCTCCCATAGTGTTAAGAGGTCTGTAATTTTGGCTTCTGGTTTAAAGGGATTGTTGTTGTCAAATGTTCTGGAGCTTTGGAAGACAAATGTTCTCAGATTTAGTTCCCTCCATTTAATGGAGTCATCAGTGTTTTTGGAATCTAAGGCTTCAAAGAGTAGAATTGAAGATAATCAATCTCTAGAACTATAGTTCTCAAAACTGGCTATGTATTGGAATCCCTGTTGACCTTTAAAAATGGGAGAATTTTTATGCATCTTCTCAGATTTACTGATTTAGAATCTCTTGGAGGTAGAGTTTGGGTATTTTTGTTTTAATCTTTTATCTAGGTGATTGTCCTACTAGAGCTTGCTTATAGCTGCCTGGAGGAAGGCATTGTATGGCTGCTCTAAAACTCATTTGCAGTGGGAATGCTTGGGAATGTGCACATGAGATAGGCAAGCACTCTACCACTGAGCTCCACCCTCAGCCATTGTGCATTATCTTTAAAACTAGTTCATAACATGTGCCTGAATTTTTTTTAAAGAAGTATGCACATGGGTTGGGGTTGTAGCTCAGTGGTATAACTCTTGCCTAGCATGTATGAGGCACTGGGTTCAATCCTTAGTACCACATAAGTAAATAAAATAAAGGTATTGTGTCCATTTACAACTAATAAAATACTTTGAAAAAGGAAGCATGTACACTGTGTTTTGATAAATGTGTGTTCATATATTCAAAATTCAGTGTCATAAAGATCTTAGTTTCAAGGGAAATTTTATGTTGTGTTTTTTGTAGTGCTAATGACTTTAAATATGAAGAAGTGATTCAATAATAGCTAATTAAAAATGAGACTTTTTAATAGCAGAGTTAATCATAAATGTATGGGACAAATTTGAATAGTAAATATAAAAAAGGCTAATTATGTGCAAAATTCTGAATGTGTCATCTCTATATATTTTTCTAGGGAGGGAAGTCATGGCCTTCATCATAGTCCCAAAGAGACTCAATGATATAGAGAGGTAAACACAGACATACCAGAAATACAACAATTTATTAACTCTTGGCATTATTTCTTCAGCTTCTGGGGTCCTATTGAGAAAGTTGTTGTCTGTGCTTGTAATGTTGAAATGTTGACCCTATGTTTTCTTCTAGAAGTTGCATAGTTTCTGATCTAATTCATAGGTCTTTAATCCATTTTGAGTTGATTTTTGTGTAAGGGGAGAGACAAACGTCTAGATTCTTTCTTCTACATATGGATAACCTGTTTTCCCAGCACTGTTTGTTAAAAAGTCAGTCTTTTCTCCAGTGTACATTTTTGGCAGTTTTGTCAAGGATCAGATGATTGTAGATGTGTGGGTTTGTCTCTCTGTCTTCTGTTCTGTGTCATTAGTCTGTGTGTCTGTTTTTATGCCAGTACCATGAGGTTTTTGTTACTATAGCTATGTAGTATAATTTGAAGTCAGGTATTATAATGTCTTAATCAAAGATTTTGAAAGATTTATTGAATAATTAAGGTGCTTCATAAGACTAGACATTATAACTCTGAATTAAAATTATAGTTATATCCTAAACAGGGTACAATTCTTTCATGTCACCTGAAAATAAGTACAGCATACATTGAGAAAGCACATAAATGTAGAGTTTGGTAAAGTTTCAAAAACTGAATACTCCTATGAAATCAGCACTGAAATAAATGAAGGATTGCACCTGATTGATCAGCATCCAAATAATTTTAGTTCAGTTAAATTCATTTACTCCAATTCCATTCACTTCTCCAGTCACCCGAGGGTGATGATTTTCCTCACTTCTAGCACAATAGATTACTTTTGCCTGTTTTATACTTTATATAATAAAATTGTATAGTATGTACTTTTGTGTTTTTTTTTTTAAAATTTTGCCTTCACTTTCAAGGCAAGTTGGCAAGTTTTTTTTTTCATCTTCATTTTTATGTGGTACTGAGGATCGAACTCAGTGCCTTGCATGATCGAGGCAAGCGCTCTACCATTGAGATACAGCCCCAGCTCCTGTACTTTTGTTTTTGATATTCCTTAACAGGTTTGTGATATTCAACTCTATTTTTGTATGTATCTATAACTAGTTCATTCTCATTGTTAGTGGTGAATATACTATAATATACTATATATTTGTATTTGAAGATGATTGACCATTAAAAAGGGATTCTTGTGAGGCAGAGATGGATTTGTGTGTGTGTGTGTGTGTGTGTGTGTGCTATCTCTGCCTTATTAGTGTTATCCTCTAAACATAGAGATTATAGACACAAATGCAGTTTTAGATTATTTAATCTGTTTCTTCCTCCCGCTGGAAAAGTGATCATGACTATGTGTTTTAGCATTTAATTAATTAATTTAAAAAATGTTTTTTAGTTGTCAGTGGACCTTTATTTTATTTATATGTGGTGCTGAGATTTGAATCCAGTGCCTCACACATTCTAAACAAGTGTGCTGCCACTGAGCTCCAGCAGCCTTTATTTTATTTTTAAGGCAAAGAGATGTTTCTCCAAAGAAAATTTTTTTTTCAAATCATTGACAAATTAGTAATAGATAATAATATTATATATTACGACAATAGATAATAACCGTCTTTGTTTAGTTACCATTTTTTCAGTTAGCTAGTTCAAATATACATCAGAAGAAAAGAAAAATGAGTTTTCAAATCTGTGTTGACAGCTCTGAGTAAAGTCTTTATGGTTGAAAAACTTTGAACTATTTGAGCATTTACTGATTTTAGTTTTTCTACCATTTTTATTTTCAGAAACCTAGACTTTTCTTTGGGCCATTCTATAATTTATGAAGAATTTTATTTTTAGAACATTTTTGAAATTTTTTTCATGAAAACATAAATCAAGATTATTTACTAATAGGTAAAATTAACTTCTTTAAAATTAACTATGCCTTTTAATTTTATATATTAGGACTTAGTAGCTAAGTTTCCTTTTCTTTAACTTAAATTGGTGTCTTTAATATTCAATATAACTACTTCCTCTGCAGGCAAATAGTTGGAGAAAATAATTTTTATTAAACATGACCAATGTTTAATAATGTCTAATGTAAATAACTCATTAAATTAATATGAGAAGCATTAAGATAATGGTAGGCAGGCAAAGGATGAAAAAGGATAATTTGCAAATGAAGAATTAAGAGTAAGATCTGTAGCAGAATCTTTAATCCTGCTGGCTTCTATCAAATTCACATTAATCTCTTCCTATTAAATAGCAAAAGTAAAAAGAATAGATAATCCTCAGAATTCAAAAGGTATTAATGAAACTGGTAGTCCTTTTTATTGTGCATTGAAAAACAGTTTGATGTTGGGTCTTCAGAGCAGCATGTCCTTCACATTCTTTAGTCCAGTTTTCATACACTTTGCAGATCCTGTTTTAGATAAACAATCCAAATCCACAAATATGTTCACTTCAGTGTTACTTAAGTAAAGAAAACAAGACATAATATTGTATTGGTTATCTAATTGGTTATTCCACCCTCACCCCTTTTAAGTATTTTAAAATAGACTTTTGTTACCTAACTTTCTGTAGGTCAGCAATTTGGGAGCAAATCCTTACATGGGTGATTTTTGGCTCAAGGTCTCATAAGGTTGCAAATAGGATGTCAGATAGGGCTGTAGTCCCTAAATACTTCATGTGGGCTTAACTTGAGTATCTGCTTACAGGAAAGCTCACTCACATAGCTGTAAGCAGGAGGCTTCGGTTCTTTGCTGCATGAATCTCTTGGTAGAGCAACTTGACTGTTGTTATTATATGACAGCTGAATCTTTACACGGGTGTTGGGTGTGCAGAATGCCTTTTATAGCCCAGTTGCAGTGTCTGTACAGGGGTCTGAGGAGGTCTCCAAAAGTAGAGGAGACTGCTACTTGGGAAGAAGTTACCACTGTATGGGGGTTTGAGGTCTCCAGAACTGGAAGAGACCTCTACTTGGACCTTCTAGGTCTTTGACCATGTTGTAGAAAAGGACTTAAAGAGCCTCAGGTATGAGTAGCTGAACACTAGATTTGTTACAGGGGAAAGTACATGTTGAGAATTGGGGTGTGGGCCATCTTAGACTGTAAATTGCCTCCTCTTGGTCCGGGGTTTCAGCCCCTCAGAGAAATAGTAGCTAGGGGGTTGAACTAGAGTTGGAATCAGGATGAGTTTATGCAGTTTAGTGCCAGTTTTCCTTGTGTGCTTTCCTATTGTCCATGCATGTTCTAAATCTGCTACTTCCTACGTTGTGTGTCTCATTAGCATCTTATATCCCTACTAGAGGTGTGTCTTACTGCTGGGAGACAAGGGCCATTTCTTGGTCACAAAAGTCTCAGATAGCTCCCAGAGGGAGTAGTTCTTCCAGATGCCTTGTGGTTATCTTGCAGGTTTTTTTTTTTTTTTTCCTTTGCATCAGTCAATTTGGCAAGCCATGTGCAAGGGCACCCAGGCCCAAGGACAAGGGTTGAGTTGCTCACATGTTGTTTGTTCCGCATTCTAGTGGTTAGTGGGTATTTCTCTTGAGACTCACTTTTCTCTCTAGGTCTTTAAATTCTTCTCCCTGGAAATCTTATCTTGTCATTTCCACCACATTTGATGTTAGTTGAAAGTGAGTCAGTAAGTCCAACCTGTTCTCAATGGGAGAAAAAGTAAGCTGCAAATCCCCACCCCCCCACCCCCCAACCCCTGTGGCCCCAGTACCAGTGACAGAACCCAGAGCCTCAGACATGCTGGGAAACACTCTACTACTAAGTCTCATCTCCAGGTCTTTTGTTTTATTTTGAGACAGGGTTTCACTTTTGTGCTGGCTGGCCTTGAACTTGCTGTCCTCCTGCCTCAACCTCCTAAGTAACTGGGATTGCAGATGTATACCATCATGCCCAGTTTATGCTCCAATTCTTGAAGAAAGGAATGTCAAATAATTTTAATGTATTTTAAAACCACCACAAATACCCAGTAGTTAAGAAAAACAGGGCACAAATTTGAATTTACAGTAATTACAATAAGAAGAAAATTAGAAAAGAATGTGCAAAATATCTCAATGGTTGTGTTAGGATTTTGGAAATAGGGATGAGTTTTTCCCCTGTGTTTGCAAACTTTCTGTGTTGATATTATACGACTTTTTTTTGGTATAGGGGATTGAACCAAAGGCCTTGTGTGTGGTAAGCACATGCTATACCACTGAGCTATAGCCCATGCCTTGTGACTTTTATAACGGAATAATTCCTCTAAAGTCATAGGAAGATATATCTTTTATCAAGCTATCTAAGTGTAAGCATATAATGTTTTTATCATAACCTTTTTTGTTGGGGAGAGTGTCTCAGTATGTTGCCTAGTCTGTCTGAAAACTACTGGGCTCAAGTGATCTCCTGCCTCGTCCTAACCAGGAGCTGGGACTACAGATGCGAATCTGCATCTGGCTTCTTAACTTTTTAGTGTGTGTGTGGTGCTGGGGCTCAGATCCGGGGCCTCATGCATGATGGGCAACTGCTCTACCACTGAGCTCCACCCTCATGTCATAATCATTTTTAAGTAAGTTCATTAAAATTAAGTAAATTTGTATCGTTGTACAGCCATCACTGCCATACATCTCTAAAACTCTTAATTTTGCAAAATTGAAACTTTAAACTCATTAAACAATAGCTCCTTATTCTCTTCTCCCTCCAACCCCTGGTGATAACCACTATTGTACTTTCTGGCTTTTGACCAAGTATCTTATATAAATAGAACATAGGGTTTGCCTTTTTGTGACTGCCTTATTGCACTTAGCATAGTGCCCTCAGTGTTCTTCTGTGTTCAGCATAGGTTACCATTTCCTTCCTGTTAAGGCTGAATGATATTCCCTTATGTATATACAACATTTTGCTTATATGCTTACCTGTTGGTGGACACTTGAACTGTTTCCATGTTAGCTATTTTATGAATAATGCTGCAGTGAACATGGGCATACAAATACTCTTCAATACTGTACTTTTGATTCTTGTGGGTATATCCCCAACAGTGAAATTGCTGGATTTTATGGAAATTCTATTTTTAATTTTAAAAGACAGCCATACCATTTTCCATATATATTTCTACCAACAGTATACAAGGCCTCCAATTTCTCCTTGTCTTTGACAACTTTTTTTTCCCCATACTAGAGACTGAACTCAGGTGTGCTCTACCACTGATTTATATCCCCAGTCTTTTTTAGTTTTTATTTTGATCCAGAATCTAGCTTAATTGCCTAGACTGGCTTCAGATTTGCAGTTCTGCTTCAGCCTTCTGAATAGTTGGAATTACAGAGGTGCATCACCACTCCTGGCTTATTGTCTGTCTTCCTCCCCCACTCCTTCCGTCCTCCCATTTTAATGGGGGTGTGAAATGGTCACATTGTAATTAATTAAATAATTATTTTGAGGGGACTGGGGCTTGAACCCAGGGCCTTGCATGTTTTAATCAAGTGCTGTACCACTGAGCTAAATCCCTTGCCTTCACAGTATAATTTTTAATAGTTTATTTTTCTAAGGAAAAATAAAGTTATTGGGTTATGAGAAACTTTTATTTTAGAAACTCTTAAGGAGGGTGTAAAGATACATTTTAGAGATGACAGAATCCTTTTCTGACTTTCATGAAGGGCAGGATAAGTCAGGGCATTTTCTTTGTTACTGTTACTATGATATTGATGTTCAGTAAATAATGTTGATGTGATTGCAGGTAAATTGGCAGGATGAGGAGCAGCAAATCAAAAGAGGTGCCTTTACTAAATCCAAGGAACTCTCAAAGCAAGGATACTGTTCAAGGTATGATTTGTTTTTAATTGAACTTCATCCCTTGTTTAAGTCATATATATTAAATTCTGAGCTGATCTGGAAATGAAAATTTTATATATGCTTTGATTAATAAAAAGTGGATTATTTTAAAATTTACTTTTGATTTGAATATACAAGGTGCCTCATCTTAAAAAGCATTCTGTGATGAACTGTTTTGTAAAGAAAAAAAATCCTTTTTTGAAATGAACCTGTATATGTAAACTTAGTTTTATACGATTTTTCAGAAATTCTGACCTACTGACAATAAATGATATAATACAGCTCCCAATACAGTTATAGACCTATAGTGTACAAATAACAAAAGAAATATTCTCAGGCAGGGATTGTAGCTCAGTTGATAGAGCACTTGCTTCACACGTGTGAGGCACTGGGTTCAATCCTCAGCACCACATAAAAAATAAATAAATAAAATAAAGATATTTAAAAAAATTTTTTTTTAAAATATTTTCATTGAACTCCTTGTTAAATCATGCATTAGAGGTAACTTTAAGGCATGATATTTAAGGGAGATCAACTGGAATATATCTGAAGGAAGATTATTGGAATTGTAAGGGACCTGGAAATGAAGTCATATGGGAAGTGTTTGGAGGAAGTGAAAATATTTATCCTGGGAAAGGATGACTTGTGAGAAATATGTAGCCTTAAACTGTTTTCTGAAAGACTAAATAGATTTTACTGTTATTTCTACTAGTAGCTTGGAGTAGTTTTCTAATTTTTTTTACATTGTAATATGAAATATAAAACAAAATTTTGTGTTTGTTTAGCTCATTGGGGTAAATTGAAGATACTGTTTATTTTTGGAGATGACTGCTATAGATATGGGTATCAGTCATCTGTCCTAAGGACTCATGGTATCAGTGACTGATTCTAAACTACATGTTGGAAAAGCTTAACTTTTTAGAGATGCTACTTAAGGAGAAAAATCATATTTTGGTTCAGTATAAAAAAGCACTTGCTGAGGAATAGTTCTGCCTTAGGAGCTTTTTAAAATTAATATTCTGAGGTCCACTTCAGAACTTTTGATTGAGTAAATATCACTTTTTCCTGTAGATATAACCACACCGTGGGATGCACTTTCTCAGACCAAGGCTGCTGTAAGTAGTGTTAGCTTCTACTTTTTAATTTGTTTTAAAATTAATTTCCTGTTATTCTTGGATAGATTAAAATGTTTTCAGTAGCACTTTTTTTGAAAGGAAAATAAAGTTATGGTAAGAAGTTATACATTACAAAATGAACATATTAAATAGTAGAGGAATAAACAAGACCCTAAATATCACTAAATAATCAAGTTGTTCATTTGGTATGTTGAAATGAAGATTTAAACAGTGAATTTGAAAAGGTGGTAAAGCTATGTCTATGTAGAATGTGAGAGAGAGAGAGAGAGAGAGAGAGAGAGAGAGGGAGAATGAGAATGTAATAGGCTGTTTTCTTTCATACTATTGAAGAAGAATGATTGTGGACAACCTGTTCCCATTTGTGTTCTGCTCAGTCTTGTCTGGGTTTTAGGAATTTAAGTATGCCAATTGATCCTTAGTTCCAAACTTCAAAGGGGGAGACACATCTCTTTCGCTTGCTTTCTGGGGAAACAGTCTTCTAATCTTCTACCATGCCCTTTTCTGTTTTCTTTTATATACCATCTGAATTTGAATCACCTTTTTTTTTTTTTAATATTTTTGTGGTATTTTCTGTCCTCTGATCTTAAAAACTTTTTTTTTTTAAATGAAAATAAAATCTGGAAATGATTTCAGATTTTGAAAATGAATCTGGAAAAGGTCCCAATGCAGGATCAGATTTGGCAAAAATTCTTTTTACCTGAGCATTATATGTTTATAATGTGGGAATAATATTTATCCCCCAGTTTAATTTAGAGCTAAACTAATTCAGAGCTAAACTGCAGATAGTTGTTTTTCAAAACTGTTAGGTATTTTTGAAGAATTTTAAAGGAGTATAAGGGTCTCATAAATAGAAGGAAAATCTGATATAGAAATACTAGGGTTTTTGGTTTTTGGTTTTTTTGCTACTGGGAATTGAACTCAAGGATACTTTACTGCTGAACTATATTCCCAGCCCTTTTTATTTTCTGTTTTTAGATAGGATTTCCCTACATTGCCCATGCTGGCTTCAAACTTGTGATCCTTCTGTCTCAGTTTCCCAAGTGACTGGAATTACAGGCATGTATCTATGTCCCGGCTCTTTGAACTATCACGATGTAAATGATTATTCCAATTTTTTTAGTACACTGCAAAAATGTGAAAGAGGATAAATGAAAAGTATATACAAAGTGTTTATGTGGTAGAATTTCAATGATTTTAATTTTTTCTCTTTTCACATATTCTCCTGTGAGCATGAAATATGCTACCAGACAGTAGAATATGCTCATGGAGAACATTGGTGGTTATACCAAAAGTTGACTTATTTTGCAAATTATACTCAAAATCTGAAATCTTTCCTGTGAATTTTGTCTTTATTATGAAAACTATTTTGTAGACATAAAACTGTAAAAAGTTGTAACTCTTTTTTTTTAACAATTTCAGAATCATTTTTAATTTGCATTTGGTGGATTGTACATAATAGAAGAGTTCATTGTTACATATTTGTCCATGTGTGCAACATAACCATAATGATGTGGTTAATTTTGTTCCCTAGTAACCCTCCTCTCTTCCTTGATTCCCTTTCTCTATTCTACTAGTCTTCTTCCTATTTTCATGAGATTCCCCACCATCACCTTTTCTCCCTCTTTTTTCTCTCTAGCTTCCACATATGACCCTTGACTTTGAGTTTGTTTTGCTCATTTTAAAATTGAACTGTTCATCTATATCTTGAGTTGTAGAGCTGTTTTTATACTCTGGATATCAATCCCTTATTAGATATATGATTTACAAATATTTTCTCCCCTTCTGTGGATTTTTTTGCTTTGTTATCCTTTTGTCTGTTGATGTACCATTGATTTTAATCTTGATGAAGACCAATTTATCGATTTTTTTTTCTTTTATAGCTTGTGTTTTTGGTGTCATATCCAAGAAATCATTTCCAAATCCAGCGTCCTGAGCTTTTTCCTTATGTTTTCTTCAAAGCATTTTTTAGTTTTAGTAGCTCTTTCAGTAGTCTTAAATTGCAGTCCTGTTAAATCATTCTTTCCTCACTTATACGTGTAAAATATACAATATACACTGCATAATATTCCACATATAATACCAGATAATTTACTGCTTTAAAAAAACAATTATACTGGGCATGATGGTGCACACCTATTATCCCCAGCAGCTCAGGAAGCTGAGGCAGGAGGATCATAAGTTCAAGGCCAGGCTGGGCAATTTAGTAGGATTCAGTTTCAAATTAAAAAATAAAAAGGGCATGAAATGTAGCTCAGTGGTAATCTTCAGTAACATGAAAAATAAATAAAAATTTTAAAAAATAATTTAAAAATTATTCAATATAATGAATAGAAACTCTTTGAGGGCTGGGGTTGTGGCTCAGTGGTAGAGTGCTTGCCTAGCATGTGTGAGGTAATGCACTGGGTTCCATCCTCAGCAACACATAAAAATAAATAAAGGTATTGTGTCCATCTACAACTAAAAATATTTTTAAAAAGAAACTCTTTGATAGTCTTCATAATATTTTTTATATTCTTGTTCAGATTTGGGGTGCATTACACCCAAAATGTAATTATAGACGTAATAAGTAATAAAAAAGAAAGCTAATATTACAAGAAGGCATTCTTGAGTTTTTCTACTTTGGTGAAAGATATTAGGCAATAAAGTTTTAAATAATGTAAATTGAAGGTAGCTGTATTATTTCAAAATTAACTTAGTGTGTTGTGATTGTATTTAAACTTTAGCTGAGACATATTGAAAACAAATTAGAAGTAGCCCCTACAAGTACAGCTGTGTTTGATTCTGTCATGGATGCCAAGAAATCTTCTGCAAGTGCTACCCGAAAAATAAGTAGAAAAGGTATGTATGAAGTTATTTCCAAAGACAGAAATATATTAAATGTAAATTTTTATGTTTTGTTTCAGTTTAATGTTTTCTGAATAGTTCTATGGGTTTGCTTGTTTTTTTTTTTTTCTTTAGACTAGAACTCCTTAGCATTTAATTTTTTTTCTTTGGTTTTTGATGCAGCCTCATGTTTAGTGAAGGGAGGTGGTGTTTTCATCATCTTTTGATAAGGGACTTTAGCATGATTGTATCACCTTTGACAGTTTTTAGTTTATAGTCATAAAAATGCCATTCTGAGTTTTTGAGGTTATGTATGCCTTTTAAAAAAATTTAGGTTAAAAATTTTACAGATATAGTACTTTGAACATGAAATTTAATTGACTTAATAAGACGTATATTTTTGGTTGGAGTTTAAAATCCTAAGTGGGATATGTTTTATACTATCACAAATTGACACAATAGAAATGTTTTCTTTGATTACCTTTCACATATGTGATTCTGTGGTTTCTTAATTGATGGGCAAGTTAGTACTCTCTACTTAAACTGCTTTTTTTTTTTTTTTTAAACCTGTGAATTTATTGGGTTTTATTTAATAGTTGAGTGAGAGCCATTCATAGAAAGGAGTTCTGTATGTAGATTTTTATTTTGCATTTTCTACTCAGAATAGTCTTTATAAATTGAGTTACTGTACTATTTCATATCCTTATATAATATGCAATTAGAGATGTTAGGAATGACACATACCCAAGTTATTTTTTAGATACTAGTCCAAGTCAGAGGCAGTCCTATTCTATGTCATATGTTCTCACAGATTTCCTTTTCCTTCAGATGGTAGATACCTGGATGATTCTTGGGTCAATGCTCCAACTTCCAAATCTTCTAAATCACGAAAAGAGAAATCTCGTAGTCCTCTCAGAGCTACCACCCTGGAGAGTAATGTGAAGAAAAATAATCGTGTGGAATTTCGTGAACCTTTGGTTTCCTACAGGTTAGTTGGGAGGGAAAAAAAAAAGGTGAACTAGAATTAGCCTATAATGTTTGTAATAGGATACTTTTCTGAGTTTTTCTTAATACTCTATGAAGTAGTATTATAATGTTTAAGTTCTAACTTTTTTATTCTCCACAAAAGATAGGACAGAAATCTTTCATATTATGAAACACAAAACACTACTGTATCCATTCTATTTTCTTTCTTTCTTCCTTTTTTTTTTTTTTTTTTTTTTTTTTTGTGGGACTGGGTATTGAACCCAGGGCTTCTTTCATGCGAGGCACTTACTCTCCCACTGAACCACATCCCCAGCACTGTATCAAAGATCTTATAGATAAATATCTGGGGACAGAAAATAGTAATGCTTATCCAGGGCTACCATCAGTGTAATAAATTGATTTCTTAGAAACAAATAATTCAGTCTCTGAAAGTTTGCCCACCTCCCCTTTTTTATTATCTCAGATTAGGTATTCTACACAATGAACTTTCTGGATAGCTTAAGGTTTTTTTCCTAATTCATTTATTTACTTACTTTATTTTAGTGTGATACAGAGGATGAAACATGTGGACTCACATATGCTAAGCCTGTGTATAGCTTAGTTTTCTTCTTTTTTGGTAGTGGTAATTAGTTACTTAAATTTTTTTTCTTACCAGGAATGTGAGTTGGGTTATTGTTTTATTTTGTTGTCAGTGGCTCCTTTCTACAACTTAGATGTTCAAGATTGATGCATGAATTTGTTAACATGGTTGAGAAAATATTCAGCTGAAAAATTATAGAATTTTGTATTTGAGGAATACTTTACTAATGATTTAAATGCATATGTGCTCATAGTATGGCAAATAAGTAGCAAACACTGGACCATATATTTCTTTGTTACATTTATAAACAATTTTTGTATTTTAAAAATGTCAATAAATACTGGACCATATATTTCTTTGTTTCATTTATAAGCATTTTTGTATTTTAAAATGTCACTAAATCAAGGAATTTCTTGATGGTTCTTAAAATTTAAGATAAAGAACTTGGGAGAGGAAGTGAATAATGAGTTCAATTTTTAATATATTACAATGATGCAGTTTTGAATTACCTCAGTGAAGGTATTCAGTAGGCATTTGAAAATATGAGTAAGAAAGTACATGGAGTGGTCAGGACTAAAAATGCAGATGTGAGAGTTATCACTGGTATTGAAGCAATAAAAATAGTATAACAACATAGAGAAGGCCAGGTACTTAATCTGAGTAACAGTTCATGGTTTAGAAAAAGGAATAATTTGAAGAATAATCAAAGTTCAGAATCTCTTAACATACAAATATTTTTTCTTAACATACAGGTATTAAGCAACTTCCTTAGAAATATAATCACTACTGAAATTGAGATTGAGTTACTCATTATATTCTGATGTTCTTCTTGCAAAAAAAATTCTTGGTACTTAAAATTATGTAAGCTATGTATCTTATAAAGAAAAAAAAAATACCAGAGTATAGCTGTGAGTAGACTGTCCTCCACCTGGCAGACTCCACTTATCACCTCAAACAGTTTTATTACCTTCTGTATGGAACATGGCCAAATCTGTTCCTTCTCCACTCTATTTTCCCAGCCAAGTTAATCTGTACTCCCATAGTACTAGGTAACTACTCTGTTACAGCATTTTCACTTTACATTGTATTTTGATTCCATACTTACCTAGTTTGTTTTTGGTACTAGGCATTGAACTCAGGGACATTTTACTACAGAGCTCCATCCTCAGCCCTTTTTATTTTGAAATAGGGTCTTACTAAGTTGCCCATGCTGACCTCCAACTTGTGATCCTCCTGCCTTAGTCTCCCAAGTTGCTGAGATTTCAGACCTGCTCCACTGTGTCTACTGCTATCGCAGTCTTTAATGGCATATATCTTGTCTTATTCTCAAAGCATTAGTTTAATGCCTGGCATATGATAAATATTCAATAAGTATTTTTTTTCTAACATGGTAAATATTTAGTGGTGAGTGAAAGTGTGAAATTACTTTTTGGTGTGTCAATTTTCTTGTTTTGAGATTTAGAGATGTTACCTATCATTTTATGCTTTATTTTCTAACTATGCTAATTTTAAACCTAAGTAATTTTAGCTGTGAATTGTTGCAGTCTGGTCAAGATAGTGAAAATAATTGCAGTTAATCTTGGTTTCTGATGTCAGATGTAGGACTGATTTCTCAACCCCATTTTGTTCAATAATCCACCACTCCAAACAGGCTCTAAAGTTTTTTGGGTCTTGGATCCCATTGAGAATCTGATGAAAACTGTAGACTCTCTCCTTAGAAAAATGTACACGTTCACAGTAGACATAATTACTACATTATGTTATAATGTAGTCATGACTTTAAGAATTTTTGTATTTAGGATTTTATGCCTTCACATGAAAAGATATATACGAGGCCATACAATAGCACTATTAATGTAAGCCACATATGTAGTTACATACAAAAAAACATGTTTTAACTTACATTTCAATACCTCTCAATTTGAACTGGCCATATATTATTTATTCAGTTGCCATGAGGCTAATGGCTACTGTTTCAGACATTGCAGATCCAGACTGTTGTTATGTCTATTTTATGTTTGTTGGGTATTTTTTCGTGACTCATGTACTCCTTTCATTGCTGAGTCCTGTTTGTCTTCATTTACCATGTTTTTTGATATACTGCTTTCCTAAAACAAAGCTTATTAGAATGATATATAAAATAAAAGCCTCTGTACGAAGACTTGCCGATGTTTTTGTGAACAGAGAATATGAACTTTGTGCTGTGTACTTTGGCTCTGCCTAGCTTTCCCTGCTTACTCTTGAGTTTCTAGATATGCTTTACTAGTTTAAAGCTGCCAAAAAGTGCTCTGTGGTAAGAGAGGTTTAACTTTACTAGCCACATTTATTTTATTTATTTATCATACTTTTGCTTTATTTCTACTCACAATCTATGTGGTAATTTGGTACATTATTTAGAAACTACAAATATGAAATACTAGTATTTGAGAATTTTTTTTCCTGGTGCTTAAGATGTCAGAGGAATAAATTGCACATATTGGTAACATACCAAATGAATACCCACAGTTAGATTATAATCTTGTTTTCGTGGAATTCTTAAGGAAATCTCTCCACACATATTTTTTTGTACATATTTTTTGTTGTAAAATCTGTACATTGTTTATCATTTAAATTGAGATAAGGGGCAGTGAGCACTAAGTCTTAATATTAATAATGTTTTTTACTATTTTTTACTAGAATTTTTAAACATTTTACTTTAATCGTTTTATTGACCTTTAATGTTAGCTTAGCATTCTTTTTTTTTTTTTTTTTTGTGCTGGGGATTTGATCCCAGGGCCTGTGCTTGCAAGGCAGGGATTCTACTAACTGAGCTATATCCCCAGCCCAGCTTAGCATTCTTCATTCAGTTTGTTTGACTGGTTTTTGAACTCTTACTAAAGGTTAAAAAAAAAAAAAAGATTTTTAAAATGGACAAAAATCTTTTATACCTATGGGATACAACATGTTGTTTTTATATATATACACACTGTAGAATTGCTAAATCAAGCTTTTTAACATGAATTAATTCATATACTTGTTATATTTTTGTGGCAAAAGCCTTTGAAATCTACTCTTAGCAATTTTCAAGTCTACAGTGTATTTTTTGTTATTAACTAAAGTTACAAAGCATATTTTTTATTATAGGGAAATCCATGGTGCATCTTCCAACTTAAGTCCCAGCCATCTGGAGTTAAAGCATGTATATTGTATAGATGTTAATGAAGAAAAGGCTGAGAGTGGGAACCGAATGATATGCAATCAAGAACGGAATGTACATTGCTGTGACTTTGAGAGCTCCCAGTCATCTGTCATCAATGATACAGTTGTAAGGTTTTTAAATGATCGACCAGCAATTGACACATTGCACAATTCGGAATGTTTGATTAAGATGGGAACTTCTGTAAGAACTGACGAAGAAATGCCTAATAGAGCAAAAGGAAATGAGAACAGTTCAAAGCTTTCTGTGAATAACATGGGTCATGACATTGATCCAAAAATGTTACGGCTAACTGACTCTTCTCCATCCTCCACAAGTACTTGTAATTCCCAAAGATTAGATATTTTAAAGCGGCGACAACATGACATCAAACTGGAAAAACTCAAGGAACGGATTAGGAAACAGTGGGAACACTCAGAAGAAATAAATGGTCGGGGCCAGAATCTAGGTCATATTGATCATCCAGTAATGGTTGTTAATGTTGACAGCTCAGTGACAGCAAAAGTCAGAAAAGTGGCAACAGCACCACCTGCTCCAACATATAAAGGTTTGTAATCAGTCTTCATATTTTTGTCTCTCTTCCTGTCCTCTTGTTCCCCTTTTTTCCTAGGATGTATTTGAGTAGTGATGCTCATCTTTAGAACAGGGTGGAAACCTCAAATTAGCTGCTGTGTTAGTCAGTTTTGTTTTGCTGTGACCAAAATACCTGACGAGAGCAACTTAGAGGCAGAAAAGTTTATTTTGGCTCACAGTTTCAGAGATTTAATCCCTGGTTGGCCAAATCCATTGCTCTGGGCTTTAGTTGAGTCAACATCATGGCAGAAGTGTGTAGTGGAGGAATGCTACTCAACTCATGGCGACCAGGAAGCAGAGAGAAAGAAGGAGCTGGGGACAAGATAAAATTCCCAGGGGCACAGCCCAAGGGATCCACCCTCTCCGGCCACACCCCACCTATCTACAATTATCCCTAGTTAGTCCTTTCAAATTATTAATCCATCAAATGGATTAATCCAACAAATAGATTGATCCAACCCTAATCTACTGATTTAGGTCACATCTCTAATAATCTAATTATTTCACCTCCTTCATTAACACTGGAGCCTTTAAGGGGATATCTTATATTTGAAACCATAATAGCTGAATAAGGAATTATTTTAAGCGCTGGGGATTTAGCTCAGCTGGTAGAGTGCTTGCAAGCACAGGACCCTGGGTTCAATCCCCAGCACTGAAAAAAAAAAAAAAAAAATTAAGATACTTGTTAAAAATGTGGATCCCCAGGTTACTTCTCTGAACCTAAGTCAGGGGATGCAGTCCAGAATAGGAATTTTTAACAGGTTCCATAATGGATTCTTATAGATTGAGACTGTATGAATGTTCAATAAGTTGTGCAAAGAAGGAAATTAGGACTAGTATCACTCTCAGAAAACTGAAAGAGTATTGCTCTTATTCTAACATTATTTTTGAATTTATTAGGAATTATTTCAAAAGCAATTTTAAAAAGAGGTTAGGCAATTTCCAGTGAATATTTGGGTACAAATTGATCATTTTGCTAAATTTATTTAGGTATTTTTTATATAAGGTATACAAGAAGAAGCTTGGCTGTACATGCACACAGTGAAATGATTATTACAGCAAAGCAAATTAATGTATCCATCACCTCATAGTTCCTGTTTGTGTATGTGTGTCTGGTAAGAGCACCTAAAACCTACTCTTCCAGCGAATTTTCATTAGAATACAATATGATTAACTGTAGTTTTCATGCTGGTACTTTAGATCTTTAGACTTACTTGTGTCACATAACTGTAATCTTATATCCTTTGTATCTATTTCCCTATATCATAAGTATGTTCCTATAACTGATGAGTTTTTCATTTAAGTATATTTAAATCTACCCCACTGTCAAACCTCTACCTAATTTGTGGCTTTTAAAACTTTTAAAACCTTTCAGTTTCTAATTGTAGATCCTGTTGCTATTTTAACCTTTGAGTTTTACTGCAAAGGGCTTTTCTTCCATATTTAAGAAAGATATTTAAATTAGATTTATGCCAGAATTGATATATTTTCATTGAGAAAATGCTTTTTAGAGCTAATTTCTTTTTTAACAAACTAAAATTTTTATATATGGTAGTTTAAAGGGATATTGTTTTTCTTTTTTTTATGTTTTGTTCCTTAAATTATTTTCATCCATGGAAAGTTTCTAATGCATAATTGAGTTCTTGATCAGTGTAGTGCGTGTTAGACTTTTGTCGTTTTTGTCGTTAAGACTTCTGCCATCATAGTTTTTCTCTCATGGTACTTTTTTTTGTGTGTGTGGTGCAGAGGATTGAACCCAGGGCCTTGTGCATGCGAGGCAAGCACTCTACCAACTGAGCTACATCCCCAGCCCCTTCATGGTACTTTTTTCAAGTTCAGTTTTTGTAGATAAATGTAGGCAGATCAAAATATATGATTTTTTTTTCTTCTATTGATTTTGTCATTAACAAACTATGGCAGTTTTTGCTATAGTCAGTTTTGTTTGTATTATTTTTTTCTCCCAAGTCTAAGTTACCTCTGACAAGTTTTAGAGTTTTTTTTTTTTTTTTTTCTTTTTTTTTTGTAGTTCTAAAGTGTCATAGTCATTTTTTCCTCTGGAACAAGTATCACTATGTATAATTTTAGTAGTTATCTGTTTTGTGTTGCTTACTATATATTGGTAGTGATACTCATTGTGATTTAAAAATAGTCAATTTGCATTTCATTCTAGCTAACCTGTGAAATTTGTGACCAAATTCACTTTAGAATACTGAAGAATTGTTTTGTTGACCTCCATATTCTTCTAATTATTTGTGTACCACATTGACACTGTTCACAGAACAAATAGCAAATGGTGGGTCAAAATGTTCTTACTAGTCCTGATGTAGTGATTATCCCAAATCTTTGCAATGTTATGTCAGACCCATTAAGTATATATTCTATATTTAATGTTTATTCATTCTTCTTGTCAAAGTTCTGAAATACTAAAAATTATTTGACTAAGGCAGAGTTAAGATAACTGACTTGAATTTATATTTTATTTAATGATTGACCTAAGAGTTAAAAGTCCTAAAGAACTAAAATGAAATTGTTGAATGTAACCTTTTTTTAATTGTTATGGGGTTTTCCAAATTGTTTTCACTACTTGTTTAACATGCTAAGTTTTCATATGAAAGTGTTTTATGAATACAACTTCTAGGCAACTTTATGAAATGTAGTAGACATTTAAGAAATCATTATAGAATGTGGTTTCCAATATCCTGATTGAGGGATTTTTTTCCCCAACAGTGAAGAACTGTTTGTGTGTCAATATTTTGGCAGTGTAATTTAGAAGCACCTTAAAATACTATATTCTAAAGTGACATTTTAATTTCATTCATTCAAATACATAATACGTTGACTTGGTTTACAGTATACAATAATGAAAAATTTACTTTGAAAAGCTCTGTCATTCTTATGCTACAACATTTCTGGTGGTTACTTGTGTTAACAATTTGTGTATCACCCAGTGAAAATGTTTGCATACACAGGCAATTTTTGTATGTTTGTGTATGTATTTTCTTCCTCTTTTTATACAATTCTAGCATATTAATTCCATTCTGCACTTTTGATTTTTCATTTTGTTAAAATAAGGAGTTATGAATAAATAAGGAGTTATGAGAAGTATTCTGTAATTCTTCAAAAAATTGAAGTGATCACACAGTGTTTATACGATACTTTCTTGTATTATACTTAGTTTTTGGTATATCTTTATTTTTCTGGTATAAATACCAAAGAACATAAAGACCTTATCTTGATCATTTCTTATTTTATCCCAGAGTCTGGTACAATGTCATGGACGTAAGTAAGTACATAGTATATTTTTTATTTTATTCATTATATTCAATTAGTAGGAAAAAAGTGGACAAAGAATTGGAAATAATCCAAAGTGCTCCAAAATCTGAAACCCGGTGCCGTATGTGGAAAATTTCACATCTTATCTCATGGATAGGTTACAAAGTGCAGTTTACCATACAGTATATTCAGAGTCTCCAAGGGAGAGAAGACCCTACCAGCCCTTGAGCTGTGATGTCTTTACCATGTGTACCCAGATTCTACCACATAGGATAATAAAATGGCACATGATGTGCTGGACATAGTAATGACAGTTCCCCTTGATGATCCACATGGGGCCAAGGCCCAGAAGTACTACTCACTTTTTGCTTATTCTGTGGTGTAAAGGTATTGCTAAAAATGTCAAAAAGCTCTGCAGATACCTTTATGAGTAACAGTTATTTTAAAAAAGAGGAAGCATTTCTGTTTTATCAGTACAGAAAGTCAAGCTGGACTGCAACGTGAGCCTGAAACATCTTATAGTAGAGTATGGTGTTGGATGAGCACCACACTGGACCTGAAGACACAGAAAAATAAACAGTTGAAGTTTTGTGTTGAAAGCAATGAATAGAAGTTAATGAAAAAGGGAAAAACACAGCATAAAGCTAAATACGAAGACCTTGAATATATATTGAAAGTGGGTCTGTCAGCATCTTAGTGGACACAGACCTTTTATAATGGTATGCCAATCCTGAAACAAGCAAAGATCTTTCCCAATGAACTGAAAATGAAGGAGCTGTGAGTATTTAAGAGGCTGGTTGCAGACATTTAAGAAAAGATTCAGAATTTAATTTTTAAGAATTTGTGGTGATAAAGCATCTGCTGATCATGAAGTAGAGAAATTCGTTGACTGGTTTGCCCAGGTCATTGCTGGTAAAAATCTGATGGCAGCACAAATCTATAATACAGGTGAAACACTACTGTTTCTGTGTTATTGCCCCAGAGAGACACTGACTATGGCTAATAAGACGGGAACTAAGGATGCCAAGGATAGAGAAACTGGGCCAGGATATGCTAATGCAGCAGACACACACAAATGTCACTGTGCCCTGATAGGCAAGAGCTTGCATCCTCACTGTTGTAAAGGAACGAATTTCATACCAGTCTACTTACTAACAAAAAACATCATGGATTATCAGGGACCTCTTTTCTGTTTGGTTTCACAAATATTTGTACCAGCAGCTTGTGTTCAGTGTTGGGAAGTTGGATCAACTCATAATTGCAAGCCTTTTCTTATTCCTTAACTACTGTTCTGCTCATCCTCTAGCTGAAATTTTCTTTAAAATAATGCTTATGGACTGGGGAGTAGGTAACCCAGTGGTAGAACAATTGCCTGGTACATGTGAGGCATAGGTTTGATCCTCAGGACCCTCCCAAACCACCAAAATAATGTTTATGGCTTAAACCTTTCCCCAAATGTGACTTCCTTAATTCAGCCATGTGACTAGTTGTCCGTAAATCTATGGAGAGTGAGTATAAAATCCATTTATGTATGTATTTATGGTACTAGAGATTGAATCCAGTGGTGCTGTACCATCCCCATCCCTTTTTATGTTTTGGGATAAGCTCTTGCTAAGTTGCTGAGTCTGGCCATGAACTTCCAGTCTTGTTTCAGACTCCTGAGTTGTTGGGATTACAGGTGTGTGCCCCCACACCCAGCTGAAAACCCTTTTTTGAATAGTATACTAGCAGCAGTGAACAGAGTTGTGGAAGGTTTTAAAAGAAGTTTAACATGAAGGATGCCATATATTGCTGTTGTCACCACTTGGAACACAGTGATGACTGAGGACACAGTGTGCAATGCCTGTCATAACTTGATAATGAGCAAGGTTGTGAATTTGTAGAATTCTGATTGTCAGGTGAACAAAAGAGATATCTGACCTCTTTACATAATGCAGAAAATATACCTTGAGTCCATCAGTTTTCTGAAAGAAATGGGTCTCAAAGTTTTTAATTCCCATAATGAGCCAGGCACAGTGGTGCATGCCTGTAATACCAGTGATTTGGAGGCTGAGACAAAAGGATTTCAAGTTCAAAACCAGCCTCAGCAACTTAGGCTCTATCTCAAAATTAAAAACATATATATACATAAATATAAAGGGCTGGGGATGTAGCTCAGTGGTAATGTGCCCCTGGGTTAAATCCACAGTACCAAAAAAAAAGAGAAAAAGAGTAAGTGCTGATAAAGAGGCTACACTTACTAATTGACCATTGATGAAATAACTTGAACTGGTTTTGAATTAAGGTGATTGCAATAATAGTGATAATGAAGATGACCTCTGTAGGAAAAGTGCTTATAGATGACATGGTGAATGTGTTTGATGGACTTTTTGAAACACTTCAAAAAATCATGTCAGTTTACAAAATCAAAGAGAAACTTCTAAGACAAAAACTGTTGTTAAGGTAGATGACTGAGGAGAAAATATTTTTAAAAGCCTTCCAGAAAAATGCCACTTAATTCCTAGATGATCCAACTGCATGTTCCTCAACTGCATGTAGGTGTACTGAAAGCTGCCATTGGTTACTGTCACTGCTTAACAGCTGATACAAGGACTGGTGATGGTCTTGTACTGCTTAGTTACATGAGCACACTTTCACAGTATTAAGGTATGTAATTATGGTGTGTCACAGTGATGTTTACTGTTAAATACATGTGTGTAGGAAAATGATTACTGTGGCTCAGTGGTAGAGCACTTGCCTAGCATGCATGAGGCACTGGGTTCAATCCTCAGCACCACATATAAATACATAAAATAAGTCCACTGACAACTAAAAAAATATTTAAAAAAAAGAAATGTTGGGGGCTGGGGATATAGCTCAGTTGGTAGAGTGCTTTCCTCTCAAGCACAAGGCCCTGGGTTCAATCCCCAGCACCGCAAAAAAAAAAAAAAAGAAAAGATTACTCATTGGTAGCATATAAATTCAGAGTTGCGAATAATGGTGATGCTAAACAAGCACAGACTGTCTACATGGGTGATTGAAGTAGTAACACCTTTGCTTTCTTTTTTTTAACCTAACGTATTTTTTTTAATTAATTTGTTTTTTTAGATATAAAGACAGTAGAGTGTGTTTTGACATATTATGCATACATGGAATATAACTTCCTGTTCTTGTGGTTGTACATGTTGTGGAATTACACTGGTTGTGTATTCATATATGAACATAGGAAAGTTATGTCTGATTCATTCTACTGTTGTTCCTATTCCCCATCTCCTCTCCCTTCCTTTCATTCCTCTTTGTCTAATCCAGTGAATTTGACATCTTTGCTTTCTGATGCTTCAATGTGCACCAATTTTGCTTCATGCACAAAGTTATATAAAATATTGTATAAATGTACCTTCAGGCTTTGTGTAAAAAGAGTATAGGAAACATAAATTAATTTCATGTTTAGACTTGAGTTTCATCCTTGAGATATCTTATAATGTATGTGCAAATGTTCCAAGTCCCCCAAAATTCAAAATCAGAACACTTCCGTTCCCAAGCATTTTGGATAAGGGATACTCAGTCTGTACACTGTAATTTGATCTAATACAGTGCTTTTATTGATTTTTGACTCTAGTCTAATTTTTACATTGATTTAATTCTACAAATATTCATTTGTTTCCAGTTTTTTGATAAGTTGAGCCTATCTTAGAAATATACTACTTTGGTTATCATTCACATTTATTATTATTTTTCAAAGGAGTATTCAAAGTTCAGCATATATCTTAAGCAATAGTGGTAAATATGAAAACCAGAATGATAATGATAATTCCTAGGAAATAATACATGTATAATGTTTCTTGAGAAATTAAGCATGTATGTTTTAAAGACCTGTTTTCCACACTATGGGTACATTTTGCCTGTGTAAACAGCAGCTTACCCATTTATTCAGCAGCAATTAATGCCTGTCTTTGGAGACCAGAGGGATGAGTAGTGCTGTCTCTCTCTTAATCTTGAGAAAGGGTAGTTTATCTCTCCATTGTCCATAATTTATGATTGGCATTCTTTTATAAATAAATCTAGTTCTTCTCCATTTCTAGTCTTTTGGGTAAATGTATATTGCTTTATCTCACTGAAGCTTATTTTTTCCACATGGTATTTGTCAGACATTATGTGATAGTTAATTATGCATTTCTCTTTTAAAAGCTTATAAAGGTGATCAGCATCATTAGTTATCAAGGGAATGCAAATCACATCTACAAAGAGATGTTACTTTTTGTGCGTTATAGGTGCTGTAGTAAAAAAGACAATAATAAGATTTGGCAAGGATGTAGAGAAATTGGAACCCCTTATACATAGGTGGTGAGAATGCAAAATGGTACTACTCCTTTAGAAAGCAGTTTAGCAGTTCCTCAGGAGTTAACCACATAGTTACCATGACCTAGCACTCGATCCCTACATATAAAACCCAAGGGAGTAGAATTTGTCAAAACAAAAACTCCTACAAGAATGTCCATAGTGGTATTATTCATAATAGCCCCAAAGTAGAAGCAACCCCAATGTCTCTCAGTTGATGAACAGATAACAAAATGTTGTATCCACATAATAAAGTATCACTTGGCACTAAAAAGGAATAAAGCCTTGATGTTTCATGCTGTTGAACCTTGAAAACATGCTAAGCTGGACATAAAAGAACACATATGATTCCATGTGAAATGTCCAGAATAGGCAAATCCATAAAAATAGAAAGTAGATTGGTAGTTGCCAGGGATGGAAGAGGTCATGTGGGAAATAACTGCTAATAGGTATAGGGTTTGTTTTCAAGGTGATGAAATACTCTGGAATTAGATGATTATATAACTTTGTCAATATACTAGACTTGGAGATACACACTTTAAAAGAGTGAATTTTATGTCATTTATATCTCATTCAAAAAAAGTGTGCTCAAGAAAACTTATATTTTGTTAAGAATTTTGATAAGAGTATTTTGTATTACTGGTATATATTAGGTTTCAACCCTTCAGAGACCAAGATTCGAACTCCTGATGGGAAAGTATGGCAGGAGGCCGAGTTTCAAAGCATGAGTAGAGAACTGTACCGAGATTTAGCACTTCACTTTGCAGGTAAGAGTCATGCTTTTTTATGGTTTCAGTATTTTTATCATGCATGTCATCTAATTTATAATATTTGTACATGAAACTGTCACCCAACTAAAGATTTTCCCTTTTCTAAGTGTGTTATATTTAATGTACTAGTGGTTGAGTTAAAAGACTCCCTCAGCTTCTAGTCTCTCCTCCAGGGTTAAAATTAGCCTACATGACTAATGAGACAGGCTATTTTTAAACTGTGGGACTTTGGGAATCAGGACTGCCTGATGGGGAGGAAACATAAGAGAGTCTACTTGATGTTTAATTCTGGTAGCCTTCTGAGGTCTTTGAAGTGGTCAGTAATTTGGCAGTCAGATGCAGAAAGAAAATAAGCATTATAGGGAGAGAATAATGTTAGAGAATTGGAAATAGGAGACACCTCTCAAAGACTGGAAGAGGGAAATAAGAAGGTTATAGTTGTAATGTTGCTATTTGTTGAATACCTATTATGACCAGCAAGACACTAAGTGCTTAATCTTGTGTATTTTTTAGAGTCGAGGAAGTGGAGGCTCAGAGTAATTTTCCCTCTTTTTTTTTTTTTTTTTTTTGGCTTTACATCTCTCCATTCATTGTCCTGTTTCTTCCTTCTATTAACAGTAAAAATGCAAAAAGTTGCCTTTTACTTATTGTCTCCAATTTGTCTTCTCCCTTTCTTAATCTTTTGTTTTAGGTGTTTGCCATTATTTCTCTGTGGGATTGTATTCTCAAGATCATCAGTGACTTTTACATTGTTAAATGCAGTATTTAATACTCATTTGTCAGCTCTCAGCATTTGACATGATTGATCACTTCTTCCTTGATATTCTTCCCTTGATACCTAGGATTTCATAAGTACCTGGTTTTCCTCCTAAGTCTAACTGTTCCTTTTCTAGTTGTTTTTTTTCCTATTCTGCTCCCTCATCTCTAAACATTAGCATGCCTTGGCTGCAATTCTTGGTACTCATGCTTTTCTTTTCTTTCTCCCTCTTGCATGTGCACTCTCATTTATATTTATCTGTACATACCTCTTAGGCAAGCTTAGCTAGTCTTACACCTTTCTTCTGTGTTGCTAATGATTCCCAGGTTTATGTCTCTAGCCCAGACCTCCCTCTTAACTCAAACTCTTATCCAGCTGGTAACTCCATATCTCCCCTTGAATGTATAAAAAAAGGTTTCTCAAGCTTAAGATATCCAAAATAGAGCTTATAGACTAACTCATTTGGGTCATGATACTTCCCTTAAACTTGCTACTCTGGCCATCATTCCAGGTCAGTTAATACTGTTTTTCTAACAGTTCAGACCCCAAATCTTGGGTCTACCTTGATCCCCTTCTTGTTTCTTTCATACGTTATATTGTCCAAAATAAATATATGTATATTTGTGCATGTGTGTGTTTAATATATGTAAAACATTTATAAAACACACATACATACACACCTCAGTCACTACCACCTAGATCAAGCAACCATCAGTTTCTTGGTCTCTTGCCTGGATTACTACAATAGTCTTCTAACTGGTCTCTTATTCTTTCTGGTCAATCTGTTCTCATCACAACTGCTAGAGTAAGCTTGTTAAGTTTTAATTTAAATCATGTCACTTCTTTATTCAGAATCTTTCAACAACTTCCCCCCACTTTTGAGTACAACTGACATTCTTACAGTGACTTGTAAAACCCTGTCTGATCTGGCTCTCACTTATGATCACACTATTTCTCCCTCGCCTCGCCTCTCCTCTCCTCTCCTCTCTCTCCTCTCCTCTCTCTCTTTTGCTCTCTCTCTCTTTCGCTCTCTTTTGTTGTTGTTCATTTCAATTACACTGGCCTTCTTGCTCATTCTTAGACACTAGGTTTACCTCCTGCCCTGGAGTCTTTTACTCATACTTATTTTTTTCCTTGCCCATCATGCAAGCCTGTCCATATACTTTAAATTCCATTAATTCATATCTGTAATTGAGGCTAATTTGAAAAAATTCTGTGCATAGTCAGCCCCCAGGTAGAAAAAATTAAAAATTAGTGAGTAGTAATTTACATGTGAAATCCCTCAACAATTTTCACTTAGCATAATCATGAAAGGATCTACTTTAAGAATATTTTATTGAGTGGGGTGTAGTGGTACACACCTGTAATCCCAATGAGTACAAAACAAGATAGCAAGTTGAAGGCCAGCCCTGACAACTTAACAGGACCCTGTCTCAAAAAAATAAAAACACCTGGGGATGTAGTTCAGTGGTAGAGCACCCCTGGGTTCAAGCCCATAACTAACCCCCCGCAAAAAAAATAGAGAGATTGTTTTGTAAACTTTGTTTCTACATTTTTAAATTAAATAGGAATTCGTGAAAGTGCTCACCTCTGAAATTCTGCACATGCAGCAATCTTGACTTTTAAAGCATTACTACTGTTAACTTTTTTCCATTTGTGAAAATGAGGTTGCTGAAGAAGAAAGAAAAATATTTAGACCCTAACAGTGGAGTAGTGGCAGTTTTTAGATCTTTTTCTAAGAAAAGTTGACATTGGTAGCTTGCAGGTCACAGAAAGAGTCTCAGTGAAAATTTCTTTAGCACTACGTGAATTATATGCTTTATATTATATCTCCCCCTGCCTTATCCACTGGGGATACACTCCAAGACCCCCAGGGAATGCCTGGCACTGAAGAGACTACTGAATCCTACTTATTTCTCCCCTATACATACCTATGATAAAGTTTAATTTATTAATTAGGCCTAGTAAGAGATTGACACCAACTTTGTAGCTCTTTGCCACCTTAACATATATTTTCTTCCTTTATTAAGTCAGAAACTTACTTTTTTACTTAAAGGAAGTACTTTATAACTTTTCGTTGGCATACCCAAATTGGTGGCATCACTATTCTTGGGTATTGGGTCTATTAAGTAAAATAAGATTTGTAAATTGAACAGGAGCTCTGTGATATCACAACAGTGAGAGTCAGTCTGATAACCAAGCTGAGTGACTAATCGGGCATGATTAACCAGTGGGTAGGTAGCATATACAGAGTGGATGTGCAGGCAGAGGGGTGATCTGCTCTGGACTGGATGGCAAGAGACTTCATGATGTTACTTAGAATGTTGTACAATTTAAGTCTTTTGAATTGTTTATGTCTGTAATTTTCCATTTGATATTTTCGGACTATAGTTGACCTTGGGTAATTGAAACTTCGGAAAGTGCAACCACAGATAAGGGGCAATGTCAATAATAATTTTTCTTACTCGGGGAGGATGAGTAGGTTGGTGGGAATCATAATAACTGCTGTAAATTTTTCTTTATTTCAGATGATATCTCTATAAAAGAGAAGCCTACTGAAAAAAGTAAAGAGAAGAAAGTAGTTAAGCCGGTACGAAAAGTCCAAAAGGTAACACAGTTATCAAGTCCAGAATGCAAAACAGGTTAGTCTTTCAGTATTGTTCCCATCCTAAAGTTACATGTTACTGATCTTGAATCTATAGGGATATAAATATCTGTTACCAAATATTCTCAGTGTATGGCATCTGGAAAAATTCAGTACTTTTACCATTTTTTATGTGTGCAAGTGTGTGTTCATTGAGGTATCATTGACATAACATAAACTATATAATTAGAATGTATAATTTGAAAAGTTTCATATCCATGAAGCCATGAATTCATTGTTTGTTCAAGATATGTAACACATTCATCACTCCAAAAAGTTATCTTATTTTTAACAGAAATTAACCAGATCGATGATTTTTATGTAGTGATATTTTATATACAAGGAAATTGTTTGTGACTGTCAATAGCCCTTGTTGCACAATGGAACTGTGACTGTCCTTGGCAGAGAATTGATCAAACTTGAATATCGTTTCATAGTGATTAACATTTCAGCCTCAATCCAGATTGACTAGTTTTGTAACTTTAACAAATGGGTTTATTTTAGTGTACCTTGGTTTCTCCATATGTAAAATAAGAAAGTAACATCATGAAATCTCTCACCATCCAGTTCAGAGCAGGTCATCGCTTTGCCTGCATATCCACTCTGTATATGCTACCTACCCACCAGTTAGTCAACCTTCCATTAGTCACTCAGCTTGGTTATCAGACTGACTCTCACTGTTGTGATATCACAGAGCTCCTGTTCAATTTACTTAATAGACCCAATACCCCAAAGCAGTGATGCCGCCAATTTGGGTATGCCAATGAAAAGCTATAAAGTACTTCATTTAAGTGAAAAAGTGAAAGTTACTAACTTAATAAAGGAAAAAAATATATACTAAGGTGGCTAAGATCTACAATAAGTTGTTGTTAATCTCTTACTAGACCTAATTTATAAATTAAACTTTATCATAGGTATGCATAGTATTAGTATTTATCTCATAGGGATCTTGTGAAAACTAAAAAATGCCTATAAGCTCTCAGTAGTACCTGACACATGATTAAGTACTCAAATGTCCATTATGACTCCATTAATAATAATAATGATTATTTCTGGTTATACTGAAAATGTTTCTTTAGTACATCATAATTCATGTCAGTGAGTAATTTGGGCCAAGAAAGAGTAGAGAAAGTTGGAGACATTCTGAATTGATACATTAATCCATTACTCAAATGTTTTTGAGGACTTGTTCTGTGTGAAACACTGTGCTAAGCTTAGGTAATAGAGTGGTACACAAGATGGCATAGTTTCAACCTTCCTGGAGGAAGTATGTTGTACAAGCAAGTATAAATTAATGCCATGATAAAAATACCAAGTCTTATGGGAACAGGGTCGGAAAGATGGGGCACTGCTTTTTGATCAGACTATTTTTCTGATCATAGACTAATCAATAGAATGGCAAATAACATATTTTGCAACATTAACTTTAAATGTCTTCACAGAGTGACACTGGTTTTATGCAATTAAAAAGTGAAATTTTACAAGAACATGAATGATCTCAGTGTTAACTAATTCTTAAAATTAAAATTTTTTTCATGTAATATAATACTGTTATCAGGGGTTTAGTTTGAAATGAAGCACCAGGAGCACTATGACTTGCATTACTAATCTGGAGTATATTTGTCAGGTTTTGTTGTAGGCTAATTCCCATGTATGCACTGTAGCATGACTTAGACACAGAATCATGAAATATGCTAAAGCTATATTAATAGTGTGCCTAGTGAAAGTCATCTTTTTCTTCCACTTACCATATGAGACTGTTTCAGAGAGCCAGAATTTACAAATAACCATCCAGCATATTCAGAAGCCAGCATTTATAAAAAACTACACAGTGTATTCATGTTTGCTTGTTTTTGATTCAGAAAATCAAACTGAAATTGAGGAGAAGCTTTTCTCATTTTTCTTAAAAATATAAAGTTCCTTATAAATAGATTGAGCAATAGACTTAAAACTGTTTAAGTATTTTAGAGAGTATATAAAGTTATACAAGGTTGAAAAACATTTCTGAAGTAAATAACACACATTTATTTTCACCTTTTTATGATTGATGTTTCCTTTCCAATTAAACTTTTAAATTAAAGCCCCTTTTAAAAGAAAGCCTAAATGAATGCCTTTTGTTATAAATACAATAAAATAGTGTCATAGCTGGAAAAAATAGAAGAAAACAGATAAAACCATTCTGCTGATGTAAAGTACTATTTTGTGGATTTATTTTGTGGATTTCATTATAGTAGTTTTAAAATCACAGTAGTGGTTATAATCATTGTATATATAAATCTTGTTATACATTATGTAAATTATTATTTTTTCTCAGCATCTTTTCAGAAGAGCATTTCTCTTTGTTTCTTATGGAAATTGTTATTCTGTAATGGTCATATAATACCCTGTCTCATAGAAACATAATAACTATTCAAGTTCTTGATATTCAGATTACTTCTGATATTATAAAAAATGATAGTTGGACTGGGGTTATAGCTCAGTGGTAGAGCGCTTGCCTGGCATGTATGAGACACTGGGTTCAATCCTCAGCACCACATAAAAATAAATAAATAAAATAAAGATCATTAACAACTAAAAAAAATTTTTAAAAAAGGATACAGTTGGATTGGGAATGTGGCTCAGGGTACAGGGCTTCCCTAACATGTCTGAGGCATGAGGCCTGAGGTTCTATTCACAGTACTTCCAAAAAAAAAATCAATTATTTTCATTTATTTTTGGGGAAATGAGCACAGGAGTTCCTGTCACATAATACTATTTTTTAAAAAATAAACTATACCCACTTATATTTCAACAAGCAATGTATAAGTTGACAGGCAATTTTACTAATACTTTTTTTTTTTTTTGGTACCAGGGATTGAACCCAGGGTTGCTTAACCACTAAGCTACATCCCTGGCCCTTTTTATTTTTTGAGACAGGGTCCTGCTAAGTTGCTTAAGGCCTCGCTAAGTTTCTGAGGCTGGCTTTGAACTTGGGAATCCTCCTGCCTTAGCCTCCTGAGCCACTGGGATTACAGGCATGTGCCACCATGCCCAGCAGTGTTGACTGTTAATATAAAAATTTTCTTTGTAATTTAATTAGTTTTAAAGTGCTGCTTTGTGATTTTCATTGTCATTCCATTTCTCATATTCTACATAAACACATATTTATTTCATGTTTATTTTTTATAGTATCTATTTTGCAAATGGTCTCATGTCATTTGCTTTTAAGGTTATTGTCTATTTTGAGATGATGGTCTAATTTTAATTTTCTGAAACTAGTAGATGAAATTTTTTTTCTCCTAGTAAACAGCTATATTTGTTGAAATATACTCTTATTTTTGTGAGCTGTTATAATGAGGGCAATTTAAAATGTTTATTCTCGTCCACATCCTGCATGGATGAGGGAGTGGGTGACCTTCAGAGGTGTGGGCTGGCTGTGAAATAAAAGCTGTGAAAGTAGAAAGTAGTATATTAAAAAATAAAGTGGGGTTGGGAATATAGCTCAGTTGGTAGAGTGCTTCCCTTGCAAAGACAAGGCTCTGGGTTCAATCCCCAGCCCTGCAAAAAATTTAAAAATAAAGATAAAAGCTTGAAAAAAATATATATATATATATATTTATGTATGTATTTTCAAAGCAGGGGCATGACGGATTGAGCAGACCAGTTGGGTCTGATTTATAACAAAGAAAAAGACCATGCTTGCTTTATTTATAGTGGTATAGACTGGAGGGACAGGACAAGAGTGGAGATACACAGGTTGTTTGTCCTTAGCAGGTTAGGTCCATCTCTGGGCAACAGTGTTTGATCCTGAGGCTGTGAGCTCAGGCAGGGTGCCAGCATGATCTGGGCTTTCTTGAACCAGGGGATTCCACCCAGGAGTTTCCAGAAAAGCAGCTTCCCTGCCTTAACGTTGACTCAAACAAACCCATAATTTATTTATGGCTTCCAACTGTTGATATTTTTATTGATAGTGTTATTGTTCAGAGAATGGTGGTGTAAAATGCAGTGTGGAAGAGCCAGTAATGCCATCCCTTTCAAAGGTGATCACTGTTAATTGTTTTATTTCTCCTCATAATGTTTTTCCTATGCTTAGATTAAGTCATTAATTTGTGCAGCAGACATGTTTCGTCATTTACTATGTACAAAACCAAACACTTTTTATCATTAATGACATTTTTGTTCTTCGCTAGATGACATTGTTGAGTTCAATGCCTTAGTACTTGAGGCTTTAGGAATAATTATGATTTGGTACTGAAGTTTGAAAACATTTTATACTTATTTGACATTCATCGGTAAATAAATAAAGATATGGACAGACTGTTAACCAATGTTGGTAGCTTCAAGTTAAAAATATAGCTATATTGTAGAACTTTGGACCTTAACAGAAGATAAAAAGAAAATTAATTACAAAACCTGAGTAGATATACTACTTAGAGCTAAAACTTGAGTTTTAAATTTAATGTTATATATACCTACATATTTTAGGAAATAGTCGTGTGATAAGTACATCTTCTTGGCGAGATGGACAAAAATTAGTAAAGAAAATTCTGGGGCCTGTGCCCAGAATGGAACAGAAAGAGCCAAGAACAGCATCTAGTGACAGAAATGGAAGAGAAAGAACTACTAAATCTGGTGAGTGGCTATAATTAAAATTGTTGAGAAAAATAATTAAAAATGGCTTGTGTTAGTACTTCGAAAAGGTTGGCATTCTTTGAGAATATTGTAGGACTTTGCTTTAGAATTGTGAATGAAGCTCAAAGCAAAAGTGTTGTATAGGCCTTGTCTAAATAATCTCTGCACATAGGTGTTCTGGCCATCTGTACCAAGAATTCTGTTTGTTATAGTCATTATAATTAGCTGTCATGAATATCAAAGTATTGTTTTAATCAAATCATAGAGACTTCTGGGGACCTTAAGAGAATCAAGTTCAGCTTGTCTTTTGCAACATGTACAAACATTTACAAAGTTTTTTTTTTTTTTTTTTTTTTAATATAGTTTAGGAAACTGGCTCTGAAAGAAAAAAGTTATTTTTTTCAGGGTTGTATAGTTGGTGGCATATTTTGGATATAAGTTCCAGAACTTTAACATTTGACCTTCAATTCTATTACTTTTTACTTTTGAAGTATCTTAAATGCTATTTGAAATGACTAAAATGCTAATTTTGAGAAATAAAAGATACAGACCTATAGTCCAGCTTTCCTTTACAGTAGTAAAATTTGCCTTAAATAATTGGGAGTTACTGCAGGATTCATTAAGAAATGAAATCACAGCTATAATGTGGTATACAGAAGTCAATATACCTTGTATTTGTTCCTCTTCACTTTCATGTATGGTGCCAATAAACTTTAATGTGCATTCTCAATCTGAAATGAAGCCATAATGGGTGCAGTGGCACACGCCTATAATCTCAGCTACTTGGGAGCCTGAAGTGGGAGGATTGAGAGTTTGAGGCCAGCTTAGGCAACCTAGGGAGACCCCCATCTCAAAACAGTTTGTTTAATATTATTAAAATATGAATATGATCATATATGAGGCCAGTTTTAATCTTTTCTGCACCAAGAGGAATGTAAATTAAACTTTCAGAAATTCTCTTATGGTTCCATTTCATGTAATTGTGAAAATGGGTCAGTGTTATAGAATCTTCAAAAAGATCAGTATTTTCGATGCCTTTATTTTTTGGATTTGGTATATGATCTTTGCAAAGTTTTTAAAAATTATTATTCTTTAAAAGATTCTTATAGTATTTTCAATTTCCTTGGTTCTAATTAAGATACTTTGTACTAAAAATATAATTGATTTTTGTTGTTTTTGTGGTGCTAGGGATGAAAACCACAGCCTCAAACATGCTGGGCAAGTGCTCTAACACTAAATTACAAACCCAGCCCAGATTATTGATTTTTTATTTTTATTTTTTTTGCGGTGTCAGGGATTGAACCCAGGGCCTTATGCTTATGGGTCAAGCACTCTACCAACTGAGCTATTTCCCCAGCCCAGATTATTGATTTTTAAATAATTTTTTAAAGCAGAGAAACAAGTCATATTAAATATGCATGTAAGAAAGAAATAGTAATGTTTAATGTTCACATCAACTATAAGATCTGTTTTTTTCTAGAAATATTTTAAGCATTAAAAGAAAACCCAAGAAAGTATAGTTTTTCTGAAGATTGAAAGTATTTTACTGTTAAAAAGGGAAAGTTTTATTTCCTTTTATAAAGTTTCTTAGAAGATTATAGGATATTATGAATTTAAGATAAGGTTAAATTCCCTAGTTTTCTTCTTAATGCAGTAAATCTTAGGAATGAATAATAGAATTTTAACCTATCACTAACAGTTCATATGTTGTAGGGGGTCACATTGGAAGAGCAGAATCTGATCCCAGGTTGGATGTTGCACATAGACATCTTCCACGAAGCTCAGAACGCTCAAGAAGTAGAGCTCGGTCTGAAAATAACATAAAGAAGTTAGCTTCATCCCTTCCAGAAAATAAACAGGAGGAAAGTACTGCCTTAAATAAGGACTTTTTACCTGTTGAAATCCGTGGCATTCTCGATGACCTGCAGCTAGATTCTACAGCTCAGACCTCTAGGCCAGAAACTGGAGAGTTACAGAATCAGAAGTCATCAGCACCTGTCCAACCTCCTCGGAGTCATAGCCCAGTGAAAAGAAAACCTGACAAAATAACAGCTAATGAAGAGCCCCCTGTTATTTCCAAAAAGCGCCACTATGACACAGATGAGGTACGACAGTACATTGTTAAACAGCAGGAAGAAAGGAAGAGGAAACAAAACGAAGAGAAGAAGGCTCAAAAGGAGGCTACTGAACAGAAGAATAAACGATTACAGGAACTCTACAGGAAACAGAAGGAAGCTTTTACTAAAGCAAAAAATGTGCCCCCTGATCCATCAGCAACTAGACGACTACAGGAAACCTACTCCAAATTGCTACTAGAAAAGACCTTGCTGGAAGAGCCAAGTCATCAACAGGTTACGCAGGAAACACAGGTAATAGTAGTAAGAAAAACAAAAAGGAGTAACTCATGCCTAGGAAAAGCTTATTTGCTATATTGTACCATTTAATAATTATCCACCATTAGTAGTACTCAGGCATGCTTCAATAATATTTAAAATGTTCATGACCTTCATGAAATTTATTGCATATGAAGAGTAATGTGAAAAATATGATAGAAAATAATAGCTGAATTAAGAGTTTCCAACAATCAATCAACACTGATTGATTCCTCTTGTCTTTGCTATAATAGTCATGCTTAATTTTCATTGTACTACCAGACAAATACTCAGTAAATAGATTGTTAGGAAATACTTAGTTTTATAATTGGTGCTGAAATTAGAGACTATTATAGTTTAGTGTGATAATGAAGAATAATAAGTACGCACTATGTACCTCCTACTGTTTTAAAGGCTTTACTTATAGACGTAAACTCAGTAAATCCTCACAGTCATGAAAAGTGTAGTTACTACCTTATTTCTACTTAGCAGGTGAAAAAACTGAGGTTTACAGAGGATATTACTTCTTTCTAACACTAGGCCGCTAGGATTAGGTGTTCTTGTTGGATTTTAAATGTTTTGTTGTTAATCCTGATGGTTATTTTAAAGGCAAACTAAATGTGAATTAGTTACAATTGAGGAAGAAAAGCCCTCTGTTTTATGATCCTTGTAAAGCTGAAGTAATTTTATGTTTATCTTATGAACTCTCTGAATAATTCTTTGTGACAAGAGTCAGATAAATGTGATATCCTTTTCTTTTAGGCCAGACCAGGGTATCAGCCATCTGGAGAATCTGACAAAGAAAATAAAGTACAGGAACGTCCCCCAAGTGCATCTTCCAGTAGTGACATGTCTCTGTCAGAACCTCCACAGCCTCTCACAAGGTAAAAAAGGGAGAATGAAATTTCATCTTACGGAGTTTAGTGTAGTGAGGTCAGTCAGCTCAGTGAATTTTGCTGACTGACCTTTGTGAGCAAGAGAGCATAAAGAGGTTTATTTCTAGTAATATCTTCTAAGCATGGTATACAGATGTGCTTACTTTATGTCCTATTCTTATTCAGATTTTGCCTATTCTAATCCAGTGTTAATGTCAGTTCCTTCTGCAGTTGGAAGCACTCTTGCCTTCTCTGAACCAAACACTAATAAAAATCTTGGATGGATAAAGCACAGTGAAAGATTACATGGTTATAAATCACACTTAGTAATGAGATCCATTTTGGGAAGAGAAAGATTTTGAAGTTCTTTGAGAATGCACAATAGAAATCAAATCACTTTCCAATTTGGGGTTAGTACACATGGTCATCTTTCCTCTCACCCTAGAGAATAATAATACTGATAAAATCGCTAATTTTATTGTTTCTTAGGTTTTAGGTACTTTGTGTATATTTTTTAATCCTCATAAGTCCTTGTGTTAGGCATGGATGTTCCTGTTTTACAGAAGAAGTGATTGAGGCTACAGTTTAATTAACTTTCTCCAAGTTGTCAAAACATTAGTGGTGGAGATAGGTTTGAACCTAGGCATTTTGACTCCAGAAACCTGTGCTTTTAACTACTCTCCATACTGCCTCCTAATAAGTGAAGTGCTTGATGATTTGTTGAAGGTTTAAACATCTTTTTTTAAATATATGTATATTTTTATATGATAATAGACCTTTTATTTTATTCATTTATTTATATGTGGTGCTGAGAATCAAACCCAGTGCCTTCACACAAACCAGGAAAGTGCTCTACCACACTGGTGAGCACAACCCCAGCCTGGTTTAAACATTTTTTAATGTAAATACAATTGAGTGGCGATCCTCTTCAGTTCATTGTTGTTGTCAGACATACCCTGCAAAATTCATGTCTTCAATTTTTGCCTTTTTCTGAGTTTCGTTCTCTAATTCTAAATTGGTTAAGTCTATTGTGAGAACTTAGTACCTTGCACTAGTTTCTCTTTTTCCTCTCTAATTTTTTAAAAGAAATTAGCACATAAAATTGTACATCTATGAAATTCCATATGATATTTCAATACATGCATACATTGTGCCTCTCCTTTCTTTTTTCTTTTAATACCAAACTTCTTCAACCTGTGGTGTCTTAACCTATTGCCTCCACTTCTGTACTATCCATTCCTGAGCTGCTCCATTCCTATTAATTTCTTAAACATATCTTCATGGTTAAAATGAATTTATTTTATACTTAAAATTGTCATTTATTTTCCTTGTTCTTTATGTGCCATCATTTTTGTGTTTGCGAACTTGCTGTTACCAAGTTAAATATCTGACCTTGAACACCTTGAAGAACCAGCTCAAAAGTCACTTTCCTTGTGTAGCAGAACTACTTCCTCCCTTATCTTACTAAACTTTATAAATCTTTATCTTAGTACTTATGACATCTGTAATTTAGCTGTTCATTAGTCTGTCATTCTTGTTGTATCTTGAGATCATAGAATAAATATTCTTTTTTTTTTTTACATATTCATTTATTTATTATAGGTAGTGCTCAGTTTTGAACCCAGAACTTTGTGCATGCTAGGCCAGCACTCCACCAGTAGAGCCACCTCCCTAGCCAGGATTAATTCTTATCTGGATTAAATATATTTATTCATTTTTGTTTTTCTCTGTTTTTCCACCATCAATATAGCACTTATCATAAAATTGGCATTTTAAGTACTTGGATTTTAAACTCTTGGATTTTTATTCATTGGTTCTTTTGTATTTTAATCTCCTTTGTATTCTTGTTGCTAGCAGCTTAGCTTAGGCACTGATAATCTCACATCTTACACTTAAAATAGTTTATATATGATAGCATAGAATGTGTGCTCTAGTCTTCCTTCATTTCAGTCTTATTGGCAGCCCTTGAGTATGCAAGAATGCTCTAACTTCCCGCCAGAATCTGCTTGACATGATTTTCATTTCCTTTATCATGTTGGTTACCCTCTTCCGGATGTGTTTTGGTCCAATTGTGGAAGTGCACATTTGTCCATATCAGTTTAGTCTAAAGTTAGAGCCTTTACAAATAATTTTAATCATAGTTAGATCATATGTTGGGGTAGCCACACTTCCAGGCTTTCTGTCTTCTGCAAATTTGATAAGTATGTCTTAATGTCATCATTCAAAAGTAAAGTACAAGACCAAGGACAAAATCGTCTTAATAGTTGCCATCTGCCTTTAATCTCTCTGTAGTTTCCCTTCTCACACAGGGAGTGTGTATGGTCTGGTAACATAGGTGGATGTACATTATGTTGGTTAGGATATCTTTATTCTGTTTCTAGACTTTATGGACACTGGACTGTATATTGTATATTTATAATTGGAACTCAGATTTTTGCATTTAGTTCCTTGATGTTTGTTAATTTTTTTAGAAGTTTGTTGTGATCATCTCTTTTTCTTTTTGTATATACAATGCTAAACATCAGTATTCAACATTTAGTAAATGTTTATTGATTGGAATAATCTTTATAATGTCTACATTAATATTTAGCACTCTTAAGCATTTCTCTTTTATATAACATTTTTAAAGGATACGATAGAGCCAGGGATTTAAAGAAATTTATTTTAAAGATTTATGGGCTGGGGTTGTGGCTCAGTAGTAAAGCACTCGCCTAGCATTTGTAAGGCACTGGGTTCAATTCTCAGCACCACATATAAATAAATCAATAAAATAAAGGTCCATCAACAAATAAAAAAATTTTTTAAAAAAGATTTTAATACCTTCTCTTTTATTATTAGTTTTTACAAAGAGGTATCTTCTTTGGAAAAAATAACTAAGTTTGCCAAACAGTATGGAGGTGAAATTTCATTTTTAGTGCAAGTAATACCACCCAAAACAACATATACACAGAAAAATGTTTAGAAGGGTATGGATCTAAATGAAATATATATGGTGACTCTTTGATTATTAAGCTAGTTGTAAGTGATCTTTACCTTTTTTATACTTTCTGCTTTTCCCACACAGTATGCATTACTCTTATAATCAGAAAAAAACCCAAAGCTTTTTTATAAATGATGTTTTGGACTGGGGATGTACCTCTGTGGTAGAATGCCTGCCTAGCATGCATGAAGCCTTGGGTTTGATCCCCAGCACTGCAACAACAACAGAAAGGTGGTTTAGTTATTAGTTGCTGTGTTAACTAACATATTCTGACTTTCATTTCCAGAAGGGACTTGATAGAACCTACATGGATGCAACCTGACAGATTGAGCCCACGGATTCAAAATTCTCAACCACAACCCCTTGTTGGAACAGCTGGAAATTTACTTTCCCATCTTTTAAGTCTAGAGCATGTAGGAATTTTGCATAAGGATCTTGAATCTATTTTACCAACTAGGAAGAATCATAACCTGACTTCAGGACCATTAAGTTTTACACCTCAACCATATCTGACCTCACCAGCTGCTCATCCAGATGCCTTGTTAAAACCCAGTGCCAGCCAGTATAAGAGTAAACTGGATCGTATTGAAGCTTTGAAAGCAACAGCTGCTTCCTTGTCTAGCAGGATTGAAAGTGAAGCCAAGAAATTAGCTGGGGCCAACATTAACTATGGGTCAGTGTGGAACACTGAGTATGAAGTGCAGCAAGCACCTCAAGAAGAGGGACCTTGGCCAAAGGCTCTAAGTCCACCTGTGAAAGAGGATACTGAAGATGTTTTTTCTGCCCGAATTCAAAAGATGCTGGGAACCTGTGTATCTCATACAACTTTTGATGATGATCTTCCTGGTGTAGGCAACCTTAGTGAATTTAAAAAGCTTCCTGAGATGATACGACCTCAGAGTGCCATATCAAGCCTCAGAATGAGATCCGCTGCTTCCAAACCAGGAGGACTGCTGGCACAGTTGTGTAAGAGACAGACTGACTCTTCTGTCTCTGATCTGCAAAACTGTTCTCCAGAAAAAGCCAAAATGTCTCTTTGTTCCAGCATAGACTCAGTCAGTGAAGGGCCTCTTCTTAGTGAGGGGAGTCTTTCTGAAGAGGAGGGAGACCGGGATGGACGGCCCCTTTTAAAGGTGGCAGAAATCTTAAAAGAAAAGGAATTTTGTGCTGGAGAAAGAAATTCTTATGAACCCATCAAAGAGTTTCAGAAGGAAGCTGAGAAATTCTTGCCACTTTTGGGGCACATAGGTAGTACACAAAGCAAAGGACCATGGGAAGAATTAGCAAAGGGAAGTCCACATAGTGTCATTAATATTTTTACCAAATCATATCAGTTATATGGAAAAGGTAAGAAGAATATGAAGGGCTTATACTATCTATGTGTTATTTTAAATTATTTCCTAATTTTTGTATAAGATAATATACTTGAGTACAGTTTTCATTATTCATTACAAGGATAATGGAGACATATAATCCATCTTAGTGTCTATTAAGTTATCTGCAAACTTCAACAAGAATATTCATAATTTAATCTTTAAAATTCTATTTTTTAATTGTCATAAAATAATATTTGGTAGTTGTGGAAATTTTGATCTAGTTTAGAGAAATTCATAGAAGATGGTCAAGATTTGACATAAATATATACTAGGTTTCCTGTGACCATATTTACATACTTGAATAAAAACACTTTTTCTATGTATATTAACTTGTGAATCCTTGCAGTATAGTGGTCAAGAGTTCAGAGGGGCAATGTGGTAACATTTCTAAGATGGAAGCAACTCTGTTACTGTGTGTCAAAATTTTAATAGCAGTCAGACTTTGAACTAATTTGGCTATATATTTGACCCCTCAAACATTGGTTTCATTATGCTGTTTTATTTTCATGTATGTTTGAAAATTTTCATAATAAAAATATAATTATTAGATTAAAAAAATTAAATGGAAAAAAAGCTTTAGTAAAAGCTAACTAAACTGTCCCTAAGTCCATGTTGTTAATCTCCATGTCATGGAATACTTTGCTTGTAATTTTCTGATTTTTATTTGTAACTATGCATCAATTATTACTTTTGACAGGATTTGAAGACAGATTAGATAGAGGAACATCAGCATCGCGGCCTTTGAATGTCACTGCAACCCCTCTAAGCAGTGTTTCTTATGAAGATGATTTTGTCTCCTCTCCAGGGAATGGGACTTTGACAGAAAAAAAATCAACACTTGAGCCTAAGTATGGCAATATGGAATAAAGTCTGAAGGCTGAAAAAATATATATAAATGAGAACTTTGGTCTAAATATTAGTTGAATTTTGCTTGTTGAAAGATAAATGTAGAGTCTATATAGTATAGTGAAATATTGTTTACTCTATTCAAAACTGCCTGGGTTTAAATCCTGACTCTCCCAATTATTAGTTGCTTGTATTTTTGTGCATATTACTTCATCTCCCTATTTCCCAGTTTAAAATAGGAAATAATAGTACCTGTCTGCCTCACAGAGTTGTTATGAGGATTCAGTGAAATATAAAGTATTTAAAATAGGGCCTGATGAACAGTAAACCAAGTTTAGGTCATCAGTTAAACCTGTGAATCCTCAGTGGAGGATCGTATTAGGAAATTGTCCTGTGGTATACTAATAGAGGAAGCTTAAGAAATGGTTTTCTGTGGTAGAATTGAGGAGATCAGCTAGATAATTGACTTCATGATCCCAAATAAGAGTAATTTTTTAAAAACCTGGGATAATATGTGAAATTTTGCAAACTTTGAAAAGGATTAAAATGATTATAATATCTGGTAATTATTGAGCATTTAATGCCCGAGACACTGAGAGAATTGAGGACGTTACCTTTGTTAACTTGTTTTTATAATAGCCTGATATGGTAAGTACTATTGTTAGTTTTCCTATTTTAGAGAGGAATCAGAAGTACAGAGATTAAGTTACTTGAACAAAGTCATTTTAAGTGATTGAGACTTTGCTGGAGAGAATTTTCTCCCTAATTTTGTTACCATATAAATTAATCTGTAATTACTAATATTCAGTATATTTTTACATGCCACAAATTATAATCCACATAAAATTATTAGGTGATGTTATAAAAATTAGTTAAACCTAATTGGATTAATAGAAATAGGTGTTATTAAAATTATAACAGAACAAGTATAATTTAAAATTTTGAGCTTTTTACAGAAAAGATTAAATTTTTTTTTTATTTACTTATTGATTCATTGAACACAAATGGAGTACAGCTATTGTTTCACTGGTTGTACACAAAGTAGAGTCACACCATCTGTGCGTTCATGCATGTACACAGGGCAATGGTATCTGTCACACACTCTGTTATTAATTTTACTCCCCACCCGCCCCCACCCCTCCCTTCCCTCTATGCTAGCTATCTTTCCTCCATTCTTGCCATCTTTCCCCCCCACATTATGCATCATCATTCATTTATCAGAGAGACCATTCGGCTTTTGGATTTTTGGGATTGGCTGATCTCACTTAGCATAACAGTTTCCAACATCATCCATCAAAACTTTTTAAGGAGTTGTGACATCTAATGTTCCCAATTGACATGATTTAATGTATTTTATTTGTAGGTTAAAATAGAACACTATTATTCTCTGTCAGATTTTCAGAGAGAAAGTAGTTATGACATAAAATTGAACATTTGGACTTCAGTGAACTTGTCTCAGATTTTTCTCATATTGAGCCATAAGGAACAATCTGGCTTAGGATAATATTGGAAAAAAAAAAAAAGTGAAGTGGATGCCATTTTTTATTGTAATTAAATTCTAGTAATTAAGTAGATTTTAGAATATCTTTAGTTTTTCTTTTCTTTCTTTTTCATTTTTTTGACTATTATAGAAAGTTTACTTAACAAAAAATATGTGACCTGATTTTTACATCATAATAAAACAGGCCCTTTGTAGAGGGGACATGGACATCTCTGCTCAACAGCCGTTTTTTAATACTCATTTCCAGGCTTCTTACAGGATGATCCTATTTCCTTGTGATGATCCTAATTACAGTGTTGTTGTGTTGCCCACTAGTTTCCATTTCTACACATTCATCTATCACAAGATTGATAAAGGGATCAAATTCCCACAGTATTCCTTGGACATGTCTGCCGCCATTTAATTTCAACAATAACTTCCTTGTCCATACATTTTTTAACTTGAGAGGGTGAGCTTTGCTCAAGGTGTCTACTCTGCAGGCTTAGAGCTGCTTTGAAGCAGAGTTTGTGGCCTCCCTTAGACTTTTTATTTTTTCTGTTACTTTTTCTTTGACAGTGTTGGTGGTAGTAATTTAGGCATTCAGGAGGACCATTCGAGCAGAAAGTCTGCCTATGATCTTTCCTCTGTGGAAGTTACCTCCCAGCATTCATCCGGAGCCCAGTCTGCTGCATCATCTCGTTCATCTACTTCTTCTAAAGGAAAGAAAGGAAAAAAGGAAAAGATAGAATGTAAGTGGAATTCTGCATGGTGACTATATATGATTTTGTAGTAGTGATTACATTATGATTTGATTCCATAGGAAGTTGGAGGAATTTATGATAATGTAGTAGCTTAATACAATAATGCCCTTTTAAAAAAATTTATTATGATTCATTGTACACAAATGGAGTACAATTGTTGTTTCTCTGGTTGTACATGAAGTAGAGTCACACCATTTGCATAATCATACATGTACATAGGTAATGATGTTTGTCTCATTCTGTTATTTTTCAATAATGCCTTTTGATCTGTAACAGTATACATCTTTTTCTTACTACAAAAGGAATACATGATAAATAAAGAATTATAGATAAATACTCATTCAAAAAGTACAAATTCCCCCTTGATCATTCTGTTCAGAGATAATTACCATTAAACATTTTGGTGCCTATTTTTCTAATATATACATAAAACCACACATAGACATCTTCATTCAAAAAGCAAATGCAGATACATTGCATTACTAGCGTAATGTGTTCAGGGTTCATTCTTGTAGCATGTGTCAGAATTTTCTTTTTAAGGCTGATTAATATTCTGTCATGTATAAACCCCATTTTGTTTATCTATTTATCTGTTTGGATATGTTTGGTTTTTTCCCACCTTATTGTGAATGATGTTGCTGTGAATGTTGGTGTACTGGTATCTCTTAGAGTCTCTGTTTTCAGTTTTTTTGTGTACACACTGAGATGTGGACTTGCTGGATCAAATGGCAGCTCTGTTTAATTTTTTTTATTGGTTCTCTTTTTATATTTTTTATTTTTGATTCATTGTATGCAATGGGGTACAAATTTCATTTCTCTGGTTGTACACGATGCAGTCACACCGTTTGTGTAATCATATGTGTACATCGGGTAATTATGTTTGTCTCATTCCACTATCTTTCCTTCTCCCGCCCTTTTCCCTTCTCATTTCCCTCTAGACAATCCAAAGTTTCTCCATTTTTCTCCTACTCCGCCCCCACCACCCCTATTATGTATCATCATCCACTTAAAGAAAACATTTGGCCTTTGGTTTTGGGGGCTTGGCTTATTTCACTTAGCATGATATTCTCCAACTCTATCCATTTACCTTTAAATGCCATAATTTTATTTTTCTTTATGGCTGAGTAATATTCCATTTTGTGTGTGTGTGTGTGTGTGTGTGTGTGTGTGTATGTGTGTATGTATGTGTGTGTGTGTGTGTATATACACACACATTTACAGTTTCTTCATCTATTCATTATTGAAGGGCATCTAGGTTGGTTCCACAATCTAACTATTGTAAATTGAGCTGCTATAAACATTGATGTGGTTACATCTCCGTAGTATGCTGATTTTAAGCCTTTTGGTATAAGCCAGGGAGTGGGATAGCTGTGCCGAGGTCCAGCCTTAGCAGGGGTCGTGGCACAGCTTGGTGTGGGGAAGGCGTCGGCAACGAGAGTAAAGCGACAGGCTCGAAGATCTGAGGCTTAGTTGTAACTTTACTGTTACATGGCTAAATTCTAAGTCCAACTACTGTTTCACACACCATCTATATATATCTATACATTCAACTTGAGTACATTCTTTTGAGGTTACATAGAAGTGGAGGTGATAAAGCTCTAAGGAAATGTGATGGACATAAGTATAATCAAAACAAATCAAGTTCTACTTAAACAAAACATCACTAAACCATTAACTGGTTCTGGTTTTCATCTTACTAGGAACGATAAGAGCCGAGGCCATCCTCATAAACTATATAGATTTTGACACGTCATGGTTTAAAATTATGTCAAGGATAACGAACAGTTGTACTTAGACATCTCTGGGAGGCTGAAGCATAAATACCTTTTGACTTGTCTTTAGTATATAAAGTGGAACTTCCTTCTGCTAATAGTTAATTGACACCCAAGATACAGCTTCCCATTAATCTTATATGCAATCCACTGAGGTCCCTGAACTGTGAAACCAGTTTCCCTAAGAGCGGGGCACATCCTGATTTGGGTTAAAGCAGACAGGCAGTCTGGCTGCATTAAGCTAACTGAGAGCAGTAGACAATAACTCTTGTTGATCTGACCCACAACATTTTTTCTGTTTGCTTAAGGTTATATTAATATGAAATCAATTAACTTGAGCCGTGTTATTTTTATGTTCCAAATCACTTAATATCTGATTATCTACTAAAATCTTTACGGATGCCAATAAGAAATAACATGAAAACAAGAAAGAGCATGTCATGTCCACATTTCCCAGAAGATTAGACTGTGCAAGAATCTTCATTACTTCCAGTGGAACCATGTCAAGCACTGAGGGGAATAGTGGTGGGCATGGCATAGCAGGGTCAAATGGTGGTTCCATTCCAAGTTTTCTAAGGAATCTCCATATTTCTTTGTAGTAGCCGTCTGGCTAGGCCTTGACCTGTGGGGTCTTTTCCCTTCTGGAGGGAGTAAGGTGACAGGGCTTCAACCCCGGGAGAGCAAGTACTAGTTACCAGTCTCAAATTTATTAAAGAATTATAGCAGTTTTATAGAAGAGGGGAGTCCAAGAACAAAGAACCGGTAGTGTAACATGATAGTCTGTAAGGATGGTCCAATTAGGAGTCACACAGTTTAGAAAGGGAGGAAGGAGAGAGAAGGACGGGAGAAGCTCACCTATGGCAATGGCCGTCGGCAGGTCATTTTACTTGGGATTTTTCTCCACAAGCATGAACAATCCTGAGTGTGCAGTTAAGGATTTTACCCTTCCGCACCCTATGGAGCAAATACCTCAGTGGCTTCTTTCTACATCCCACACTGCTTTCCAGAGTTGGCTGCACCAGTTTGCAATCCCACCAACAATGTATGAGTGTACTTTGTTCCAATACCTATTGTTGCTTGTATTCTTGATAGTAGCCATTCTAATTGGGGAGAGATGAAATCTTAGGGTAGTTTTTTGGTTTGCATTTCTCTTACTACTAGAGATGTTGAACATTTTTTCATGTATCTGTTGGTCACTAGTATATCTTCACAAGAGAAATCAGGAAAACTACCCCATTCACAGTAGCCTCAAAAAAAGGTAAAATACTTGGGAATTATTCTAACAAAAGAGGTGAAAGAGCTTTATGATGAAAACTATAGAACACTAAAGAAAAAATTAAAGAAAACCTTAGAAGATGGAAAGATCTCCCATGTTCTTGGATAGGCAGAATTAATTTTGTCAAAATGGCCATACTACCAAAAGTGCTATACAGATTCAGTGTAATTCCAGTTAAAATCACAATGATATATCTCATAGAAATAGGGAAAGCAATCTTGAAATTCATTTGGAAGATTAAGAGGCCCAGAATAGCCAAAGCAATCCTTAACAGGAAGTGTGAAGCGGGGAGGTATCACAATACCGAACCTTAAACTATATTACAGAGCAATAGTAACAAAAATAGCATGGTATTGGCACCAAAATAGACAGGTAGACCAATGGTACAGAATAGAGGACACAGAGTCAAATCCACATAAATATAGTTATCTCAGACAAAGGTGCCAAAAAAATTCAATGGAGAAAAGATCGCCTCTTTAACAAATTGTGCTGGGAAAACTGGAAATCCATATGCAGCAAAATGAAATTAAACCCCTATTTCTCACCCTGCACAAAACTCAACTCAAAATAGATCAAGGACCTAGGAATTAGACCAAAGACTCTTCACCAAATAGAAGAAGTCATGTCAACTTAGGACCAGACTTTCTTAACAAGACTCCCAAAACACAAGAAATAAAAGCAGAAATCAATAAATGGGATGGATTCAAACTAAAAAGCTTTTTCTCAGCAAAAGAAATAACCAACAATGCGAAGAGAGAGCCTACAGAGTGGGAGAAAAATCTTTACCACAAGCACTTCAGATAGAGCACTAATCTCCAGAATTTATAAAGAACTCAAAAATCTTTACACCAAAAATACAAATAACCCAATCAATAATGGGCAAAGGCACTGAGCAGGCACTTCACAGAAGATATACAAGTGATCAACAGATAAATGTTTAATTTTTTTTTAAAAACCACCCATATGGTTTTTCGTAGCACCTGTAACCATTTCACATTTTCATCAATGATGCGCAAGGATTCCAGTTTCTGCACATCCATGCCAACACTTGTTATTTTCTGCTTTTTAATAATAAACATCTTCCTGGATGTGAAATGTTCACATTTTTAATAAGAGTACTTCCAGAAAATTTGTGGGCATGCATAAATAGAAAATTTTTCACACATGGAATATCATTTTATGTGCTATTTTTTTCTATCTTTGGGTAAATAGATGTCTTTTTCTATCTATAAATATGTATTATCATTTGTTAAGACAACCTAGAGTCCTGTTATTTGAATATGTTATAATTAAGTGAATTTTCCATTGCTGGATATTTAAAAGGTAGTTTTGTTTTTTCCATTGTAACCACTGCTGGTTTTGGTATACTTATGAATATACTTTTATGCATTAGTCTGGTTCTTTCCTGTAGGGCAAAACCCCAAAAGTGAGATCATGGGGCAAAAAGTATGTCATATGTAAAATTCAGATTTTTTTTTTTCTTTTTTTGGCGGTGCTGGGGATTGAACCCATGGCCTTGTGCTTGCGAGGCAGACACGCTACCAACTGAACTACATCCCCAGCCCTAAAATTCAGATGTTTTTGCCAAAGAGCCTTTCAAAAAGTTAGTGGCAGTTTATACTTCCAATTTGAGAGTGGTAGGAGAAATTATTTCTTAGTCATTAACATGATGTAATTCTCTTACATATTGGAATTTTTCTGAAAGTCTTTAGTCAACCTTTAGACATTATTTTACCAGCATTTACCGAAGTCTATATTTTCTCATTAAATACAAGGTTCTTTCACACTTGTTCCAAGAGTAAAAGAGCTTCATGGTTCCATAAATTTGGGAAATGCCTTTAGAGTAAAACAGGCTTCTTTCCTTCAGGTCTTCATATGTTAGTATATGTTCCTTGATTTCAGAATGAGGATGAGGCTATACTATGAAACATTTTTCAAATTTATTTGACCAGGGTTCTTTCTTTTGTCATTATTGCATGACTTTAGAATTCAGCTGAAAAGTTTTGGGAAATGCTGACCTTGCTCAATTATTTTATTTTGCAGTTGTTATACATTGCTGTTAGTGTCTCACCTAAGGTCTCTAACGTGTTATAGGCAAAACCCAGATTCTGACTTTTGATTCCCAAATCCTGTCTACCATCTACCATGATACACTATGCAACTTTAAAATATGATATGTTGAGTATATGAGTGTGAGATGATTCAATGTAGGTTTTTGAAAACTATAATCTAAAATAGATCAGATAAAATAGTGTTTTGTGGCTTTTAGTTACTCCATTACCTTTTCACAATGCCATAAACCTTAATATATATCCTTTTCTGTAGCATCATCTTAAATGTAGCTTCTCCTTCGTCTCCAAAGTTCTAAAATCTATGTAATTTTTATTATGTATATTCCTCCTGGTGGTAAAAAAGAGTATCTGCATGCTTTGTACAACAAATCCTTACCAGTATGGTTGGTAGGTTAGGGTGGTAATCCTAAGAAGCAATTTATTTTAATTTAACTGAGTAATGTAAATGTACTTTCTTTCTTTTTTGTACTGGGGATTGAACTCAGGGTTGCTTTCCCACTGAGCTACATCCCAAGTCCTTTTTAATATTTTATCTAGAGACAGGGTCTTGCTCAGTTGCTCAGGGCCTTGCTAAGTTGCTGAGGCTGGTTTTGAACTTGTAATCCTTCTGCCTCAGCCTCCCGAGCCGCTGGGATTACGGTGTGTGCCACTGAGCCTGGCAAGTAAATGTACTTTTGTTTGGCAATCTTTTTTTTTTTTTTTTTTTTTTTTTTTTTTC
>JAJEJO010000142.1:751540-849075 GCA_020662805.1 Glaucomys volans | reverse complement strand
TTTTTTTTTTTTTTTTTATTCTTTTATTTACTTATTGATTCATTGAACACAAATGGAGTACAGCTATTGTTTCACTGGTTGTACACAAAGTAGAGTCACACCATCTGTGCATTCATGCATGTACACAGGGCAATGGTATCTGTCACACATTCTGTTATTAATTTTATCCCCCACCCACCCCCACCCCTCCCTTCCCTCTATGCTAGCTATCTTTCCTCCATTCTTGCCATCTTTCCCCCCCACATTATGCATCATCATTCATATATCAGAGAGACCATTCGGCTTTTGGATTTTTGGGATTGGCTGATCTCACTTAGCATAAGAGTTTCCAACATCATCCATTTACCTACAAATTCCATAATTTTATTCTTCTTTATGGCTGAGTAATATTCCATTGTGTATATATACCACAGTTTCTTTATCCATTCATCTACTGAAGGGCATCTAGGTTGATTCCACAATCTAGCTATTGTGAATTGAGCAGCTATGAACATTGATGTGGCTGCATCACTGAGGCAATCTGATTTTAAGTCCTTTGGGTATAAGCCAAGGAGTGGGATAGCAGGGTCAAATGGTGGATCCATTCCAAGTTTTCTAAGGAATCTCCACACTGCTTTCCAGAGTGGCTGCACCAACTTGCACTCCCACCAGCAATGTATGAGTGTACCCTTTTCCCCACATCCTCGCCAACACCTGTTGTTGCCTGTGTTCTTGATGAAAGACATTCTAATTGGGGTAAGATGAAATCTTAAGGTGGTTTTGATTTGCATTTCTCTTATAACGAGTGATGTTGAACATTTTTTCATAAATCTGTTGATTGCTTGTAGATCTTCCTCTGTAAAGTGTCTGTTCATTTCCTTGGCCCATTTATTGATTGGGTTATTGGTGTTCGTGGTGTAAAGATTTTTGAGTACTTGGTAGATTCTGGAGATTAGTGCTCTGTCCGAAGTGTGTGTGGCAAAGATTTTCTCCCACTCTGAAGGCTCTCTCTTCACATTGCTGATTGTTTCCTTTGCTGAGAAGAAGCTTTTTAGTTTGACTCTATCCCAATCATTGATTCGTGCTTTTATTTCTTGCGCTTTGGGAGTCATGTTAAGGAAATCTGGTCCTAGGCCAACATGATGAAGATTTGGACCTATTTTCTCTTCTATTAGGTGCAGAGTCTCTGGTCTGATTTCTAGGTCCTTGATCCACTTTGAGTTGAGTTTTGTACAGGGTGAGAGATATGGGTTTAGTTTCATTTTGCTGCATATGGATTTCCAGTTTTCCCAGCACCATTTGTTGAAGAGGCTGTCTTTTCTCCATTGCATGTTTTTGCCTCCTTTGTCAAGTATGAGATACCTGTACTTATTTGGGTTTGTCTCTGTGTCCTCTATTCTGTACCATTGATCTACCTGCCTATTTTGGTACCAATACCATGCTGTTTTTGTCACTATTGCTCTGTAGTATAGTTGGAGGTCTGGTATTGTGAAACCCCCTGCTTCGCTCTTCTTGCTAAGGATTGCTTTAGCAATTCTGGGTCTCTTATTCCTCCATATGAATTTCATGATTGCTTGCTCTATTTCTATAAGGTCCATCATTGGGATTTTAATTGGAATTGCATTGAATTTGTATAGCATTTTTGGAAGTATGGCCATTTTGACAATATTAATTCTGCCTATCCAAGAACATGGGAGATCTTTCCATCTTCTCAGATGCTCTTTAACTTCTTTCTTTAGCGTTCTGTAGTTCTCAGTGTAGAGGTCTTTCACATCTTTTGTTAGATTGATTCCCAAGTATTTTATTTTTTTTGAGGTTAGTGTGAATGGGGTAGTTTTCCTAATTTCTCTCTCAGAGGATGCATCACTTACAAATAAAAATGCATTAGATTTATGAGCATTAATTTTATATCCTGCTACATTGCTAAATTCATTAATGAGTTCCAGTAGTTTTCTGGTGGAATTCTTAGGATCTTCTAGATAGAGAATCATGTCATCAGCAAATAGGGATAGTTTGATCTCTTCTTTTCCTATTCGTATTCCTCTAATTTCTTTGGTCTGTCTAATTGCTCTGGCTAGAGTTTCAAGAACGATGTTGAATAGTAGTGGTGAAAGAGGGCATCCCTGTCTTGTTCCAGTTCTCAAGGGGAATGCTTTCATTTTTTCTCCATTTAGAATGATGTTAGCTGTAGGCTTAGCATAAATAGCCTTTACAATGTTAAGGAATGTCCCCACTATCCCTATTTTTTCTAGTGTTTTGAAATCAATCAATGTAATTCACCACATCAACAGACTTAAGGTCAAGAACCACATGATTATTTCAATAGACGCAGAGAAAGCATTTGATAAAATACAGCATCCCTTCATGCTCAAAACATGCGCAATCTTTTAATGTAAGAATAAACATTTTCTTTTCATGCATTTTCCTCAGTAGGAATTTAGGTCTTTCTTGCATAAAACATTGTGTTATATTCAATTTCTGGTTAAGTCCATAGCAATTTTTAAATTGTGGATTTATTTTCAAAGAATAGTATTAAATGAATAATGTGTTCTTGTTAAAGCAGTGTGTCTTTACTATAGAAAAATTAAAGATAACCAGTATTAATAGTTTGCTTCTAGCCTAGAGATTATAGACTTTAGTCTTTTCTAATTGATTACTGATCCCTTGAATAGTTCAGCTTTAAATGTACCGTTCAGTGGCATTAGGAACATTCACACTGCACTGCATCCGTCTCCAGAAAGTTTTTATTCCCAAACTGAAACTCTGTACCTATTACCTGATAACTCTCATTCTTCTCTTTCCCCAACCCCGGGTAACAACTTTTCTACTCCCTGTCCTTGAGTTGGCCAATTCCAGCTTTCTCATATAAGTGGAATTGTATGTTTGTCCTTCTGTGACTGTCTAGTTTCACTTAGCATAATGTCTTCAAGGTTCACCCATGTCATACATAGCCTGTGTCAGAATGCCCTTTTTAAAGCTGAATAATATTCCATTATATGTTTGTACCTTATCTTCTTTATTCACTTATCTAATGAAGGACAGTTGTGTTGCTTTTATCTTTTGACTCTTGTGAATAATGCTTCTGTAAGCATGTGTGTATAGCCTACTTTTCTCCCCCGTTTCTGTACTTTCTTTTGATTTTTTAATTATATACATTTAAAAAATTTTTAGCTGCCATTAAAATGTATATGCAAGTTTATATTTTGCTTTTTAAAAAAAAAGTAATAAGAAAAATTTCCCAGACTGCTATTTAAACATACCATTAAAGCAAATAGTGCATAAACTTAGGTGAGGAAGCCTGGATGTATGTCCTCTGTACGCCATTGACTGTGTATCCTTAAGCACATTTTTAAGACTCATAGATCTCTACTTACCTCATTAGTAAATTGGGGATATAAACTTCATGAGATGTTTAACAGCAATTGGATAATATATATTAAATGCATTTTAAATTGTTCAAATCACTATTACTTGTGTAATTCAGATAGCTATTCTAGGTTGGAAATACATGTTAAAATGCATAAAATTATAAAGTTAAGCACTGAATATCATGCATAATTTTTGTTATTTCAATAGTCTCCGTAAGATATATCTCAGTAAGTAAGGTTATTTTTAGTCAGAGACCATCAACGTTTTTATGTACATAGTTCTTGCCATGGAGTTTTTTAAAATTTTTTTTTCAGTTGTAGGTGGATATGATACTTTTGTTTAATTTATTTATTTTTATGTGGTGCTGAGGATTGAGCCCAGTGCCTCACACATGCCAGACAAGCACTCTCCCGCTGAGCCCCAGCCCCAGCCTTGTCATGGAGTTTTTTAAAAGAGTTGTGTAGTTCAGTTGGCAGTTGCTGCTAATTTTCTTCCCAACTCTGAATCTTATCCTTAAAAAACTTCTTTTTGGTTATTTGTTTAATGTGCTTATCTTTTATTTTTAGTCAAGCTAAGAACAACTTATTAATAGCAGGTAGAATATATTAATGGAAGATATTACTTTCATTAAATAGAGGCAAAAGGATGAATTATTCTTTTTAGATATGGAAAGAAAACATTTTAAATATAAGACAATTTTTAAGTATTCCGTTCTGTAATTTTTAATTGTTTTATTGAAATCTGTGTATCAGTTATATCCTTTTGGTAACTAATATTGGGTATCAACTTTATAAGAAATTTACTTTACAGGGTTGGATTCATTCACTGGAAATGTTCAAAACTCACTTGTTGATGAGGAAAAAGTACAGTCTAGTTCAGAACGTGGTTCCCATCAAGGAAAGAAATCTGGGACCAGTAGCAAACTTTGTGCTAAAGATTATGAGCAAACTCTTGACATCGATAGCACTTTGGAAGAACTTTCTGGGCATTCCGTGAGGTAAAGTAATGTATATTTTATGCTATAATTCATATATAATTAAAGTTAAAATATCATTGACATTCAAAGATTTCATTTGATTAATTTCACCTTGGCAGTTACCTGTGCATATCTGAGCTCCTGTAAAATTTGGTAGTTCTGAATAGACTTTGTTCATAGCTCTAGATTGATTTTTAGAACATGGTCATCTTTCACCTAAATTGTTAAAACTTCTTGTTGAGGAGTTCTGTGCCTCAAGCACAACCCATTTTTCTGTTCCAAAAGCCATTGCCACAGTGTTTGTTGTAAGTCTTTTGACTAAGCTTTTCCTTTCTTGGGTGCTTTGAGGGGTTAGTTACCCCATAAATCAACCCAAGAACCTAATTCTAATTAAGTGTTTCCATTGTACTACCATGAAGTATTTCATATCTTTCTCTACAAATTTTGCTTCCAAACTGTATTCTTCTACTCTTTCAACACAGCTCTTTAGCATCCTTTTGGTCTCATTGTTGGAATGAGTTCTTCCTTTAAACTTTTTTTTCTGTTCAGTTTATTAGACCACTCAGATTCTTGAAAACTTACTTTTTATACTGATCATAGAGTTTGCATACTCTGTTTTTATCTCCTACTTTTTAATATATTATATATACTAGCCTGTTGATTACAAATAACCTCAGTTGTTGCTTCAGAGACATTTTCAGATACTTTTGTAATATGACTTTACATACTTTCACATACAGTTGTATTTTTATTGTTGTATAATGTTGATTCTAGAAAATGTTACTTGTACTACAATGAATGAATCATAATATATACATTATTCAGGACTTAAGTGCCCATTTAATCAAGAGGCCCCTTTTCCATTTTATTCAGGGCAGGGTTTGTACCCAACTTGTTCACCATTGTAAATCTAGCAATTAGGGGAATATTCATAGTCATTGATTCAGTGTAATGACTGTGTTGAATAAATAAATGCCTAGATCATAGCTTGTTAAAGCATATGTTGGTAAAGAAAGTAATGTACATTGTTATTATGAATTGTTTAGCTCAAATTAGTTTTCTTTCTCTCATGTCTTTATGAAATAAAACTTCTAGTGTCTCATCAGACAAGGGAAGAACTTCAAAAACTCCAAATTCTCCCCTATCTCCAAGTTCCCAGAAATTGTTACAGTTTGACCTTCCAGGGACTTCCTTAGAAAGATCTAAGTCCTCAGTGATAATTCCTCCAAGTCCAACAGGATTTAAACCCAGTGCAGCTCTCACTGATGTGAACCTGGCTGCCAACAGAACAGCCACAGAGATGACTTCAACACCAGGTAAGTAGATTCATGCAGTTATAATTTTTTAAATAACATACTCCATATTTTCCTGAAGATTTATTTTTGATTGAACCATTGGAAAATGTTATTTCAATTGAAAGTGATTTCCCTTTAAAGTATTAAAAGGTATGTGGGAAATTAAAAGATTGAAAAATGAGAGATTGAGTAGTGCAGTAGTGACAGGTTTTTCCCATGTTGCCAGCATAAGTCAAAACACACCTAAAAAAGTATCCCATTTGTACATTCTGAAGTGTTTATAGGTGTATGTATGTCTCCATACACTTGTGCAGACACACGCACATAAAGGAAGTAGTTTAAAATACATTGTATTAAGCCATTTGTGATGGCGCACACCTGTAATCCCAGCAGTTCTGGAGGCTGAGGCAGGAGGATCGCGAGTTCAAAGCCAGCCTCAGCAAAAACGAGGCACTAAGCAACTCAGTGAGACCCTGTCTCTAAATAAAATACAAAATAGGGCTGGAGATGTGGCTCAGTAGTCAAGTGCCCCTGAATTCAATCCCTAGAACCAAAAAAACATCAAAAATTAAAAGTATTGCATTAGTAGGTCTCTGTCTGTCCTACAAAGGAAAGCAGATGTGTGTCTGGCTCTTAAAATTGGAAATAAATTTTAGAAATCTTGATGTGTAGTTTCAAGTGAACTTTTGGATTTGACAAATTCTTATGTCCTCTAGGTTCTAAGCGCTTTTCTCCTGCTGGCCTCCAGCATCGCATGGCAGCAGAACTTAGTTATCTAAGTGCCATTGAGGAGTCAGTGCGCCAACTATCAGATGTAGAAAGAGTTAGAGGTATTTCACTTGCTCAGCAGGAAAGTGTGTCTCTGGCTCAGATCATAAAGGTAATTGTGGTTTTTTTCCTTTATCTTTCTGGAGTTTTTTCCTTTTCTTTTGTACTTAAAATAATCTTAATGAGGAGTTAAAAAATTAACTTTTGAACTACCAAATAGGAAGTCTGCTGGACAGCACCCATAAATAACCATGGGAAAAGCTATCACATAGGGTACTAAAGAGAAAATTGAAACTATGGTGTTTGGCAGCAGAATAATAGCACATTCATATTCTCTCTCCCCCCTCCCCGTTTTATGCTTTGTTTTAATGACAGTGTGAAAGTCAGCCATTCTTAATATTTTCTCTTTTCATTGACCATTAGAATTTTTTTTAATTAATGCTTTTTTTGTACTAACCCAAAAAGATTGTGAGATCCACATTTTTAAAAATTTTTTTAAGTTGTTGATGGATTTTTATTTTACTTATTTATGCGGTGCTGAGAATCGAACCCAGTGCCTCATGCATGCTAGTAAGTGCTCTACCACTGAGCCACAGCTCTAGCCCGAGATCCACATTTTTGGTAAAGCCAGCATAATGTGGACTTTTTCTTAGCAAACAAAAATCCAGAGGTCTAAACAGTGTTCCTCATAAGGGTGCTGTCAGTATCTTTTTAAAATGAGGTGTTGTTTACCTACGATAGAATTTTCAGATTTTAAACATGCAGCTTTGATGAATTTTGACCAGAGTATATGGTGGTGTGTAATGGTCACCTGATCAAGATGTAGAACATTTCCATCACTCCAGAAAGTTGACCCATAACCCATTTTCAGTTCAAGATGATGACTGCCCTAGTATCATCATTTGTTTTGCCTTTTCTTGAAATTCATGTAAGTAAAAGTATACTTTAAACTCTGTTGTGTTTATTTTATTCAACATCAATTTTAAGATTTATCCATGTCATTCTATCAGTTGTTTTTTGCCTAGTAAGCCTCCATTGATGGATATAGCACAGTTTGTCCATTCTCCTACTGGTGTACATTTGGATTATTTCCAGTTTGGGACTTATATAAATATTTCCGAAATGGTCATAACATTTTGTACTCCTTCAGCAATATCTGAGTTCCAGTTATTCCCTGTACTTACTATCATTTAATATTATCAGTTCTTTTCAATTGTCATTCCTGTGAGACTGAAGTAGCATCATTGAGGTTGTGATTTGTATTTCCCTCATGACTGATGAAGTTGATCATCTTTTTATGTATTTATTACATAAATATTTTATATATTATATCTTTTTCCTATTTGGATTATCTTTTAATTAGAGTTATAGGAATTCTTTATATATTGTGGAAGCAAGTTATTTTCAGATGTAATTAAAATATCATATCCCAGTTCTTGGCTTACCTTTAAACATGTCTTCTAAGGGTAGAAGTTTTTTGTTTGTTTAATATTTTTTTAGATGTTGGTAGACCTTTATTTTATTCATTTATTTATATGTGGTGCTAGAATCGAACACAGGGCCCCACACACACTAGGTAAGTGCTCTACCACTCAGCCACAACCACAGCATCCCCTGTTGTTGTTTTTTTTTACAGGTGTGCACCACACCATACCTGCCTATTTTAATTCTTTTTCTTTTTTTTTTTTTTTCTTTTTTTAGTTGTTGATGAGGCCTTTATTTTCTTTATTTATATGTGGTACTGAGAATTAGACCCAGTACTTCACATGTGCTAGGCAAGCACTCTACTACTGAGGTACAACCCAGCCCTAGAAATTTTTAATTTTGATGAAATCCTGTTTTCAACTTTTTGTCTTTTATGGTAGTCCTTTTTTTTTTTCTCTAAGAAATCTTTGCCTACCCTAAGAGGTTAAGATACACTAAAAAAGAAAATGCTTTTCTAAAAAGTTTTTTTAGTTTTGGCTTTTATAAGTGTGTAAACCTCAAGTTCATTTCGAGGTTTGTATGAGCAAAGGGAGTCCAAGTTCATTTTTCCTTCCTATGAATATTCAGTTACTCCAGCACCATTTTCTTTAAAAAAAAAAAAGAAAAGAAAAACAAACTTCAATTACACTAGCATACAAGTTAGTGATTAAGTAATCACTTAGATGTGTACCTGTAATACCTTTATTACTATGGCTTTATGGTGAGTGTTGAAATGAGAATGTAATTCCTCCAACTTTGTCTTCTCTTTCCAGATTGTTTTGTTCATGCTAGGTAGTTTGCATTTCCACTTAACTTTTAGAATAATTTGTCAGTTTCTACCATAAAAACAGGCCTGGTGCAATTTTGATTAGAATGGTTATAGCAATCTGGGAGAATATTCGTCTTTTTTCAAAATATGTATTTTTTTTAGTTGTAAGTGGACGCAGTATCTTTTTTACTAATTTATTTTATGCAGTGCTGAGCATTGAACCCAGTACCTTACACCTGCCAGGCAATTGCTCTACTACAGCGATTGCAGCCTCAACCCATGAAAATATACATCTTAATTTATGAATGTGATGTCTTTTTCTATTTATTTAAATCTTAATATTTTTCTTAGTGTAATTTTTAGTTAGAAGCGTAACATTATAAATTTTATTCTGAAATATTTTGGTTTTGGTGCTGTTACGATTTTTTTTTTTCTATTTTATTTTCTGGTTATCCTTCCCCAAATACCTAAATATGGTTTTTTTGGTTTTGGGGTTTTGCAGTAGTGGAGGTTGAACACCAGGATGCTCTACCACTGACCTGCTAGCCCCGGCTCTTTTTATTTTATTTTGAGACAAGGTCTCCCTAAGTTGCCCAGGCTGGACTTGAACTTGGATCCTCCTGCCTTGGCCTCCCAAGTCTCTGGGGTCATAGGCACACCTGACTACAATGACAGTTCTTTGTATAAGGCTGCTCCATACTTTGTTCAGCATTCCTCAACCCATCCTCTAATAACTGCAGTGCAATCCAGTTAGTGTGACAGTGGAAACTCCCTAAACATTTCCAGATGTTCCCTGATAGAGGGTGGGGAAGGGCAGTTGTCAACTTTGTGGAAGAAATGACCTTTTGCAGTAGAGGGCCGTGCTGACTTTAAAGTCTGAATGAACACTGAGATTTTCTACCATTTTCAGGGTACATTATAATTCTGGATTTCCAGATTTGCTCAGGGCTATAACTATATATAGCCTAACTACCTTTAGAAATCTGTTATTCAGCACTGTTCCAGAAAAGATGAAAATATATGAATTTATAGCTAACGTTATGGCGTAATGGCAAAAAAGGATCTTGGTGAAAGTGTACCTTTTGGGGTGGGGGGCAACATTTTTAATGAAACTGCTCCTTCAAAGTCAAAATAAAACTGGCAACATTGTGAGGTATTGTCTTTATTTTCACTCAGAGGACCTATTTTTCTTTCCAAAGAGTTAGATGCTATAGTTGTTGCTTTCTAACCAGCTTTTTGGCATCCATTCTTCATTGCATGCCTATAAGTTTTGTATATTTCCCTATTATTTGACGTATCATAGGTGGTCTAACAAATGACTAATGACTGTCCTCACTATCTCCCTTTAGGTTCTAATTTTTTAAAAATATTTTTAGTTGTAGATAGACACAATACCTTTATTTATTTATTTATTTTTCTGTGGTGCTGAGGATTAAACCTAGTGCCTCACACATGCCAGGCAAGTGCTCAACCACTATGTTACAACCCCAGACCTTGGCTCTAATTGAGTGCTCCAAATCATTTGTGTTAGAAAGATAGCTTTCTGAGCTGGGCATGGTGGTTTGTATCTATAATCCCGTCTCTCCAGGAGACTGAGATTGGAGGAACATGACTTCAAACCAGCTTGGGCAGCAAATTGAATCGCTGCTTCAAAAAAGAAAAAAAAAGAAGAAAGCATCATGTTTACAAAAGTCACTGTGTTGAAATAGTTTAATACCTTAGGATTAATATGTGACCATTTCTTGAATTGAAGGCACAACAGCAACGCCATGAAAGAGATTTGGCCCTTTTGAAACTGAAGGCTGAACAAGAAGCTCTGGAGTGTCAAAGACAATTAGAAGAAACGCGAAACAAAGCAGCTCAGGTAATTTATTTTGCAGCACATACTAGTTCCCTAAACCTACATTTGTATCTTGGAAATCACTGAAGCTTTTTTTAATTACATGGGAGTAAAAAAGAAAGGATGTAAACAATAATGTTTAAGTTCTTCATATGAGATTTGTAGTAACCCTATGAAATCAGTAGGCAAGATTTAATCCCAGTTTAGAGAAGTGACCCCTGAGGTATGTTATAATTACTTGTTCAGACACATCAACTCTGAATGATAGAGTTAATACTTAAGTCATGAAATCCAGCTTAAAGTCCCGTTTTTTTTTCCCACAAGGCACTTAATATATGAAACAAATTTATAGATTAAAACTTAATTTGGGGCTAGGGTTGTAGCTCAGTGGTCAAGTGTTTACCTAGCACATGTGAAGCCCTGGGTTGTATCCTAGTACCACATAAAAATAAATAAAATATAGGTATTGTGTCTGTTTACAACTAAAAAGATTAAACACAAACTTAATTTGGGTGTAGGGGAGACTGAAACCTAACTTCTCTTCTTACTCGCTTTTATTTGTAGGTCCATGCAGAATCATTACAGCAGGTGGTTAAATCACAAAGGGAAGTAACCGAAGTCCTTCAGGAAGCAACTTGTAAAATAGCAGCTCAGCAAACAGAGACTGCCCGCCTAACCACAGATGCAGCTCGCCAGATCTGTGAGGTAAGAGCTTCTAGAGAGTGCTTTTTCTTTTTAGTTCTTAGTCTGAAAAACTTTGATCTTACCAGTAATGAGCTCTTAACATCAAACAAATGCATAATTTGAATCAGTGACTCTTATTGGGGGCCCTTTTGATATTAGAATTTCAAAATTCTCACTAGAATATGTTATACATATGAATGTTAGGAATCAGAAAAAAGATGGAGGTGAATTCTAACTTCCTGCTCTCTGATTAACTTTTAAAAAATATGTTAACTTTATTGATGTGTAACTTACAAACAATGCAGTGCATACTTTTTAAGTACATAATATGTAACTCCCTATAAATACCACCATAATCAATAATAGAATATTTCTATCACTCCAAAAGTTCTGACATACCTCTTTGCAGTTAGTCCTCAATCTTGCCCTCAAAGAGCCACTATCTGCTTCATATGAAAATGTTTCATTTTTTTTAATCCAGAATGATGCTAGTCCATGTCTTTTTTTTTTTTAATTGTGCCAAGGGTAAAGCCAAAAATAATTTCATTGTTTTCTCTATATAATCTCCTTACATTTTATTTTAGCAATTATAATTTTATTTAAGGAAAAGTTAGGACTATACTGAAATAATTCAGTTATTAAAAATTCATGAACCTACTATATTTTGAGTACCATAGGGTTGTACAAATAAATATAAAATTGAGTCTCCTTTCTCAAGAAAATTTTGACATAGTAGAAAACAAAATATTTCAGAAATACTTTTATATCATCAGTAGAAGAAATAGATCAAAGCGGTAATAGAATAAATGCTGAATGAATAATATATGTAGCAATTGGAATAGTGGTTAAGAATAGAGGAAAAGTAGTTCACACTATTAGTCAGGAAGGCCCTGTAAAGGAAGTAGCGATTGAATTGATTCTTAAAGGAATACTGTTCCCAAATACTATACCAAATTCTAAACCCAAATTAGTTTTAATCTCTAAAAGGTTTGTTACTGCTTATTATATGACTTGAAGGTAGATTATTATAGTTTAGAAATTATGTAATTCAACTCTGTTTTTATAAGATGAGCCTGTTGGGACTTAAATATTTCACATATTAATAACAGAATTTGCTTGTTTTCTATCCAGTGATCTTTCCAAGACACTGCTCCCTCTCAGTTCTTTGACACTCTTTTTACATCTGTGTTTGCTTTTGTTATGTGTTCATATTTAGATGGCAGAATTGACTCGAACTCATATCTCAGATGCCATCACTGCTTCAGGGGCTCCTCTGCCAACACTGTATGACCACCAGCGTCAACACCTTCCAGACTTCATGAAACAACTGAGGACCAGAGCTGAAACAGACAGGTTAATATTCATTCATTCATCAGATACTAATCTCCAATGAGTATCTCTATGTCCGAGGCACTACTATTCTGGGTACCAGGAATATAGTTACGGTCATAAAGTCTGGTAGGGAAGAAAACGTTAGGTAAATATACTCAGTTAAGTAATACTCAAAAACTGACATGAGTTATGAAAGAAAGGAACTCATGTCTCAGGAGATGGAGGTGCAAGGAGGTTAGAAAAGGCATTCATGAGAAAGTCAAACTTGTGGTAAGATCTAATGGATGGGAAATCAGTGATTAAAATAAGAAAAAGAGTAGGCAGTTATATAACCCTGAGGGAAGAAAGAGCATGACGTGTTTAAGAAAATGAACACAAGACCAGTGTGACTAGAGGAAGAGAACAAAGAGGAGATGATGCATTTGGGTAGGACCTTACAGACTTCAGGACTTTTGAGTTCATTCTAGAAACAATGAAAAATCAATAAAAGTTTTTTTTTTAGGTGGAGCTAGGTGACATGATCACATTTACGTGTTATTTTTTTTAAATCATATTTTGACTGTCTCTAATTCATAGATTTTTAGCCTATATTTGCATTCATTGATATTAGGACTATTATGGTTATTTCCCTTAATTAAGCAGAAGATATCCTTTATGTATTATATGTCCTTTTCAATTATTGAATACCTTTTTTCCCTCAAATACTTTGTAACAGTTTCTTCATAATTTCTATGCATTCGAGATTTTATCTCATATTACTGTTAAAACAGTCTTCAAAATTTTCTTATTAGAGATTGGATGTTTAACCAGTTTTTATTTTCTTTGTAGGATAAGCCACTCTTTTTCACTGCCTCAGAGTAAAGAAGAGTCCCTTGACTCAAAGCATCAAAAGTATTCCCCTTCCTTTGATTCTTACTCTGAGTCTTCAAGATATAAGAATCACGATCGAAGGTAAAGATAGTTTTTCTTTATTGGTACAGATTGGCAAACTCTAACAAGTGGTTTAAATGTTGCTTTTCCTTGACTTCTCATTCTGTAAATGGAACAATGGCTGCCCTTTAAAGTGCTGGCTTTGTCTACTTAATTAGGTAATTTGCAAATAGTTCATCCATGTAATACAGCTACAACTCCTTGACACCCTAGTTATACAAGCATTGTGTATGTTGTTTTCTTACCTTTAATCTTCACAGCTTCTTTCTAAGGCAAATAATGTTGTCTTCATAAATTAGAGAACTGAGGCCCATGGAAATGTTAATAAGCATTTCACCCAGAGTCATGTAGTAGGGACACCCCAAAAGATTGAAATTGATTTATCAGCCTCCAGAGCCTATGTTTTTTTGCACATTTCTTTATTTGTATTCATACTTTTTTTTGTTTTGTTTTGTTTTTTTTGGTACTGGAGATTGAACCCAAGGGTGCTCTACCACTGAGCCATATGACTAGCCCTTTTTAGTTTTTATTTTGAGCCAGGGTCTTGCTAAATTGCTTTGGGCCTCACTAAGTTGCTGAGGCTGGCTTTGAACTTGTGATCCTCCTGCCTCAGCCTCCTAGGTTGTTTGTGATTACAGGCGGGCACCACTGTACCCAGCCCATATTTCTTGACATTGCCATATGTACTAATTATAATCATTATAGAAATATTAAATAGGTTTTCATTGGTATTTAGCACAGTATTAATGTCTGTAGTTCTCATTTATGATTCCATCCTTGAATAAGGTTTTAAAGATTATTTTCCAGCATTCCTCCTTTGGTAGAATACTGTCATTGTCAAGTATAATAAAGCCTCAATAAAAAAATTAAATGATAAGAATGCCCCTGTAATCCCAGCAACTCAGTTCAAGGCCAGCCTCAGCAACTTAGTGAGTCCCTTTCTTAAAATAAAAAATTAAAAAGGGTGGGGATGTAGCTCAGTGGTGAAGTGTCCCTTGGTTCAATCCCCAGTAATCCACCCTTCCCCAAAATTTTAAAGCATAAAACTAAAAAATGTGAGAGTTAGTGTGGGATAAGTACCAATAGGTATTGAGCACCTATTATGTGTGTAAAACTACATGACTTTTATTTAATCTTTACTAACAGTTACCTTCACTGATACTTACTTAGTTTAAATCACTGAATTACTGCAGTGGACTACTAATAGTTCTCCTCTTCCTCTCATCTTTACCCACTATATTCATTGGCCACATCGTGAGCAGAGTGATTTTTCTAAAATTTGCAGCCAATTTAGTCATTCACCTGTTTGGATCCTCTCAGACCATTCACGATAAAGTTCAAATTATTTAGCATAGCATAAAAGTCCCTTAATAGTAGATCCTTGCCAGGTGTGGTGACACAGGCCTGTAATCCCAGCTGCTTGGGAGGCTGAGGCAGGACAATCATGAGTCTGAAGCCCACTCAGCAACTTAGCAAGGCTCCTGAGCAATTTAGCAAGACCCTGTCTCAAAATAAAAAAGGGCTGGGGATGTGGCTCAGTTGTTGTGCACCCTTGGGTTCAATCTTTAGTCAGCTTTTTTGCTGCTGAGACTAAAAGGATCTGACCAGCAGGATTGTAGAGGAGAAGAGGTTGATTTGAGGTCTCACGGTTTTAGAGGTCTTATTCCATAGAAGGCAGCTCTAATCCTCTGGGCTTAAGGTAAGGCAGAACATTATGGGGGAAGAAGGTGGAAAAGAGAAGCAGCTTGCATCATCAGGAAGCAGAGAGAGAGTGAGACTCCACGCTCCAGATACAAAATATGTACCCCATAGCCACACCCCAATTTCCACCTCCTCCAGCCACACCCTCCCACTTCAATTAATCCCATCCAGGATTAATTCACTGATTGGGTTAAGACTTAAGAACCCAATCATTTCTCCTCTGAACCTTCCTGCACTGTCTCACATGTGAGGTTTTTTGGGGGGGCACCTCACATCCAAATCATAACAAATCCCCAGTACCAAAAAAAAAAAGAAGTTGATCCTTTGGTCCATCTTCAGCTCTGTATGTTGGCAATTTTCCTTTTATCATACTCCACTAATTCTACTTCCAATACTCTGGTAAAAGAACAATGTTTTCTTTGTCTTCTGTTTCATTACATGTGATATACCATCTTTCTAGACCCTCCCTCTCTCCATTTCATCTAGTTTACTTCAATTGCCCTTCAAGAATCAGTGCTGCTGGGTGTGGTGGTGCACGCCTATAATCCAAGCGACTTAGGAGGCTGAGGCAGGAGGATCGCGAGTTCAAAGCCAGCCTCAGCAACTTAGCGAGGCCCTAAGCAACTCAGTGAGACCCTGTCTCTAAATAAAATACAAAATACGGCTGGGGATGTGGCTCAGTGGCTGAGTGTCCCTGAGTTCAATCCCTGGTTCAAGAAAAAAAGAATCAGTGCTACCTCTAGCGGCTCTGGTATCTCTTCAGTGTTCTCCCACAGCCCTCTGAATTCAAAGGTTTGTCTTGACCACCCTCAGTGTCCTTTTTCTTTTACTTTTTACTTACACTCTAGACTGGAAGCTCTTGGAGGACTTCATTGTCATCACCCCCAAAAGGAACTCAGTACCCATTAGCAGTGACTCCTGTTGCCTCTTCTGGCAATATTAATCTACTTTCTATGTCTGTTCTCTATGGATTGGGATTTTTATATAAGTGGAATCATACAATATTTGGTTCTTTCTGACTGACTTGGCATTATGTTTTCAGGGTTCATCTATGTTGTAGCATTTGTCACTGCTTCATTTAGACGGCCAGTTAATATTCTGTTGCACAGATAGGCCATTCATCAGTTGATGGACTTTTGGGTTGTTTCCACTTTTGGCTCTTGTGAATAATGCTTCTGTGAACATCCTTGTATAAGTTTTTATGTGGGCATATGTTTTCATTCTCTTGAGCATATACTTAGGAGTGGAATTTCTGGGCCATATCGTAACTCTGTGTTTAACTTTTTGAAATATTTTAACTTTATCAAGAATTGCCAAGATATTTTCCAGAGCTTCTGCACCGTTATACTTTCCTACCAGGAGTGTAAAAATTTTCAGTGTCCTCACCAAGATTTGTTATAGACTTTTGTGGGGGAGGGTGGGTACCAGGGATTGAACTCAGGGGCACTCAACCACTGGCCCACATCCCCAGCCCTATTCTGTATTTTATTTAGAGTCAGGGTCCACTGAATTGCTTAGGGTCTCACTGAGTTGCTTAGCACCTCACTTTTGCTAAGGCTGGCTTTGAGTTCATGATCCTCCTGTCTCAGTCTCCTGAGCTGCTGGGATTATGGGCGTGTGCCACTGCACCCAGCTTACATTCTTTTTGATTTACCGCCATCCTAGTGGGGATCATATATACTCATATCCCCCAAACTCAGCAAAGTTTCTGGCACACAATAGGCAATCTACTATTTATTTTTTGAGTAAAAGAATAGCATATAACTACTAATGGTGGAACTAGGTTTCAACTGTCCTTTTGACTCCAGAGTCCTTACTGTTTGTTGCATTATATCCTTTTATAACTTTATTAGATTTCTCCTTTTGGAAACATTTATTAAGCCAAAAAAAATATATTTTGATAATATAATTTAAATACACACCAAAAAAAGAAACCAGTATGAATACAGGAATAGAAATGGTGAAACCTTCCTTGAAGAATAGGAAGGAGTCCTTGAAAACCACCAAAATGACACTTGAAATGAGTGTTGAATTTGTAGTTCATTAGGCAGACAGAGAAGGGCAGGCATTTCAGAGAAGGAAATAGCATTTGGAGAGGCTCTTAAAAGCTGAATCAGGATAGGCTTTTCTAATACCTTTTTTTAAAAATCAAAAAATAATCAAGAAAAATAAGAAGGGAAACATTTATGAGAATATAGGTTTCGTTTATTGGCCGAAGGATAGCCAAAATCAGAATGTGGTAGGCATTTGGATATTTGAGACAATGTCAAGGGAAGGACATAACTACTAATATAGAGTCAAGGTTCAATCTAAATGATAGTAGTTAAAGTTACAGGTGTGCCATTGGATTGCTCAAGGAGAATGTTACATAACATAGAAAGGATCCAAAATAAAACTCTGGGAAATACCATCACTTTAAGGAAAGATAAGAATTAAAAACAAATGGCAAAACCACAGGAAAACTTTTTAGGGAGGTGGGAAGAGAAATAAGTGAGAGTGGAATCCTGGAATATAAGAAAAAAGAATTCTTAACATGTCAGACTTTCAGAAAAGTTGGAAAAATAATACAGTCTTAAAAATCTTTCATCCAGATTACCCCAAAGTAATCTTTTTACTAAAGTTTCTTTAGCAAGTAGAGCTTTTAAAGAAGATGGAGCCGGATGTGGTGGCGCACGCCTGTAATCCAAGCAACTTGGGAGGCTGAGACAGGAGGATCGCGAGTTCAAAGCCAGCCTCAGCAACTTATCGAGGCCCTAAGCAACTCAGTGAGATCCTGTCTCTAAATAAAATACAAAATACAGCTGGGGATGTGGCTCAGTGGCCGAGTGTCCCTGAGTTCAATCCCTGGTTCCAAAAAAAACAAAACAAAATAAAACAAAAAAAAATAAATAAAAAAAAATAAATAAGATGGAGCTCAACAGCATCTAATGTTGCAGAGAAAAAAATTGATTTGATAATTAGAGTTTAGATAGTTTAAAAGAATAGTTCCAGTGTAGCAAGTGGGATAGCATCAGATTGTAAGAAATCTTGATGTAACTAAAGGAAATAGAAATAGTGAGTAGAAGCCCCTTTTCCCAGAATTTTGACTTTGAAAGTAAAGGAAAAAAAGGAGCAATAATCTAAGAATAGTGGTTATCTGTTGTGATTATTTCAGTGAAACATCCTTTCTCATACTTACCTTTCCAAAATAGTTTTATCTCAGACTTATATCTAGTTAGCCTTTTGTTTTTATATTACATGTTTCTTCATTGCATATCTTAGTTATAAGGCACTGTCCTTTGGTCAAATAAATTTTTTTTGAAGTTATGATCCTTATTTGTTTTTTTTTTTTTAATTTCCTTAACATCCATAAACAGAAGTAGTAGCAGTAGCAGCCGTCAAGAAAGTCCTTCAGTTCTATCTTTTAAGGAAAATGAGAAGAAACTTTGTGGTGAAAATATGGAAAGTTCAATTGATGAACAGGTTCAGACTGCTGCGGATGATTCTTTACGAAGTGATAGTGTGCCATCTCTTCCTGATGAGAAAGGTAACTTACTTTACTATGTACGCATAATCGTTTGCATAGAAACTGGAGGGAAGGTAATCTTTGTTAGATAGTGGCAAATGACTTGACTATCTCCTAGTGTTTTATGGAAAGTAGAAGTTAAAAGTGATGGAGGATATTTCACTGAAAAGATTTCTAAGCAAAGTGTTGAAGGTGTGGCATAGTTTCTCCTTGCTGCTTACAGTAAAGTGAAGGAATTGTTAAGCAAAAAAGAACCAAAACTGAAGATTTAGAAAATTCTCAGCCTATCCATATTCCAAAAAAGTGAGAATGCATTTTTGGAGAGAATACCAGTAGTGTGGCTGGGCAGTCACTCTACAAAAAGATTACTCATGAATTTGATTAGCCATCTTAGCAGAATTCAGAAATACACATGGGATGTTACCTGCAGGGACACTGCCAATTTGGATTGAAGTAGGCAATATGAAATAAAGGAGGGCATTCAGACTTTTAGGATTGTTTAGGATGGGACAGTAGAGCTTCTCTGTCTGCAAACATGCCTTATTACTTAAGAAAAGAGAAGAGGGACTTCCAGGGCAAATCAGAAATCAGATGAAATCTTAGTTTCAGAGGGTCAGGCCATTTTCTCATTTCCCGTCCCTCCATCAATAGGAAATTTACTTGTTATTTAGAAATCCAAATGCTAGCATTGTCCACAAAAATTTAACTTGTTTATTTATAATTGAATATGTTTTGCATACGAGAAGTTATACTACTCAAACTTTCTGACTTCTGTTAATGCTTTGCATACCTGTATTTATATCGAAAGCTCACATCCAAATGAAAATGGAAAAACTGCCAATACATTTGTCCCATTTTTCCACTTGCAGTGTACTTAAGTGTCTTTTGAACCCCATGGAAAGAGAATATCTAACGTTCAGAACTATTGATAACAATAAGAAAAAAAATTTCTTTTGAGAATGAAACGTTTACCATCAAATGGACTCTTAAGCATGTTTTTGACACATACGGATATGTATCGAAATATACATACAGATATCAACAAGATATGCTGGTTGATATTTCCTGGTATAATTGTTACACATTTGGCTTGGATATTACACAGGTTGCTATTTTCCAAAAGGCCAACCAGACAGGCCTCTGTTGTCTCTGTGGAGCACCAGTAATGCATTTTGGAAGTGGAAATCTGTTTTGAAGTCCTAAAAACTTTTCATACCAGGGGCTGGAAGAGGAGTTTGCAAATCAGAACTTCAACTTCTAACATCTAGTTTCACTGAGTGCCACCGTACCAGGCCTATAACAATGAGGTTTCTTCTCTCCTCAAGTAGAGGGTACACTCCTGCTAGAGACTTTTGTAGCTAGTTCTTCAGTGCTTTACCGTGGTTGATTTGAGGACAGTGTGCTTTGGATGAGCTATACTATAGAGACCTCCTGTCCAACCCCTTCTCCTTTGGCTGGAATTTAGCAAACTAGAAGCAGCACTTGTGTTAGAAAGCAGCAGCACTGGGGTGAGAGAGCAATGGCACATGCCTATAGCTGCGAACACCCATCTTTTCATTTTTAGGGGCCAGTCTGCCTCTGAGACTCAACGAGCAGAGGGCTTCTGGCCCAGTGGGCCTAGAAGCTAGGGCTGATGGGACCAAAAGGTGACACTGCCATCATGATGGGTCCAGAGGACATAGTATCAAAGTCAAACATCATTCTCTAGTCTTTAGATCTAAATGAAATTTGCCTTGCCAGGTTATTATACTTACTTGGAACCTGTCACCATTCTTATTTCCATTTTCTCCCATTTGGAAGGGAATGACTGTTCTTTGCCTATCTCGCCATTGTATTTTAGAAGCACATAACTTCTGGTTTTATAGGTTCTCAGCTGAATAGAAATTTGGCCTCAGGATGGAATCATACCTCAAGTTTCACCCATACCTAACTTAAATAATATATAGATAAGACTTCAGTTTGGAGTTGATCCTGGAATAGGTTAAGACTTTGGGAGCTCTTAGAATGAGGTGAATATATTTTGCAGATGAGAGGAACATCAGTTTGGAGGGGGCAGAGGATGGAATCTTAAGGCTGAATTATGCCTCCTTCCCCACCCCCTAGTTCCTGTGTTGAACCCTCTCTTTTGTGAGATAGAGATAGGGCATTTAAGGAGGTACTTAAGGTTAAATGAGGTCTTAAGGTTAGGCCTCTAATTTAATAGGACTGATGTCCTTATAAGAACAGGTTCCTGGAGTACACATGCACAAAGGAAAGGCCGTGTTAGGACACAGCCTGATAGTGTCTGTCCGCCGGCTAGGAAGAGAGGCCTCACCAGGCCAGCCCTGCTGGTAGCTTCATCATGGACTTCTAACCTCCAAACTATGAGAAGATAAATCTGTGGCTTAAGCCACTCATTCTGTAGTATTCTTTATGACAACTCAAGCAAATTAATATAAAAGTTTATAAAAATTAGGAGGCCCATGCTCAGATTTTTTATTGATATACACAAAGATGTTTTGTGGACTGCTGGGTTAAACACTACTGAAATTCATCTTCTGTGTCCTGGGAGAAATAAAGAATAAAGGAAAATAATAGAGGAGTTGTCTGTTAAGTTTCTCCTGTAGGACAAATTTACCCTATATAAATTTTATCTCTTTAATAATAGTGTTTATAATTAAAGAACTGATGACAAATTCAGTCAGCAATAATGTCTGTGAGCTTTGGACGAATAGATACTAATGATATATGACTTGTTTAATGCTGTCCCTCAAGTGTGTAGCCTGGTGCCTGTCTTCCAGTAGGAGTGAATAAATAGGGCTGGGCTGTGGCTCAGTGGTCGAGTTCTTGAATAGCACATGTGAGGCACAGGTTCAATCCTTAGCACCACATAAAAATAAAATAAAGGTATTAAAAAAAAGAGTGAATAAGTAACTGTTAAGGGACTATTTTGAAATGTCATGAACTGTGATTTTTTTTAATTCACTACTTTTAACAATATTAAGTTGAACTACTTTGCTACTTCTAGTCATGATAGCAGAACAGGGACTAGTTTTACTTTTCCTCTTAAAACCACTAAAATATCAGATGAAACATTTGAAACAGATGTTTTCAAAACATTGTGTGTCAGGCAGTAAATGAGGTTGATTCATGACAGACCAGAAACAAATGAGATGAGTGTTAAAAGTGCCTCAGCTACTTCCTAGAGAGTTTCCAGATCGCAGAGCCTGGATTTCAGTAGTCCCGTTAAAATGAGAAAATGGAGTTAGGAGTCTGCAGAGGCCAGGGAAACTAGAATTCACAGGACAACCACTAAACAATGAAACTAAACCATTAGAAACTCATATGTGGAAGAAAACATAGGAGAAAGTCTAGGTGAACTTCAGTTTGGTGATGGCTTATTAGATACAATAATTCAGGATATGGTCCATGAAAGAAAATTTCTGTTATGAGAGTGAAAAGACAAGCCACAGACTGGGAGAAAATTTTTGAAAATCATATATTTGATAAAGGGACTTAATGATGCTACATATTTCTGAAAACCCTGGAACTGGATGTCACAAAGAGGAAATTTTGATGTGTATCAACTAAACATGTGCACACCAACAAATCACTTAAGAAGTTGAGGGATACCAGGATGGAAAGCAGCTTTGACTAATGAGTCAAATTGTATTATAAATGTATGGCATAACCACACTGAAGGGACGAAGGGAAGTATTAAGGTTCTCTGGAGGAACAGAACCAGTAGGATGTATATATAATTAAAGAGGGCATTTCCTAGATTGACTCACACCATCAGAAGCTGGGTAGTTTTTACAGTGGCCATCTGCAGGTTGGAGAGTCAGGGAAATGAGTAGTAGCTGTTCAGTCCAAGAAGCTGGAAGCCTCACCAAGAGGACTAGGGATGCATGCCTGCTGTGAGGCTGAAGACTTGGAAGCTCCTTAGAGGTTGGCTGGTGTGATTCTGCATTCAGAGATTGAAGAATCTGGACTCCGACGTCTTTGGGCTATGGCAACATCAAGAAACACACCCTCCTGAAGAGTTGGGCTTGAACCTGATTGCAGGCTTCTTCTTTCTTCCACTTTTTGTTCTAATTGGGCCCCAACCAATTGGACAGTGTGGCCTACTTTCAGGGTAGGTCCTCCCCTTTGCTGACCTCCAAGCCAGTCTTCTCTGGAAGCACCCTCACAGACCTCCACAGAAGTATGTTTTACCCATTTTCTGAGCTTCTCAATCTGGTCAACTTGTCAACCAAATTTAACCATTGCACACAGAAAAGAGATGATCTAAGTAACTTTGGAAATGGTGTTATGATTAGTAACAGTAAACCTAATCCAAAAGTAATAGTACATAAACCTGTATACTAGTTGGTAAATTTGTTTTTTGCAGAGATACAGGTTAATAGTTATTTACCTGTATGTTGGGGTTGAACAAATAACTGATGAGTATTGGATGGTGGGAGCCAGGTTTCTCAGAGTTGGGAAGGGAAATTAGATAAGACAAGAAAGGAACAAGAATGAACTCTGTGGTACTGAATTTGAGTCAGAGATATCAGTGTGAATTTTTGTTTTCCTTGTTGAATGGATGGGTACAAAAGCAATTGTGCCTGTGTGTGCATGTACACAGGTGAGTGCATGTGCCTGTGTTACTTAGCACTGTCCATTGAGCAAGTGCAGAAGCAGTGATACCCCAGTAGTAACAAAGATGACAGGTACCCAGTTTATTGTTTCTAAATATCATTCCCCTAAAAAGATACCAGAGCTCTTTGGAGAAATGACTCATCGTAGAGCTGCAGAGAAATTACACTGTGAGCCTGGAGCATAAACAAAAGGTTGGGAATGTGTGAAAGGCACTTAGGAACCACCCTGAAAGAGCTGTTATGTCTCTAAGCATGAAATTAATGAGTTTTCTAAGAAGATATGTTGTCATTTTGTCCAGTAATATTAAACTTTTTTTTCCACATTATTTTGGCTGTTTACTTTCCTACATGAAATGTCCGATCATGGACTTTTTCTCATTTTTCTAAAGGTGTATTAGTAGTTTTCTAATTGATTTGTAAGAACTCTTTAATGAAGTAGACTAATCTCTTTCTGGGTTTTTGTTTTGTTTTTGTTTTTTTGCGGTGCTGGGGATTGAATCCAGGGCCTTGTGCTTGTAAGGCAAGCACTCTACCTACTGAGCTATATCCCCAGCCCCTCTTTCCATGTTTTTTAATCCTAGTATTTCTACGTTTTTAGAGGGTTTTTTTAATATTTGCAGTGTAATTGGATTTTATTATTCCATGTCTTAGTTGCTAGTCATCGGTTCTATGAATTTATGTTGGATTGTACCAGAAAGAGGCAAACAGGCTGTTAAATTTAAATACCTCCTGAGAGCAGTTATAATGATAAAATCTACTTTCTCCCTTATCTTTTAGATTCAACTTCTGTTGCAACAGAATATTCTCTGAAATTTGATGAATCCATGACAGAAGATGAAATAGAAGAAAAATCGTTTCGATCTTTATTACCTTCTGAGAGTCATCGCAGATTTAACATGGAAAAGAAAAGAGGCCATCATGATGACTCTGATGAAGAAGCTTCCCCAGACAAGACCACACTGTCTTCCGCTAAGGTGTGTTTCAGTTTGCCTGTGGAGGTAAATGTTTGTGGATGCATTCTCTTAAATAATGTACAAGCATACATTTTATGTTTGAACTAAGTTGTCAAGCAACCAGAATTCTTTTCCTAAAAATCTGTTTTATGTTATATCTTTCTTCTAAAATCTGGCTTTACTTTCCTTATGAATTAGAATATAAACTTATTCATTAAAATGAGATACGGCCTCTGAGGAAATGAGCCAATATTATTATCTCTATGGGTTTTTCAGATGCTTCACTCTTCCACTTTGTTCCATTTAAAAGTTTGTGGTCATTCTTCTGTCCAAGTTGTATGCCTTCTGGAAAACAGGAACAAATTCTTACCCTACTTTTTATCCCTAGTATTATACATGGCTTACAATAATTACTTATTAAGATATATTGACTGAATAAGATAGCAGATGTATTTTAATCCCTTTCATGTGCCTTTTTGAATAATGTTTTCTTACATGGTTGGCAGCCTTGAAAAATACTTTATTTGTTCTTATTTGTTTTTTGGTACAAAGGAAAACCCAGGGGTGCTTAACCACTGAGCCACGCCCCAGCCCTTTTTATTTTTTTATTTTTATTTTTTATTTTTTTGTGGTGCTGGGGATTGAACCCAGAGCCTTATGCTTGTGAGGCAGGCACTCCACCAATTGAGCTATATCCCCAGCCCTTATTTTTTATTTTGAGATAGCATCTCAGTAAGTTGCTGAAGGCCTTGCTAATGTAAAATACTTTTAAGTAATTTATTTATTTATTTTTGAGATAAGATCCTGCTAAGTTGCTGTGGGTATAATTGCAGGCTTCATACCACTACTCCTGGCTTCATAATTTATTTTTATAAATGTATCTCTTTTAATGACATTAAATACCAAACTCTTTAGAAGATGATGAACTTAAAATAAACTATCTGCTTTAGGAGCTGAGCATGCCATTTTCAGGAGGACAAGATAGCTTTTCTAAATTTACTATGGAGATGGTTCGACAGTATATGAAAGAAGAGGAAATGAGGGCAGCTCACCAATCTTCACTTCTGCGTCTTCGTGAAAAGGCTTTGAAGGAGAAAACCAAAGCTGAATTAGCTTGGCTAGAACATCAAAAAAAGTAAGTTCTTTCAGTAAGCATAGTTTTCATTGTTCAGTTACTTTCATAAAAAGTACGTGCTTTATGTTTTAAAATGTTTTTATTTTAAGTGTGGTGTGTGTGTGTGTGTGGGGGGGCGCTCCTGGTTATTAAACCCAGGACCTAGTACATGCTAATAAATACACTCTACCAGTGAGCTATATCCCTAGCCCCTCCTCATTTAATTTGTTTTGATTAGAGTAACCCAATTTCTCAATTCAGAAATATGGTAGTTACCTTTGGTTTTTTTTTTTTTTTTTTTTTTTTTTTTTTTGTTTTCTTTTGATTTGTGTTACTTTTGAGACTTCCTTCCTACCCATATGTTTTATTTTATTTTCTCTTTTATACTTTAACTGATTTTCCTGTTGTTGTTCTATACTTAATTCCTGAATACTGTTGTAAATTGTTCAGATTCCTCCTATCTTTAAAGGACAGAGTCTAGAACTTGCATATATTGCATAATCAGTAAAATACTTACTGAGATATTAATTAGTGCTGCATATAACAACTGCTTTCAACTTTTGAAAATGCTGTTTGTGAACTTTTTAGTAATCAAGAATTCTTGAAATTATAATCTGAATTTAATCTAGTCTTTGTCTCAACAAAAAAATATTATTTGCAGACATCTACGAGACAAAGGCGAGGATGACAAAATGCCCCCACTCCGGAAAAAACAGCGTGGTTTGCTTTTAAGATTGCAGCAAGAAAAGGTATGTTAGGAAAAATGCCTATTTAAATTAAAAACTTATCATAGGCAAATTATGTTTGTGGAATCTATTTTTTGCCTAATCTCTTTTTCTTAATATCACCTTAAATGGGATTTAGTTGACTCTTGCCACTGTTTATGTCTGTAGTACTATAATGTAGGGACTGTGTGGTAGTTTACCGTATGTCTCTTATATTAAAATTGTAATATACAATCAATTCTTCTGCCTTTCTGTAGTACATAGAATAATCTTTTTGTAATGATTTGAATTTTAAAAGTTAAGATACGTGTAAAAGAATCTATTTAGATTAACTTTTAGTCATCACTTCCCTAAATAGAGTTTCATGACATACTAATTACATATTGACAAATTTTGACTTAGTGGGTTTAGAAAGACCTTGGGTTTGAATCCTGGAGAGGCAGCACCATAGTTTGATGGTTAAGAATTCAGGCTCTGGGGCTGGGGATGTGGCTCAGTGGCAGAAGGCCTCTGGGTTCGATTCCTAGTACCAAAAAAAAAAAAAAAAAGAAGAAGAAGAAGAAGAATTCAGGCTGTGGAGTCAGATTGTAGGTTTCATAACCTTGAATAAATCACTTAATTTCTGTGTCTCAATTTCCTCATCTGTAAACTGAGAGCAATAATAGTAATATACTTTACAGGGCTATTAGGAAGAATAAATGAGTTCATGTATAAAATAATCTTAGAGTAGACCTTGACACAATAGTAAGTCCCCAGTGTTAGTTGAATCACAGCTTTGTCACTTGCAATTGTGTAATCATGGTCAAGTTTAAGTAACTCTCTGAGACTTAATTTCCTCATCTGTAGGAGTGGGATTATACTTCATAATGGTTCATGGTGGTTGTGAGGATTAAATGAGGTAACATATGTAAAGTGTGTTTCACAGTACCTGGTAAGTATTTATTAGATTCTAGTTTTCTTTTCCCTTGTTGACCTGTTGTCAGGTGCTAGCTTCTGTGTTAGATGATTTATGAACTTGTTTATTTGAGTTATATCTTAGATTGTCACTTAACATGTTTTTTTAAAATAAAATTTATCTCAGGAAACCTCACTATGAATTTGAAAAACTTCTGAACTTTATTTTTAAAAAAGTTATTTCTTTTTAATCTAAAAGAATGGCTTTAAAGTAAATAAGATTTTTCTTAGTTAAAATTAGTGACCTTCTACACTGCTGCAATACAATAGTTTTCTGTTTGTAAAATAGAAGAAAAATAGATTTGTAAACACGTTCTCCCATTCTATAGTGTTTCTTTTCACTTTAATAGTATCCTTTGAAGCACAAACATGTTAATTTCCGTATATCTAATACTTCATTGCATGCCTGTTGATGAGAACATTTTTTTCAGGTTTTGTTAGTTTGAAAGTATATTAGTTTCACCATTTTTAAAGGATAATTTATTTCAGCACTTTTAAAGATCACTTTCCAGTGTTTATTGCTTTTCATTGTTTTTGTGGAGAGGTCAATTGCCTTAAGTGTTGTTTTTTGTAGGCTTCTTCTAAAATTTTTTTAAAATTGTCTTTAGATTCTTAGTACTTTTACTATGAGGTGTCTAGGTATGGTTTCCTTTGTAATAATCCTATATAGGGTTTGCTGAACTTCTCAAATCTGTTGGCTGTTGTATTTTATGAGTTTTTAAAAAATTATTTCTTCAAGTTTTGTTTCTGCCCCCTTCTTTCTATCCTTTCCTTCTGGGAGTCCATTTAGACATATGTTAGACCTTTTTGCTATTTACCATATCTTTCTTCTGCTCTCTCTTGTTTTGATTTCATTTTCTTAAAGCAAAAACACTGCCTCAGTTTGGGAAAAATTTAAAAAAATTTTTTTAGTTGTAGATGACACAATGCCTTTACCTTATTTTTTTATTTTTATGTGATGTGAGTTTGAGGTCTCTAAGTCTCTACTTTTTTCACTTCAGCTCTGTGTAGCTGGTAGAAGTGTTAATTGGTGTGACCATTTTAAGAGCAGTTGACTACAAAGTTCAGTTGAGGACATGTAGAATATATGACTCAGCAGCTCTGTCTTGGTATACATCCATATGTACAGGGGAAACTTGTTTAACTTCAGTAAGAGAATAGATGAATCAAAGCATTATCTACAAAAAATATTTAATATTGTAAGAAAATGAATGCATTAGATATCAGCACTGTCCAATAGAGACTTCTGAAAAGATAGTAAAATAGGCCAACATGATGAAGATTTGGACCTATTTTCTCTTCTATTAGGTGCAGAGTCTCTGGCCTGATTTCTAGGTCCTTGATCCACTTTGAGTTGAGTTTTGTACAGGGTGAGAGATATGAGTTTAGTTTCATTTTGCTGCATATGGATTTCCAGTTTTCCCAGCACCATTTGTTGAAGAGGCTGTCCCAAAGCGCAAGAAATAAAAGCACGAATCAATGATTGGGATAGAGTCAAACTAAAAAGCTTCTTCTCAGCAAAGGAAACAATCAGCAATGTGAAGAGAGAGCCTTCAGAGTGGGAGAAAATCTTTGCCACACACACTTCGGACAGAGCACTAATCTCCAGAATCTACCAAGTACTCAAAAATCTTTACACCACGAACACCAATAACCCAATCAATAAATGGGCCAAGGAAATGAACAGACACTTTACAGAGGAAGATCTACAAGCAATCAGCAGATTTATGAAAAAATGTTCAACATCACTCGTTATAAGAGAAATGCAAATCAAAACCACCTTAAGATTTCATCTTACCCCAATTAGAATGTCTTTTATCAAGATCACAGGCAACAACAGGTGTTGGCGAGGATGTGGGGAAAAGGGTACACTCATACATTGCTGGTGGGAGTGCAAGTTGGTACAGCCACTCTGGAAAGCAGTGTGGAGATTCCTTAGAAAACTTGGAATGGATCCACCATTTGACCCTACTATCCCACTCCTTGGCTTATACCCAAAGGACTTAAAATCAGATTGCCTCAGTGATGCAGCCACATCAATGTTCATAGCTGCTCAATTCACAATAGCTAGATTATGGAATCAACCTAGATGCCCTTCAGTGGATGAATGGATAAAGAAACTGTGGTATATATACACAGTTTATATATATATAAAGAAACTGTGGTATATATATATTAAGATGTTTGTTTCTGTTGTAGGGGTATTAATTACTTTATCTGGTAGTGAGATAACCATAAGCAGTTTGTCACAACTGTGCGAAAAATAACCAATTTGCTAATATCTTATTATTTTTTTCCTCCATTGACATGATATTCACATAACATAAAATAGCCATTTTAATTATGCAAATAATATCACTTATACCAGGCACCATTTCAAAGTAAACAATTTACTTGTACAACTGTATGACTTATTTTCAGGAGATTTTAATCAGCTTTTTGTCACTATAACATATACCTAAGGTAAATCACCTTAATAAGAAAAACGGTTTATTTTGGTTCATCGTTTCAGAGGTTTCATTTCATGGTTCGTTGGCCCTACTGCTTTTGGGCCTTTGGTAAGGGAGTTCATCATAAAACTCCTTACCTCACAGTGACCAAGAAACAGAGAGACGTGAAGGTACTAGCATTCCAATATCCCTCTCAAGGGCATGCTCCCAGTGACCTAACTTCCTCCTAGTAGGCCCCACCTCTTAAATGTTCTCAGTAGTACCACAAGCTAGTGGCCAAAACTTTAACATGTGGACCTTTGAAGGATACTTATCCAAACTGTAACAGAAGGGGAACAAACCTTTTTCCCCCTGGAATACCCTAGAAAAATCTAGTCCGTCTTCTCAGCTCAGATTGAATTTATACATTAGTTGGTTCAGAAACTCAGAACTGTTTTCATAATGGTACTATTAGTGTGCTGTGAATATGCAGCTCAGCGATAGAGTGCTTACCTAGCGTATGCAAAGCCCTGGGTTCAATCCCTAGTACTGGGGAGAAAAAAAGATACTAGAATATGAACTTGTCCATTTCACTGTGTCAACATTTGGACCAAATGATGCAAAAACAATGCTGAGTAGAATTGATGGTGCCTTAGCATAACTCAGGGCTGAGATTCTTCAGTGAATATTATGTTTTTCACTGCCACACACTTGCAGTTTGAAAAGTAAGTTTTGCACACGAGGCCAGTGTCCCAAGCCTGTAATCCCAGCAACTCAGGAGGCTAAGGCAGGAGGATCACAGGTTCAAGACCAGCTGGGCAATTTAGCGAGACCCTGTTTCAGAATTTAAAATTAAATTAAAAGGACTGGGGCTATAGCTCGGTATAGAGCACCCCTGGGTTCTATCCCCAGTACTGCAAAACAAACGTTATGCTTAATAATGTCCTGATTTAGGTAGTAAAAATGTATTATCTTGCTCTTTGAGGACATGTCTGTTTTATATTCTGTGTGATAGAAATAGTAAAACCATAATTTAGTCACTTTTGCTGGATACTAGAGTACAGTATTAACTCAACGGAAAGTATTTATGCACTTGTTTGAATTGCAAGTTTAACTAGGCACTTTTTCCCCTGAAACACCATTTTTAACTCATAATGATTCACTAGCAAACTGCTCATTCAGATTTGCTTATTTGACAGCTTTTTCTTAAAAATGAACCAAGTGTGCCTGGTTACTTCAAAGAAAACAACTGGGAGTATTTGTTACCAATGATAATATTCAGGCTTTCAAACAAAAGTCAAAACTATGAAAAAATTTTATCTGTTGCCCAATACTAAATATTTTTTAGTTTAATGATGATATTAATTGATCTGGTTTTTTATATTATGTAATGAAATATGCCAACCTTTAGAAAAATCTGCATAATGCAGCATACCAACATTTTCCAGTTGACCAATGCATGATGTTAAAAAATCAAGCCAGACAATAAAGAGATTTTCAAAAACCTGAATATCACTTTTTCACTAATATTTTTTTGTTTTAGAAAATGTAGTTACTGTCTTTAAAAGCATATAAAGTTGTTATGTACTTATGAGAAAATGAGAATGAAAAATGAGAATGGAAAAGAGAAAATGTCTTAGTATTATAAAATTAGTTTACCCTGAAGGGGTCTCAGGGAGCACCAGGAGCCTGTGGGCTACATTTTGAGAGCATCTGCTCCAGAGAAATTCATAAATTTCCCCCGAAGGAAACATTATTATATGTAATAATGCATCATTTATAATAGTAAAAAAATAAAAACATCTTTAAAATCCAATCATATGGGGTGATAGAAAATGAAATGTATATTCCTCCAGTATTATTAGAAGGTGTGAATTAGCATGGAAAGATGGCAAAAGGAATATCTGGACTTGGAGCATGACTCAGTGGTAGAGTACTTGCTTGCCTAGAATGTGAGACCTCGATTTAATGGGGGTGGGTGGATACTCGAGTAAATATGTGCATAAGGGATTCTTTGTAAAATATGTTAAAACCTACAAGCCAAATAGTGTATGTTTCTTTGTAAATAAGTACAAATATTTGTACAATTTTTAAAAATGTTCTTGAAGGATATATATCCACACACTCATGTGGATAATGGTTCCCTCCAAAGGGGTTGTAGCATGATATTATAGTTTTCTTTGCGATGTTTTATTTTTTTTTACAAATTACAAGTTGGTAATATAGTTCTGTACAAATTAAAAAACTAGGAGAAAATGTGAATATTAATAATTAATATGTAACAAAATTTAATGTCTTATGTTTATCTCATTGATAAGAAGAGAGATTTAAATAAATTTTGAAAAAAGGGTTGGTTAAATTTGAATAGCTGTAAGCAGTGAAGAGTGGCATTTTTTGCCTATTTAATTAGCAGCCAAAGATAGGTAGAGAGAGATGGGTGCAATGTAGTCTTAAATGTTTCTGGCAACATTGTAAGTGGGGACAGTTCTTTTTGTTTTAATGTGTATTTGTATCTGTTTTTTTATATATATTTTTAAATTTTTAGTTGTGGATGGACATAACACATTTATTTTATTTATATGTGGTGCTGAAGATTGAACCCAGTGCCTCACACAGTGTTAGGCAAGCCCTCTACCACTGAGCTATAGCCCCAGCCTGGGACAATTCTTTTTTTTTTTTTTTTTTTATGGTACTGGGGATTGAACACAGGGCCTTGTGCTTGTGAGGCAAACACTCTCCCAACTGAGCTATATCTCCAGCCCTTTGAAAGCAATTTTTAATTTTTAAAAATGTTTTAAGACCCATAAAATGATTCATAATCTTTGATTTATCCTATTCCCATGAATCTCTCCTAAAGAACTAGTCCATAGTATGAAACAGTTGTATTATTAAAGCATTTTTTTCTTTGAAAATTTTTTTTTAGTTGTTGATGGACCTTTATTTTTTATTTATTTGTATGTGATGCTGAGAATTGAACCCAGTGCCTCACACATCCTAGGCAAGTGCTATACCACTGGAGCCACAACCCCAGCTCCAAAGCATTATTTTGAATAGTGAAAAATTATAAGGGTCTAAGAGTTTAGCATTAGAATAATGGTTACATTACTTAGTTTAGTTGATATACGTTTGTTACACAGGTAAATGTAAAGATCATGTAGTTTTGTGGAAAAGTGTGAAAGTATGTGAAGTTTAAGGACTATGAAAATTATTGTTTTAATTATAATCATTTAAATTAAATCGTGTTGAATCATTTAGCGATGAGGTTGTGTGTGACTTCCTCGCTACTTTGAAGTTTTTCAATGTTGGTATGTTTACCTTGAAATTCTGTATAGGTATTATTTGTAATATATGTGATAATTAGATTTTTCTTTTCAAAGAATTACTTTAGATTTGTTTCCTTCAGATCTCAATCCCTCTCCTAACTCTTTAAACCTTAGGCAGAAATAAAGCGTCTTCAAGAAGCCAACAAGGCAGCTCGAAAGGAAAGGCAGCTGATCCTTAAGCAGCAGGAAGAAATAGAAAGGATCCGACAGACCACCATGAAGCTACAGGAGAAGTTGAAGTCTGCAGGGGAGAGTAAATTGGTAAATTATTCGAAATTATTATCAGTTAGTTTGTTGTGTGTCCCATGTTGCTTTCTAGTGCTTTACTGCACCTCAAGTTCAAGTAGTGTAATATAATAACAACCGAGGATAAAGTTCTTTGTGTGTGTCTTTGTGTTTAGTGAGAATCTCCTGTTTTGGAAGGACCACATCATTCTGATATTAGATTAACATGGTTTCTAGTTATGAACAAAATTGGAACAGAAAGCTGTGGATTTGCTTATCAACTTAAATACATTCCTCAGAATTAATGAGAAACCATTTTGTTCTTTATTTGATATTTGTTTTAGCTGGTTTTAATATTATAAAGATTTAAGATTCAAAGGAGATACTTAGACAAGAATCAAATTTGAATCTATTCTAAGGTATTATGAAGTGTCAGTGTAGTGCTGGAAAACCCCAGATTATACAGAAGTATAATTTTTATTTTATTTTATTTCATTGCAGTGTTTAAAAATATTTTTTTAGATGTTGGTAGACATTTATTTTATTCATTTATTTATATGTGGTGCTGACAATCAAATCCAGTGCCTCACGCATGCTAGGCAAGTGCACCACTGAGCCACAACCCCAGCCCCAAAATATAATTTTTAAAATCCCTAATATTCTCCACTTTGATTTCTAAAATACACTTTAAATTTTGAAACAAGCTCAAACTTCGGGAAAATTTCAAACAGTACAAAGATTTTTACTTTTCTAAGTCATTTGACAATAAATTGCTAACAAATTAACATGGGAACATTACTACCATTTAATCTATAGACCCTTTAAGTTTCTCCTCTTGTCACAGTATTCTTTATAGAAAATAACTTCAGAATCACATAATTGCATTTAGTTTTCATGTCTCTTTAATCTCCTTCAGTCCAGAAATATTCCTTGAGTCTCATGACAACAGATTAGAAGATAACATGTCAGTTATTTTGTAGAACGTTCCTTAACTGAGCTATGTCTGCTGTTCCCTCATGACTAGATCCATGTTGTGCATCTATGGCAGGTATATCATAGAAGTGATGTTATACTCTTTTTGCATTCAGTCAGGTGGCACATAATTTTGGTTGATTCCATTATTGATGATGATCACTCAATTAAAAGATCACTTGATTTGCCAGACTTGATTGCAGCGTTTCTCTCTTTCCCTTCAGAGTTAATAGGTATTTCACATAGAAATATTTTTAAAACTATGTAAATGTTTTGTCCATAGTTTAAATTTATTCTCTTACCTTTATCAAAATTAACTCATGAATTCCTATTTTACTTAGAGTTACAATCTATTACTGTCATTATGTATGTGATGCTCACTTTCTCCCAAATTGGGCCATTAAAAACTTCTCCACACAAGCCAGGTGTGGTGGCACATGCCTATAATCCCAGCGGTTCGGGAGGCTGAGATAGGAGGTTCACGAGTTCAAAGCCAGCCTCAGCACGGGCAAGGCACTAAGCAACTCAGTGAGATCCTGTCTCTAAATAAACTACAAAATAGGGCTGGGGATGTGGTTCAATGGCTGAGTGCACCTGAGTTCAACCCCCAGTTCCCAAAACAAAACAAAACTTCTCCACACAGATTTCTGTGTCCATTTGATGTGTCTCATCATTCCTGAGCATTTTCATGCTTTCTGGAACAATGATCATGTTTCAGCATCATTTGGAGCTTCTGCTCCAGCCTTAAAATTAACTGATATTCTGAGGAGGGTTATTTAGAAAACAAAATCTGGTGCTTAGGTATGTTCATTGCTATTCAGGTTTTGCTTCTCCTTAGCAACAAATCTAGGAGATATATAAGTTTATGTAGACATAGAAAACCACATCCTGTATGTGTGTATGTAAGAAACATGTATAAATAAAATCAGGAGTTTATATTGATACTTCCAGTTCCAATCCAGTGCCACAAGGTTCATTCTGGTTTTTTTCTATTTTAGAATTCTGTTCTCTGACAGATAACTGGTGAATGTCCTCTTTCTGGGCTTTGACTCCCCAAGTTGGGCTGTTCCCTGTCTCCTTGCTCCTTCTCTCTGCCTTCCTTCCCTTCTTTGGACTGTGCCAGGAAGTTCTCTGTGGGAAAGCCATCCTTACTGTGTTTGCATCCATGACATGTGCTGACCCACTTCTACGTGGATGTCCTTGTTGCCCTGCTTGGACTTTGATTCCCCATGCAGGCCTGCTGCATCAGATACTCTCTTCATCTCACTTGGATAACCACACCCACTCTTGGCTCCTGTCTCCCTCTGCCTTCACATGAATACATGCCTATCTGATGACTTCAGGACCGTGTTGTTTAGAAAGAGGAATGGGAAGGAGTGCTCTGCTTCGTTTGCATTTTTCACAAATAAAAATAGTCACAATTATTCCAACAATCTACCTTAAAAGTTATGAGTATAAATGACTATTTTGGGAAAGACATAGTAAGCAATTAAAGTTTCACTTTTTGTTCATCAGAAGTAATATACTGATTAGACCAATAGTTTCTAAATGTTTTCATTACAAACATTTTTTTAATTTGTGAAATACTGTTTTCCATAAGGAATACTTCCAGGGGAAAAAAAAATCCATCCATTAGTATATTTAAAGTAAGTTTTGTATCTTTTATTCAGTCTGTCTGTACATATGTGTTTTATATATTTATAGTGACTAGTTTTGTATTCCTTTTGCATGGTATAACTTTAAAAACTTGAGAGTATAATTAGGGACTAGATTATTACTGGCAGAAGTTTTTAATTTCTTTTTGTAGTTCTTTGGATTTTTAAAGTTTTTAATTTTCTTTTTTAACCATTACAAGTGATTAAGCAGTCTCATAAAAATATACATAATATAAAACTTCCCACTTTAATCATTTTTAAGTGTGTAATATATTTATGCCCCTTAAGTAATTATATCTTAATTTTAATTATTATTAGAAACATTGTTTTGAATTTATACTTAATTTCAAATTGACAGTGTTTAAGACATTTCAAGGTCCTTTTGAAGTCCAATAAAATTTTGCTTCTTTTTGTCTGCAGGACTCTCATAGTGATGATGATACAAAAGATAACAAGGCAACTAGTCCCGGACCAACTGATTTGGAGACTCGCAGTCCTTCTCCCATCTCGATCTCTAGCAGTGAAACTAGCAGCATCATGCAGAAACTGAAGAAAATGAGAAGCCGCATGGATGAGAAGTAATTCATTTTTATAAATATATCCTGTTTAGTTACATTGCAAGTAGTAGCATAGTTTTAATATGCTTCATAGATTATAATGTTTTATGGATTCAGTAACATTTTAGCAGTAATGTTGGATCATCCTAGAAGTCGATTAACTATAGATCTTATTTATGAAAGTTCTTCTCATTTTGAGGTAAACTGGTTTCTTCTTAAAAAGCCAAAGTCGTATTTGAATATGTATCCTTTCTTTGCATATGTCTACCAACTTGGGGAGCAGCTAATGGTATATTTAGTTGACATCTCATCCTTTGGATCTTTGGCAGTTCTCAGGCTTAATTAAATGGTAGAGCAAATTTTTTACCTTGTCAGTTTCTCAGCTGAATGCAGGAAAACAGATTCTCCTGGGGTGTGGAATGATTTAGCACTCTAATGTTCTAAAACATTTCTAAGAATTATTTAAAAAAACAAAACAAAACTCCTACTTGAATATAGCTCGAATATAGTTGCATATTAGATTTGATCATATAAAATGACATTTATGTGGCAGTTCACTCTTTTGGTATACATTTAATTAAATATGGTTATAAATTAGATTCTTGTAGACTGTATACTTGCCTCTATAATCACTACCCCATATTTAACTTCCTTGAAACCCACTGAATATGGGAAAGAGAATCATATATATAAATTGATAATGAAAATAAGTTAAAAAGATAAAGACAAATTTTTAAAATTAAAAATGTAACAGAGTAGCTGGCACAGTGGCAAAAGCAGGAGGATCCCAAGTTTGAGGCCTTAAGCAGTTTAGCGAAACCCTGTCTCAAAATAAAAAATAAAAAGGACTGGAGATGTAGTTCAGTGGTAAAGCACCCCTGGGTTCAATCCCTAGTTTTAAAAGAACAAAAATTAACAAGGTGAAAACTAAATATTATTATATATGTGAATAATTCTTTTCAGATGATTTCTGTGGGATAAGCTAAGTAAGGTTTCTTCAAATAAACATTTATTGAAATTTGGATTAAAGATTCATTCTTCCTTTTTTGATAAAATTTTCCACTAGTCTATAGAGGCATTGCTCCAGAAATCTTTGAATTCAAAACTAGAATAATCTCTTTTGAAAATTTTTATCACTGATTTGATATTATATCTGCCTCCAAATCTCTTTGAATGGTAAATGTTGGGATGAAGCCATTTGCAGGCGTGATTTTTTTTTCATTGATCCCTTGCTTTTATATTTCAGTAAGATTGCCAGTCTCTATAAATGGCATTCTAAAATTTTAACCACATGTGTAGAAGAAACTGCTAATTCTAGTCTTTGAGGTCAGTTTCTGTGGTGCTTACTTTAGATTTGGTTAAATCTTTAAAAATCCAAAATAATATATTTAAGGTTGGAATTAATGACTGTTCCAGGTTTTGATAAGTGTTTTCATAGAATCCCAAATATTAATCACCTTGAATTTTTTTATTTCTCTGTCTTATCAACTACTAGAGTAGACTCTTGAGACATTTGTCAAGGAGAAGAAGCCTTGAAACATTCCGTGGCTTCTTAATCTGCTGCCTGAAGCAATGCAGTTGTGTTTATGGTAGGGATGGGATAGGGGCAGTAGTGAAAAAGAAATGTTTGAATGATGACTGAAATTTGAGGATGAACTAGAATCTTTTCTGAAATTGGTTATGTGTTAGAAAACAATATTGTAATGCACTATTTTTTTGATCTCTGAAGCAAAGTAATGGAAAAACCAGCATTTAAATGCCATTTATATTACCAGAGTTTTAGAGTTAGATTTCCTTCAGCTCCAACAGATGTTGGAATATCAGCTCAAGAAGTGAAGAGGTACTTAATTTTGTAAACAGCTTATAACAATAGGTGACTAACAACAAAATTCTTTGACCCTTTGCTTCTTTGTGACCAGGTCCTATTATTTGCTCCATAGATTTGCAGAGGGAGTCAGACCTATTCTATTGATGTAAAGTAACTGTCAGAGAGTGGTCATCCTTCCCAAGAAGTTTAACATTTTGGGAGAACTTTCTTATTGTATCTCAGGGGTTATTGTTAGCTTTCTGAACTCTAATTTTTATGACAGATATATATTTTTTAAATGATATGTCACTCTTGGCTTGGTAAAAGATTCATTCTTTAATGTTTCACTGCCTTCATTAAAGTTTAGATTTCTAACATATGACTTTTCTTGACTTGTAAATGGAATCCGAGTTTTGTTAATTACTGTGACAGACATTTATAATAAAAGTGGATTGCCTATAATTACAAAACAGATACTGAAGTGCTGCATTACTTAAAATAAGACACCACACATTTTTTTCTTTCATTTGTTAACAGTAGCTTGTTCTTCCATGTAGCAAGTTAATTATATGGTTGCTCCCTCAGCAATTATTTATTGAGTAATGTGTGAATATGCTAGGTTCTGAGATACAAAGATACAAACCCTGCCTTTAAAAAGCTTACAATCTTATTTGAAAAAAAAAATGCATGGCAGGATCATTTAGAAAAGTATATGGAAAGCTATTGCTAAGGAAGTTAAGAAAAGAAAGAAATTTTCACTGACAAGTATTTCAAGGACATTTTCATGAATATGTTCAGACTTAAGTGTGTTTTTAATTAGGAAGTACTTTCTAGTGTAAGAAGTGTAAGTAGTTTTTGGTTTTAACATTCATTTCAGACCAAGGTAGCATGAAAAAGTAGCTGATAGTCTCAAAACAGCTTAAACATTCCTTCTGTACTTCCCAATTTGCTTAGAGAAACAATGAAATAAGTTAGACATGGTGGTGCATGCCTGTAATCTAGTGGTTAGGGAGGCTGAGACAGGAGGATCACAAGTTCAGAGCCACCCTCAGCAACTTATTGAGACCCTAGGCAACTTAGCAAGACCTTGTCTCAAAAATAAAAAGTAAAAAGAGCTGGTGATGTGGCTCAGTGGTTAAGTGCTCCTGGGTTCAATTCTTGGTACCAGAAAAAGAAAAACCACTAAATAGACAAAATGTTTACTTTAAATAATTAACCAGAAAGTTAAGCAGATGACTGTTTTGTGATATTATTCTGTCTTAAAGTATTTATGAACTGACTTCACTGGCATATGACTATAATCCCAGCTAGTTGGGTCGCTGAAACAGAAGATCACAAGTTAAGGCCAGTCTTAGCAACCTAGTGAGACCATGTCTCAAATAAATAAATAAATAAATAAAAAGTATTTATGGTTTGTCTAATTAGTTTTGAAGCTTTACCATTAATCTGCTGAATTTTAAAAATTAAGGATTTTCAAAGCAGGATCTTTGATATTATTTTAAATATCTTGTTAAGAATTATTTTAATAATTTATTAAACATCATTGCTTTAGATTAATTGTCTTAGTTTCTAGTCTAAGCGTAGTAGCTGAATAAATTCTGATAATAAAATATTGTATTTTAATTTCTATAGTTCCTAGGTCAGAAATAGTGTATCTACTATTTTGTTAAACTGTATGCAAATTATTATATAATTTTCAGTAATAAAATAGGCTTCACTATAGGAAAAAGCTAAACTGCATTTTCTTTTAGGTCAGTACTACCCATATTCTACTTTATCTTCTCATTCGAGTATTATTAAAGATGCTTAAAGACTTGGAAGGATTCATTTTAAAATTTAAAGCACGATGTTCTATTTTTACTTATAACAATATAGAATTAAAGAATTATAGATTCAGAAGAAATTTTAAACAATTTAAGGTATTAAATTTCACTTGTTTTATTTACTGTCTTTCAGATTTGAAGGCTTTTAGACCTAAAAGTATCATTTAAAATTTATGTAATCTCTTGTTTTTTCAAATTATACTTGATTTATAATCAGCTGGAACACTGTGCATAGATGTATTAGCTCAGTGGGTAAAAAAATTATCATGTCATGTGGTATTGCAGCATATTAATTTGAAAAGTGGGAGGTTCTTGAATGGAGAAACAATCCTAAATATTGGAACTAGAAGGGATCTCAGGGACCTCGTCTTTGTTTGACAATGATGAATTTGAGGCCCACAGAGATTAAGTGACATGCCTGAGCTCACACACAGCAGAATAGAAGAATTAGAACTAGAACCCTGCTGTCTGGACTTCTGCTAGTTAAAGTTAAAGCTTACTTAAGACGTCTGATTTTAGACACAAATTTTTTTTAAAAAATTACATTGATGACAACTTTATCTTCAGTAGAAACCTGCCTTTCTGAATAGTATTTGTTGAAACTGGAAAAGTGCTAGGTGGCTTATTACTGTAGTTGAATAGCAGCACAAACAAGTTTGTGTGCAAGTGTGACTTTAAAAGTCAATTAAGTTCTTTGCTAATTAATTCTTTAAATTCAAACATTACAGGAACATAATGATTTCCATGTTAGATTAAATTTATTGTCTATCTAATCCTAGTCCTGTGATCTGTTACCATCAGAAGCCTTGTTGGGGGGTGCCTTGATATCAACCATAAAGAATATTAGTGTCAGTTTATGTTAGTAGACGTTTATGTATCCATAATTCATAAATTTTGTTTATTTCTTACCTGTTCTTTGTCTTGAGTGATGGTTAACTTTAGGGTAAAGTACTGCTCTTTTATCTCAACTTTTTTCAGCTTTTAAAGAACACTTTTTAGTATTAGAATGTTTTTGTAAACAAGGAAATGTTTAGGGAAGAAGTTCTGGCTTTACAATTAAGTTAAAACTTTTCTTACACTGGTTCCTAGACTGTTTTATTTTCATTTTCTATTAGTCATGCCTTTGTTCCTCATTTCTAAACAAAAGATTTTGAATGTGTTTAATCTTTATAATAGAAAAGTAAATGTCAGTTCTTGTCCTAGTAGGAAAAAAAATTTGTTTTCTATATTGGGCTGGGTGAAAAAATTTAACTTGTATATTTTTACACCTTATTTCACGTGTTCCAATATTATTTTACGTTTTGTACTAGGTCATGCATGCATTTAGCAGTTATACACTTAAGAGGGTGGGTGATACTTGAACGTTGTGAGTAAATTTTTTGGAATCCTTTGCTAAGAACATTTGATTTTACATAATATTTTGATAATGAACATCAAAATAAGTTTATTGTACATTCATGAAGAATGGCAAGGAAAATTGCATTGTCTTACTGAAATTTGCAGAAATTTTTCTCATTGAACTTCAGTGCAGAAAATCAAGGCAATCCAGGTGTGTGTGCATGCGTGTGTGTAAATAAATGAAGGGGAAACAAAATATGTTGGGAAATGGACATTAAAATAGTCTGTTATCTAAAGACATGCATAGGCAAGATTATATATATTTCTTAAAATCCAAATGTGGCTGGATTTATACCTAGATTTTCTCACTTCTGTGACATACTGATATTACTCCTTGCCCTTCCAAGGCAATAAATATTGCCTTGATCTACAAGTTTTTGTGTGCATGTGAACAGGAGCATGCTCTGTCAAAGAGAATTAACCTTTCAAGCTGTTAGATTTATTTATCCTTTTGTGTACATGTGTAATGATCTGCTTATTACTACAAAAGAAGAAAAATTAGGGTTTTTTTTTTCCTACTTTTGTAACTTTAGGGTATAGAATTTTCTTCTTACCTTTAGGATTGAGCTGTCCATAGCACATTTTTAAACTGATAATATTTATTGAGATTAGCTCATTTTTTTTCTTAATTTTACATCCTGTTATTTTATAGAATGGGCATGTATTTCAACATTATTATTTAAGTAGGCCTTTGTTAGATTTAAAGCAAGATACCTCTAGTAGATCCTGTTAGCATTTTTATGTGTAGAGGTTAACGAGGTATTCTACAAATTGGTTTAAACTGTTTTCTTGCAAGATCGTTATGTGGTTAAGTAAGGTAAATGTGCTTTTAATTTAATTTCAAGCTTAAAATACATGACAAGGTACAGATAAAAAAATTAGTTGCTTAGGGTTACCTATTTATGGAGAATTGCTGATATACTAGGTTCATGGTTCAAAACTTATTTGAAAATTTATTAGCCCCACACTGTACTTCTCATTACTCACAAGTAAATTAAACTGAAAATACACAGGATGGTTAAGTTATATTTGAGAAGAAAGGCATGTTTGTTCAGAAATCATTGGTAAGATCTGTGAAAGTACATGTTTTTTATGTTACACTGAGTATAACACCTGCTTTAATCGAGTAACTTATAATGTTACTTAGGAAGCATATTGAAAATTCTTCACTCGTCTCTTATGCTTTCCCTTTCTCATTCTTCCTGCCTCTTGATCTCTTGGTTTTAAAATCTTCCTCCTTATTTTGTAGACACTGCTCTCCTGTTCACTACTTCTTCTCTGTCTTTACGTCTCATCACTGGGCCTCTCTCAGTGTCTGTTTTCCCAACCTTCATCCCAAATTCCAGCTGTATATCTACAACCAGTTGGTCAGGTAACTGCACCTTTTTCAGTGCACTCTTTGATAGAGCATGCTCTGTTCTTTTTGTTTGTTTTGTTTGCTTCTTTTTTTTTTTTTTTTTTTTTAACAGCCTGGAGACCTCTTGTCAAATGTCATACAGGTTTTACCTTGTGTTTCCACATTAATTTGACATGACAATTGTTCCAGAAGTGGCAGTCTTGTGCTTTTGACTAAATGTTGGATGTGTGAATGCATTTTTGTTGGCTAGCTACTGCTGTAGATCTGACACCAGTAATATGAACAGTATACCTTGCACTTAGCCATGGCATCTGCATTTGAAGAGATTTTATTAACAGATAAATTTGAGATTTACACTAATCAAATATTTCCCCCTAAATTGGTGATCTCTCCTAATCCTTTTGACCTAAGAGATAATTGACTATTTAAGATCAGAGATTATGTTAAATTGAAAATGTGAGACATTCGATGCATTCTTTTACTCAGGTTCTGTTTATATGCATAAGATTTGACTGATGCTCAATATTCTGTACATAAAAAAAGATTTATCACCTGACATTGCATCTCTTAGGTAATGGGAGCCAAACTCACTAGACCTCACTAGATAGAATTTGAAAATTAAAGTAAAAGGGGACATGTTTTTTTGTTTGCTTGCTTGTTTCGGGGGCTTTGAGGGGTTTTTCTTGTTGTTTTTGATCTTCATTGTTTTGGGTTTTGTGTGTTTTCTGGTATGAGCCTTCAGAATAAATTCCTTACATCTTCTGTTATGAAAAAGAACCACCTATTAAAAGAAACATATAAATATTATCAGTCCATATATCCCAAAGATTCTTTTTTGTTGTTGTTGTCGATGGACTTTTGGTTATATGTGGTGCTGAGAATCGAACCCAGTGCCTCACATATGCCAGGCAAGCGCTCCACCACTGAGCCACAACCCCAGCCCCTAAAGATTCTTTTTCTGAACTTACCACATCTTTCCTTTACTAATCTTACAAACCATTATAAGTAAAAAATAAATTTATTTTCTCAATAAGTTGACTCATCAAAGCTTCTGTTATTTCACACAGTTTGTTGATAAGGTAATGAAAAATAGAGCTTTCAAAATGATTTCTTCCTCTAGGTTCATTCTCTCACTGTTCTTCATGATGTGATCGTAGGTTTTTGACAAAGCGAGAGCAGAAACTAATGCAGCGGCGGCAACATGCAGAGGAGCTCCTGGAGTGGAAGAGACGTTTAGATGCAGAAGAAGCAGAAATTCGTCAAATGGAAAAGCAAGCTTTGGCTGCCTGGGACAAAGAATTAACAAAGTCCAAAACTCCTAAGAAAGAACTGGAGGACGAGAGAACAGATCATAAAGGTAATAAATACTCACTCTGTTCAGGCTAAAAACTAAAGCTTTACCTATTTGAAAGATTTATTTCATTTCTTGTTAAAACATGACTGATAGGGTAAGGAAGATAACACAACTGTAAATGCTGTAGAACTTAGATAAGAAAATATGGTGAATAACCTCTTGCTAACACAAATTTGAATACTTGGAAAAAATGGTTAAATTCTTTAAAAAAAAAAAAAAAACACAACTGGGCAGGAGCTGTAGCTCAGGGTCTCATGGTAGAGCACTTGCCTAACGTGTGAGGCACTGGGTTCAATCCTTAACACCACATAGATAGATAGATAGATAGATAGATAGATAGATAGATAGGCATTCTGTCCATCTATGATTACAAAAAAAATTTTTTTAATTACAATTTACCAAAGCTTACTTGAAAAAACAGAAAAGAAAAAAAATTTCCTTGTCCTTTAACTATTAAAGAAATTATACCCAAATTGTACAAAGACCTCCTCTAACTTCTGCAGTATTCTGGACATTCAAGGGGAAATCCCAGGCATATCATCATTTATTTTTCCATAAGATGGAAAAAGAGGCATTTCTCAATTCATTTTATGAGAATAATGTATAAACCTGATATTAAATTTATAAAACGATAACATCAAAAAGGAAAAGGCCAACCTCCTCTATCCTAAATAAATATTAGCACACCAGGTCCAATCGTATGGCAAATCTATTATTTCATGACAAGTGGGGTTTAACATACATTAAAAAGTCATAATGTGGTAAATTATCAAAAACAGATTTAAGGAGAAAAAATACATGATCATATCAGTGGATTCAGCAATTATTTAATAAAATTTTTAAAGCATTTGTGATAAAATACACAGACCTCTGATCAATCCAACCATAAAAAGAAATTTTCTTTACCTAATAAAGGGCATTAACAAAAACAAAAAAACTAAATGTACACCAATATCATACTTACTGATAAAACATAGAAAGCTTTCTCTGAATTTGGAAATAAGACAAAGATGCATATTTTCAACTTTTATTAGGCATTGGGTGTAGGTTTTAGACAGAAAAAGAATTAAAAATCATAGAAGAAGAAGTTAAATTCTTATTTATAGTTGATAAAGTTGTGCACATAGAAAAATCTAGAACTGAGGTGTTGTTGGAATTAATAAATGAGTGTAGCAAGGTTGCTGGTTATAAAATCCAAAAAACAAAACTCAATTATATATCTGTAGGCAAGCAAAAAATTGGTTAGAAAAATCTGATTTTAAAAAAAGAGGGACTGGGATGTAGCTCAGTTGGTAGAGTGCTTGCTTGCAAGCACAAGGCCCTGGGTTCAATTCCCAGCACTATAAAAGAAAAAAAAAGATACACATAGAAACTAAAAATATGAAGTACCCGTTTATAAATTCAACAAAAGTATACAACATCTTTTTTTTTTTCACACCAGGAATTGAACCCAGAGCACTTAACTATTGAGCCACATCCCCAGCCCTTTTTAATTTTTATTTAGGGTCTCACTAACCTTGCTAAGTTGCTGTGCCTGACTTTACAACTGCAATCCTTCTGCCTCAGCCTCCTTTGCCACTGGGATTACAGGTGTTGGCCACCATGCCCAGCCAGTATACAAGATCTTTATGGAGGAAAATTTAGAATTTTAGTGAGAGACGTTAAAGTAGACTCAAGTAAATTGAACATTATTCCATATTCATAGATAGATGCAGTGTCATCAGATGTTAATTTTCCCTGAACTTATTTGTAGATTCAAGACAATTTAAATCAGAAACCCAACAAGGTTCCTTTATAGGGTTTGACAGATTCATTAAAAAAATTATATGCAAGAACAAAGGACCAAAAATTAAAACATTTCTAAAGAAGAACCAAAAATGCAGGAACTTACTTTACTACATATCAAGACTCCTAATTGTGTAATTAAAACAGTTATGATATTTGCACAGAGAGTATGAAAGAGAAAACACAGAAAAAACTCATCTATGAAAAGTTGACTTTTTACACAGGCAACTTTGCAGAACCTTGGAGAAAGGATGCTCTTTCTAATAAATGTTTGTGGGAGGAAATAGTGAAGTCAGATCCATATCTGATGATATGAAAGATCTATTCCGGGGGGAATTATTATTATTTCTTCTACTGATTTTAGATTTGATTTGTTCTTGTTTTTCTAAGACTTTGAGCTTCATAATTAAGTTATTTGAATTCTTTTGGCTCTTCTAACATAGGCATATAACTGTTAGTGGTGTTTCTATTTTCATTTTATTCTAGGAATTTTTAAAATCGAACCCCCACCACCACCTGATTTCTTCAGTAACCAACTATTAGTTCAAAAAGATATTGTTCACTTTCCATTTGTTCTTATGATCTCTATGGTTTTTCTTACTGATGATTTCTGCTTTTGTTCCATTATGATCTGATAAGATGCAAAAAAGTATGTTTTATTTGTTGAGACTTGCTAAGATATCTATTTTGGAAAAAGTTTTATGTGTTGATGAGAAGAATATGTATTCTATAGCTATTGAATGGAATATTGTGTAGATGTCTACTAAGTCTGTAGTGTAATTTAACTGATGTTTCTTTGTTGATTATTTTGTCTGGATGATCTATCTGTTCTTAAGAGTGGATTATTAAAATCACCCATTATTATCATTTTGAGACCTATTTTCCCCTTTATGTCCATTAGTGTTCATTTTATAAAATTGAGTGCTCTGAGGTTCATTAGCACTTATTTATCATTATATCTTCTTAATGGATTGTACTCTTTATCAAGTAGTGACCTTCTTTGTGTCTTCTGACCAGTTTGGGGGTTGAAATCTGTTTTGTTGAATTTGAGTATCCTACTTTTTTTCTGATTTAATTTGCTTAGCATATCATTTTCCATCCCCTCCCTTTCAATCTGTAACGTCTTTGACAGTGAGATGATTCTTTTGCAGGCAAAAAGTTATTGGGTCTTGTTTTTTAATTCAGCTGGCCACTCTGTATCTTTTAATTGGAGAATGAAGACCATTCACCAGCAGGGCTATCACTGAAATATATGTACTGGTTGTTTTGAGTAATCTGTGTTCATTTCTTTCTCCCTTATTCATCATAGAGGTTTGATGTTTTACTGTATTAATATGTTTCTTTCCTAATTCTCATTTGTTTATTCTTTAGTGAGGTTTACTCTTTGCTGTGCTCTCTTGTTTGTGTTTATCTTGCTTCCTCTTCTGTGCGTAGGATTCCTTTGAGTATCTTCAGTAATACTGAGCTCGTGGTCATGAATTTCTTCAGATTATACTTAATTCAGAGTGCAGTTATTTCTTCTTTGATTCTGCAGTGTATCTTTTCTGGATATGATAATCTAGGTTGGTAGTTATCATCTTGCTCTTTTGACCTTCAGTGTTTCTACTTTTAAAAATCTGCTGTTACTCTATTGTGTTTTCCTCATGTGACATGGTGCTTTTCTCTTACAGCTCTTTAGATTCTTTCTTTCTTCTGTAATTTTGGCAGTTTAACTATAATATGTCCTGGAGAGGTTCTTTTCTTGTCATGTCTATTTAGAGTTCTAAATGCTTCCTGTACTTGGGTATCTATATCTTTCCCAAGATTTGGGAAATTTCCTGGTATCATTTTACTGAATAGGTTTTTTATGCTTTTAATTGATAGTTCTTCTCCCTTGTGTGTGTGTGTGTGTCCTTTTAATATTATATCGTAGATCTTATAAGTTTTGTTCATTCTTTCTTATATTTTATTATTTATTGCTATCTGAATGTGATAATTTTATCAACTTTGTTTTCAAGTCCTGATAGTCTTTTTTCCACTTTTATGTGAGGGTTCCTAGTGAGCAGCCTTATTTTGATGGTGTGCCCTGGGATATCATTTCTCTTATAGTGTTAAGTTTAATTCCTAATGGTGCTGGGTGCAGTGGCCTATGCCTATAATCCCAGCATCTCAGGGGGCTGAGATAAGAGGATCACAAGTTCAAAGCTGGCCTCAGCAAAAGTGAGGTACTAAGCAACTCAGTTGAGACCCTATCTCTAAATAAAATACAAAATAGGCTAGGGATATGGCTCAGAGTGTCCCTGAGTTCAGACCCTGGAACCAAAAAAACAAAAACAAAAACGTAATGGACTTTGTAGTGTAGTTTTCTGGTGGCTACTTGGGCATAATTAATAGTTTTGACTCTATGTATCCTGTGTCAAAGCCTGAAGGACCTGCTGTCTCAAGGAAGAGGCTCCCTCTGATAATTCAGGTAGGTGTGCTATAGAAACTGTATATGTACGGGGCATCCTCTGTGGTTACTCCTCCAGTCTTATCAGCAATGTGTGGTTCTAAAGGGATATGGAAACAGCCTGTTCTGACATCTGTCATAGGTACAGTGTCCACAACAGTTGCTATTTTTCCCTACTGTTCCTACGGGAGTGGATGTCCAGGAACAGGACTTACGGTCTTCCTAGCTGCGCCTGCTTCTGGGTGGGTTATCAGCTGGGGAATTTTATCTTCCCTATTCTTCAAGTTGAAGTATCTGCCAAGTTGTGTGGGAGACAGGATCATGGCTGCATAAGGTATAATTTCTCTCAACTGGGCTGGGGATGTAGCTCAGCGGCAAAGCACCCACCCCAGGAGCTCGAGGTGCTGGGCTTAATCCCCAGCACTGCTCAGAAGGAAAAAATCAATAGCAACAAATCATAAAAACCAAGCAGGTTTAGAAACATTAAAAATCAAATGAAAAATGCAGCTACAGTGCTAATAACAATAGAAAAGAAAAGGGCAAAAATTAACTAAAAGTTAAAAATTGTTAATAAAAGGAAATTTTTAAAAGATAACAGGAGAAGGCTGGGGATCTGGCTCAGTTGGTAGAGTGCTTGCCTTGCAAGCACAAGGCCCTGGGTTCAATCCCCAGTCCCGCAAAAAAATAAAATAAAATAAAAATAAAAAAGTTAAAGGAAAAATGAGAAAGAAAAGGAAAGAGAAAAATATAAAGAATAACAAGTAAAAATATAAAATAAGGTAAAAATAAAAAATAAGAAATTCAAACAATAATAATAATGAAAGAATAGACAAAGGAAAGAAAAAGAAAACAAGATATTAATTCCTCCTAGCTAGGGTACTTTGGATATGCTTTTTTTCCCAGTCTTCTGTGTTGGAATCTGCTAGATGCTGAGATCCTACAGCAGGGATAGTGGGTCAAAACTGAAGCCCACTGTGTTTCTTCTCAGCTCATATTCGGCCAGTTGGGGCAATATGCAGGCTGCACCTGTTTCTCGTCAGGCAGTTTAGGGGAATGTTGACACACCAGGGCTATATTCCCTCCAGAGGTGTTTTCTGTGTGTACCTGGGGCATGGCAACTGTTGGAGCCACCATAGTCCTTCTTTTGAAGTATGTGGACCAGGCAAGCTCACTTCTGAGGCCTTCAGTCTGTGCATCTAGTAACATGGCCAGTGTCTGAGCTGTAGCAAGCCCATCTCACCTACCAAGTTTTGGTAGTATGGCTACTAGGGCATGCATTTGTGTAGCCTGAAGCATAGCAAATGTCCAAGCTGCAGCATATACCCAGAATACCTCCAAAAGTTGGAGGAGCAGTCAAATCCCTGCGTTCTGGACCTCAGTCTTGGCACTCCTAGACCTGTCCCCCATATCACTAGAGCAGTGTTTTTCCAGTTGTAGGTTGTGACCCATTAGAGCCACATGAAGTGGTTATAATGTAAGGTTGAGATAATATAGAAAACATCAAAGATAAATATGGCTAGGTATAAAAAGTCTGAAAACCTTTGCTATGGCATAAGTTAGATAGATATACACATAGATAGAGTTATGCTTATCTATAAATATACTCTGGCCAGCTACACTAGAAGATACATATCTTATATATGTTTACAGCAGCAATATTTGAAATAGGAAAAAAAACAGTTTTATCAGAGAATAGAATTGTGCTGTATTTACATATTATATATTTTATATCATGCTCAGTAAAAATGAAAAAATTACAGCTATACAAATTAATATATGAGGGCTGGGGTTGTGGCTCAGTGGTAGAGCACTTGCCATAACATGATTAAGGCACTGGGTTCAATCCCCAGTACCACATAAAAAAGCTAAAATAAACAAATTAACTTATGAGAACCACAAATGGCAAATAACTTCAAGTGCTTTGATTCCTTTTATACAAAATTCAGAAGCATGTAAAATTAAGGAATATGTCATCTAGCTATACATAACAAGTAATACATATAGTGGCACATACAATGACACAATGCATACAGTTCATTTCCTCAAAAATTTTTTTAAATGTATTCAGCAGAGGTTCACTTCTGTGTCAGCTTTTCATCCTTAATCTTTACCCTCAACAGTCTTGCTACATATAGACTTCTCCATCTTTAGAAAAAATTTAAGAGGACCTGGAAAAGAGATTCATTTGTTCTGGCGATATAGGACTCAAATTTTCGTCTTTCATGGTGGACTATAATACAAATAGAAAATAGTATGTTTTCTTTCCAACTTTGGCTGGAAGGCAAATTAAAAATAGCTTTCAGCTGTATGTGGTGGAACATGCCTGTAATCCCAGCTACCTGGGAGGCTGAGGCAGGAGAATGCTAAAGTTCAAGGCCATCTTCTGACAACTTAGCAGACTCTGTATCAAAATTTAAAAATTTTTATAAGGACTGGGGATGTAGATGTAGCTCAGTGGTAGAGCACCCTTAGGTTAAATCCCTAGTACCTCCAAAAAATATTATAAAATAATAAAAAATAAAATACCTTTTATTTTTCATCTCTATTTGGAACTTCATTGTGGAAAACAAGTGGATAAGTCTAATAAAACCTATTTCAATTCAACTTTTTAATCTTGTGAAATAAAGCTTATGAATAGTTTAAGAAGTTAGGTGATATAAGCAAAAGAAAAAGGTCAGAAAAATACATTATAGTGAAATAAATTGCAGTGTACTCATTAAGCATATTGCTGCAATATGACTCTGACCAGGCAAAAAAATGTTCCTTTAACTAAAGGGTATTCAGTGGTTGACAAAATTTTTGAGATGAGCAGACACTCAAATCCATACTTAGTTTTCAGGAACAATTCTAAAACCGTATCATGGAACTGGCCTGTTGTAAAACCTGCCTCAGCAACTCAGAAAGCCCTAAAGAAAATTTTCATTGTTATAATTACCCTACTAATGCCGTATCTGCACTGAGGACTCAACTTTGCAATTACTGAAAAATTCACACAATATTGAAAACCACCTAAAATAAATTCTTCATGGAGCCTTCTTTCTCAGATTACTTCCAAAATGAACTTTTTCTACAGGGACATCAGATTGGGGATGCCTAAATCCTAGCAGCCAGGGAGGCTAAGGATTTTATTTTGTGGGTTCTCCTTTAGGTGACAAAGCAGTGGTGGCCGTGGTGGCACACAACTGTAATCCCAGCAGCTCAGGAGGCTGAGACAGAAGAATTACAAGTTCAAAGCCAGCCTTAGTAACTTAGGGAGGCCCTGAGCAGCTTAGAGAGATTCTGTCTCAAAATTAAAAAGGGCTGATGGTATGGCTCAGTGGTAAAACGCCCCTGTGTTCAATTCGTGGTACCAAAAAAAAGGTGATGACGTACTGTTGAGGCAAGAAATTTATCTAATACCAGTGGGCATTAAAAACATTCTCAGGCTTCAGAAAACATTTAAAAGTATAGTTTAGTGAATTCATAAACCAGTGACAATCATTTATTATCATTATCAAGTATTATTTGCTGTACATAATTGTATGTGTTGTACTTCTTTATGATTGGCAGCACTATAGGTTTGTTTATATCAGCATCACCACAAACACAAGTAATGGGTTGGGCTAAGACTTTGTAACAGTTACAACATCACTAGGAGATAGGAATTTTTCAGCTCTACTATAATCTATGGAATTATTGTTGTATGTATAGTCTATCATTGACAGAAACATTGTTCTGTTGTGTGACTTTAAAAAAAAAAAAACACTCAAGTTTGGCCAATAATTATCTGTGTTTCTTTAAAAGTGTCCAACTATTGCCAGACTCCTGTTGACTAACTCTGCCTTTAGAAATCAGGGATACAATGAGGTAACACTTCATATCCATAGGATGGCTATGAAAAAAACATAAGATCACATGTGTTGGTGAGGATGGAGAAATTGGAATGATTGCGCACAGCCAGTGAAGATGTAAAATGGTTGTAGCTTCTGTGGAAACAGCATGGCAGTTCCTCAAAGAGATTAAAAATAAGATTAAGGGACTGGAGGTAAAGCTCAGTTGGTAGAGTGCTTGCAAGCACAAGTCCAGTCCCTGGGTTCAATCCCCAGCACTGCAAAAAAAAAAAAAAAAAAGATTAAAATGCTCTGTTTCAGCTATTCCACTTCTGGGTATATATACAAAAAATCCTAAAGCAGGGTCACAAAGAGGTATTTGTACAGCTATGGTTATAGCAGCATTATTACAGTAGCCAGAAGGTAAAAGCAACCCATGTGTGTAATTGACAGATAAATGAGTGAGCAAAATATCGTAAATACATGCAATCAAATATTGTTAAGCCATAAAAAGAAAGATTCTAACACATGCTATAACATGAATGAACCTATAGGACATTACACTAAGTGAATAAGCTAGTTTCAAAAGGACACGGAGCATATGAGTCCACTTGTATATGGGATGCCTAGAGTAGTCAGAATTGTAGAGACAAAAAGCAGAATGGTGGTTGTCAGGGACTGAGGGTCAGGAGGGTGGGGAGTTGTTACAGAGTTCTAGTTCAGATAGATGAAGTTCTGTAGAGGACTGGTGGTAAATGTACTTAATGTCACTGGACTGTACACTTTAAAATGGTTAAGGTAATAAATTTTATGTATATTTTAACACAGTTTTTGAAAACTATTTTTAAATAATTAAGGGAATGTAAGAAAAGGTCTAGAAACACACACACATACTTCAACCAAACTTGGTCACCACTGGTTTATCTTTGAGGTATAGAAGTTGGACAGATGAAAGTGGTTAGGAATGAGTGTGAAGTAGTCACTTTACATCCTTTTGCACTTTGAACAAAACTTTGTATATCTTTTAACTACCGTTCTTGTACTATTACATTTTTTAATTAAGGAAAAAGGCAAAAAAACCCCACAAAACTTCCTAAAAACATCTGATTGGAGGAGGTAGTACAGGTAACTTATTTTCTTCCTTACAGTTTTTATATTGTTTGAATTTTTAAAATTAGTATATAGTACTATTATGAAACAAAAATAAAATATCTGTGTTGAGAGTTACAAAGTAGAACTGTAAAAGATTGTATTCCTTTCTGCCTAAAAATTAATACATTCTAATTTTTAATTGGGTTATTCTTGATGCTGTTTAGATCCATTCATTCATTCATTCCAACATTCTGATGTTGACATACATAAACAATAATTAGAAAGTACCTCTTAGGGCTGGAGGTGTGTATAGTTCAGTGGTCGAGCGCTTAACTAGCATGTACGAGGCCCTGAGTTTGATTACCAGCAGCACCAAAAATAAAACCTTTAAAATTTTAAATGAAATGCTTTTACACATTATGTCATCCTTGTTTGTTAAAATAAAATATCTAAGGCTTAGATATTCCTAATGTAAATAAACTTATTTTATAGATTTTTAGGTCCAAAAGAATTATTGCAGATCTTAAAAATCTTTTTTTTTTTTTTTTTTTTTTTTTTTGTCCCCAGTACTGGGGATTAAACCCAGAGGCACTCTACCTATGAGCTATACCCACAGCTTTTTAAAATTTTTTTATTTTAAGACAAGTTCTCATGAAGTTGTCCAAACTAGTCTCAAAACTTGAAATCCTCCTGCCCCAGCCTCCAGAGTCATTGGGATTAGAGGTGTGCATCACCACATCTGCTGAAAGTATGACTGTATCATCAGCAGTGCATATCACATGGTATTATAATCTAATTATTTTGAGGCATTAGATGTAAAGGTAAAGAAAGAAAATAATGTATATTTTTAAGGTGCAAGTGTGTCAAAATTTTTCTCCCTAGTGTCAAACATTTTTGGTCTCTTAGGAAGAGCAGACTCTACAACAGATGGGAAATTCTGGAGACAAGACAATGCTGCAGAATCTGAAATTGCTAGATTGAATGTCTCGTATATCCCCACGAATGCCTGAATCTCTGGTTCTTTCACTTCATATTTAACACTTTGTAGCATCCCATGTGAAAATATACCACAATGTATTGATTACTGTAAATAGACATTTGAATTTCTTCCAGTTTTGTACTGTTAATCCAGTCCCACCAGTGAATATGCAACAAGATTTTTCTTGAATGTATACTTAACAGTGGAATTTCTAGGTCATAGAGTAAGTGTTTTCATCTTTTTCAAGCAATACCAAATTATTTAAGGATTGTATGAGAGCCGTGACTTCTCTGCCTCCTCACGCTTGGATTGCCGTTCTCTGACACTGCTGATTATGTGTGGTAGCTGTTTCTCTCAGTTGGTGTCAGCCAAAATTCTTAATTAAACTAACAGACTTTATAGTAAATGTTAAATGGCACAATAAAGCAATTATATCTAAATGCTACTAGTGACCTTAAGCTAAAAACAAATGTAAAATGTAGCAGTTTAATTTCTTTATTGACCAAGATTATGTATTTTTTTCTTATTTTATCCTCTCTTTCTAGAAATACCTAGTGAAGAGGAATCTCCAGTACCTTGCTGCTCTCATCTAAACAGTGAAAGCTCTATTCCAGAAGAATTGGGCAGCCCTGCTGTTACATATATACCAACTCAGTCTATTGTGCAGGAACAGCCAGGGAGTCCAGATCAGAGTATGCTTACTGAAGAAATGGTTTTTTCACAGGAACTAGAATCTTCTACCTCTCCTAGTAAACATGTAAGTTAATGTATATTTATATCTTAAAGCTCCTTTAAAAAGAAACTTGTCGAAAAGGTTTTTATTAGCAATTATATTATTCCCATTAATAACAGCATTAGGGTGTAAGAGGTGTGGCTCAGTGGTAGAGCACTTGCCTAGCATGTGTGGCCCTGAGTTCAGTCCTCAGCACCACATAAAAATAAGTAGATAAAATAAAGGTATTAAAGTAACAGCATTGACTATCACCCATACTTATATAGATTGTAACATTTGAATAGAATTAAAGCTTTTAATTTACTCCTCTAGATTTATAAATATATGATTTGTAGCTTTAGTTGCAGTTACAAAATTATATGCTATCAAGTCTATTTATTTGAGGGGATAGGAACTTTTAATAAAGATAATTTGTAAGAACAATACAAGTTCTTTCTAAAATCTGTTTTTGTCTTAGAAATAGTAAGATCTTAAATCATACCAGAGGGCCTCTCCTGTAATTTAATAACTGCTAACTCATAATCAGATTAAAAGTAATGATTTCTTCTCTTTAAAACAGATCTGAGGGCTGGGGATTTAACTTAGTTGGTAGAGTGCTTGCCTTGAATGCACAGGGCCCTGGGTTCAATCCCCAGCACCACCACCAAAAAAAAGATAAAACAGATCTGAAATGATTGGTTCTAAATTAGAATAATGGCCTTTATTAGAATAAGATTTTCTGTATTATCCTTAACTCTGCACTTCAAAGAAAAGGGATGATAAAAACTCAAGATAGAGGGGGTTCTGTTTGGACATGTGGGGAAAAATCTCCATGCTGTATAGGTACTAGGAATGGACATCCAGAAGGATGTTCAACCCCCAAAGCAGCAGCCAATGATATATGTCTGTGGAGAATGTCACACAGAAAATGAAATAAAATCCAAGGATCCAATCAGATGCAGAGAATGTGGATACAGAGTAATGTACAAGAAAAGAACTGAAAGATTGGTGGATTTTGATGCTTGATGTAACATAGAAATTCAGAGGAGTGTCTTGGATTTGGCTCTTTGATATTTCTCATTATTGCATAGCTTTTCATCTAGCATACTTATATATATACTTAACTATATACATATATTATTTTATTTCATTTTCCAAACCAAATTGTGTTTAGGTATCAATAATTTGTATAAAGATTTTTTTTGTTTAAAAAAGTATCAAGACAGAAACTTACTTTTTTACCTTCTTATAAAGTTTATCAAGAAGTTAGCATAACAATTATTTAGTAAACATACACATTGTTAGTGGCTCTCAGTTTAAAAAAACAGTTTATAAAGTTTATCAAGAAGTTAGCATAACAATTAGATATTTAGTAAACATACACATTGTTAGTGGCTCTCAGTTTAAAAAACTTTTTGGAGTTTTCATTTTTATTATGGATGTGAAGAATTATCTGCATGTGGGACTGGGGCTATGACTCAGCAGTGGAGCACTTGCCTAGCACCTGTGAGGCACTGGGTTCCATCCTCAGCACCACATAAAAATACATAAATAAATAAAATAAGCTATATAAAAAAAAAAGTCAACCCATTCTGAAAAAAAAAAAAAAAAGAATTATCTGCATGCACCCTATTGAAAAACGAGTCAAATTCATGAAGCACCTTCAAGGTTTGGAGGAGAAATATTTTTATTCAATGAAGAGCTGATTCCATGTTATGTTGAAAATACTGTATTACAATATTCTTGGGCACATATTTGAAAACAGTGTTTTAAGATCTTTAAAAGCTTTTAATCAAATTTTCATGTTGGTGATTTTAAAATTATGATAATAGATTTCTTATATAGACTATTTACTCATGGCATAATTCCTACCTTCTAGGAATTTACAAGCAAACTGCAATTTTTTTAAATGTTGATAGATCTTTATTTTATTCATTTATTTATATGTGGTGCTGAGAATTGAACCCAGTGCCTCACACATGCTAGGCAAGGGCTCTACCACTGAGCCACAACCCCAGCCCCCAAACTGCATTTTGACATAATTCTATACAGCATCATTACTGAGGTTCGTGATAGCTACATACTTACTGAATATTAAAAATAAGGTTTTTTGTTCATAAGAAAATATATCAAGGAAATTAAAACTATTAGTGTCTTAAATTTTTTTTATAATGAAAGCTATTATTTATTGAGTGTGACTCACCTAGTGCCAGGCTAGATATACTAATTGCCTTACATGGATTATTTCATTTAATCCTCACACGATCCTATAGACACAATTATAATTCCTCTCTGAAGATCAGCAGGCTAGGAAACCTGTCTAAAGTGACAGGGGTAGGAAGTGACAGTAGCACGGAATCAAATCAGACATTCTCATTTCTGTGTGATGTCAGAGTAGAAATTTTGTCTTTTGTAATAATTTTTGTGGACAATCTTATTATGCTGTGTATTTTCCCCCTTCCTTTCTTCCCATAAAATTATTCCATAATTACTATTTTTTAAATTAAAAGAATAAGGACGGTAACTATCACTGACACAGTAAGCACTTCTAATTTATTTTAATTTTTTAAAGCATGCTTTTTTAATGTTTTTTCTATCATAAAAAAACAAGTTTTTGTTTGTTTGCTGGTTTAACAATGCTGGGGGTAAATCCAGGGCCTTAGTGCATATTAGGCAGGTACTCTACCACTGAGCCATATCCCCACCCTGAAAAATTGAGGTCTTATCCATTTGTAGAATTTGTAAACTTATCACTTTTGATATCATAGTTATTTAAAACTCTTTGTAAATATTAACTTTAATTGGCTGATATCTCATATTTTAAATAGAATTCTACACTGATATCACAAATAATTCCCATTTGGTTTTCTGTTTATATAGTCACCTCCCAAAAGCTGCACATCTGTGTCAAAACAGGAGTCTAGCAAAGGAAGTCATAGGACTGGAGGAATATGTCATCTGCCTGTCAGATCCCAGCAACACTGTCATAGTTGGTCAGATGAGTCATTATCCATGACGCAGTCAGGTAAGACTAATTATGAGGAGTTCGTTTTCTTTGTACTAAATTTGAGTTCCTCTTTCATAAGCTTTGTCTAACCATATGCTAGTACACTCTTGCATTTGTAAAATTTTTTTTCTTGCCAAGATTGAATCGTATAATTCTTTGCTTGTCATTGATAATTATATCCCCATTTTTCACAAAACGTGACAGACCGTTTCATTCTCATATATTAGAGGACATTTATTCTATCAAACAATTGTTCAATTTTTTTCTGTGTCAGACACTGCCTGTGTGTTTCCATAATACTCTATACTTCAGCTTGTCATGCCAGACAGCACATGTTGTAACCAGCCATTGCTCAGAGTGTCTCCCCTTCTAGACTATAAATTCATGGAGATGAGAGTCTATTTTATTAACAATTGTAGTGCCAGGACCTAGTAGGCATTTTGCATTGTACATGGTAGGTATCCATTAAGTATTTCTTGAATGATTTAATAATAACCATGAGATAGATGGTGATGGAACAGGATGGCACAAGTCTCAAAGGAGGAAAAGTAGCTGGGTGTGGTGACACACACCTGTCATCCCAGTGAGTTGGGAGGCTGAGGCAAGAGAATCACAAGCTCAAGGCCAACCTCAGCAATTTAGTGAGAGACCCTGTCTTAAAGAGGACTGAGGGTGCGGCTTAGTGGTAGAGACCTTCTGGGTTCATTCCCCAGTTCTTAAAAAAGGGGGGTGGTGAGTACAGAAATAAGAGATTGCAAATGGCAATGGGAGCACTGTCTGTTTTCCCATAACCTCCACCCACAAGTCCCTGTGGTGTATAGATTATGAAAGAATGAATAGCTTCTACTCCCAAAGGCTTCAAGGAGCTCGTTGACCTCGGGAAGCTTATAGAGATGGTGCACCGTTCATATAAAATAAAGAAGACTAATATTGTATTGAGTATAGCTACATTAATTATATTGATGGGTATGATGAATATATTACCTTTGAGCTCATTTTTAGTTTTATTTTGAGAGTACTAAAGAAAATCTGGGGAAAAAAAAAATCTTTGGGGAACGGCCCCTTGATCCTGAGCTTTCATTTTCCATGATTCAGACAATAGTAAATCATGACATTTTCTCATATCCACATTCAGTAGGTCTCCTATATTATTTTGAGTAACCACATGATATTTCAAAAGGTAGATAGATGTACCATGAATATTTTCCTGGTGTTGGTCATTTAGATTTTCTCAAATTTTTTCACATTTGCAAATAGTGCAACAATACACACACACACACACACACACACACACATATATATAATTCAGTTTGGGTCAAGCAGTTAAAAAGTATTGTCTTTCCTATTTATCTTTGGGAAAGTTATTAATACTTTTTTATATTTTACATATTCTGGTGATAGTTACGTCTGGTTGAATAAAATGTCAATAGACATTAAATTTGATATGTACTTGGAAACATGGGTTCTTATCTTGGATCTGTTACTTACTGGTAACTTTCTTTCCATACCATATTTTCTATTTTTATCTGAAGCAAGGGAAAAATGTTCTAACCACCCTGAATGAGTTCTGTATTAAGCATTAATGATAATATATGTAAAATATGATTTTATTGATAAAATTTATTCAAGTAAGATTAATTTTAGAAAAATAGCTCTGAGATTTTTAAACTACAGACACATTCTACCTATTTATGATGAAATCATTATAGACAGTATTTATAAATTTTAATATGGTGGGATTATATAATACCTTTACTTAAATGATAGTTTGTTATCATCCAAGTAAGTACAGTCAGTATGTGGACAATAATGATAAACTTTATCTAATTATTCTTCTGGACTATTTTCATCTTAATGTGTTTCAACAAACTAAAGTATCATTTGCCTACCACTTCCCATTTCCTCCACCTCCCAAAAAATCCTATAGAAGAGAATTCCATAAAAACAACAGAGTATTCATCTAGACAGTTGGCTTAGATTAAAAATTTTTTTTCTAGAGATTCTCTTATTTGTTCTTGACAATTAAAGAAAAAAAACTATGCCATAATACTAAATTTTGGTAGATCATAAAGAATTGTCATTCACTTTTGTAGGCTTTTATTTGGTCTCTTAAAAATGCAAATTTAGTTAGTACTTGAAAATACAAACATTTCTCAAGGTCATTCATTTAAAACCATGTTTTTCATCAACCGCTATTGAGTCCAATCATAAAAAATGTTTTTTTTTAATTAGAAAAGGTTGGCTAATACAATTTTTGAAATATATTAATTTAAAATAATTATATGGGGGCAAAATTGAAACTAAGTCTGTAGGAGTGTAATGGTCTCCTACAACAGTTAATGAAGCAACATCTCAAAGTTTTGGAAGCACACAACTCATACCAGGCTAACAAATACAGTTTTAGGTGATCCAAAATTTTGGGTTTTATACTTCGTCTTGGAAAGATTATCATTTTTAGTTTAGGCTGCAGTCTTTCAGTCCTTGTACTAGAATCATCAAGTAAATCAGTATAAAGCCAGCCAGCACTAAGCACGCAGAAAATTTTAATGCTGAAACCAATCATTTTCTTCAGAAATTAAAAGAAAGTGTGACGAAGGAAGATGCTCAGTTCCTGTCCCCTTATCACCACCTTTTTTAGTTTTAAGCCAAGAAATATACTACCTAAAACATGGCTACATAAAAATGTTTGTTTTATGTTAATAATATTATACTACCTCCATTTAAAAATATTTTAAAATTATTTTTAACAAAAAATTGTAATATTTATCATGTACAGTGTGCTTTGAAGTATATATATTGTAGAATGCTGCTCATTAACATATACATGACCTCATATAATTGTCATTGTGATGAAAACACTTAAAATCTACTCACATTATTAACTGTAGTCATTCCTTGAACTTATTTCTCCTATCTACTGAAATTTCATATTTTTTTAAAATATGAAACACTTCACAAATTCGCATGTCATCCTTGTACAGGCACCATGCTAATCTTCTCTATATCATTCAGTTTGTGTGTGTGTGTGTGTGTGTGTGTGCAACTGAGCACATGAAATTGCATATTCCTTAGACATTTCCTTAGCCCCACTCCAGCCACTGGTAACCAGCATTCTGCTCTCTGCTTCTATGAGTTCAGCTTTGTTAGATTCCACATACAAGTGAGATTATGTGGTATTTGTCTTTCTGCTTGACTTTTTTCACTTAAACATAATGTCCTTCATACTCATCTGTATTGCAAATGACAAGATTTCCTTCCATTTTTAGGCTAAATAGTATTCCATTTTGTATATAAACCACATTTTCTTTGCACAGTTTTTCATGATGAACACTTAGACCAATAACTTCTTTGTTGTTATTATTTTCCTTTTATATTTCAGGCAGTATGCCACATGTTTTAAGTCCTTATTTAATTGTCACACAAATTCTAGAAATTGGTCAAGTCAAACACCTAGATATACTGCTGGTATAAGACAAGTAGAACTTCCCTAGTCCACCTTAAGTGAGCGTCATAGAAGTGACAGGAACTCAGATTTTGTTATTTCTAGCCCAGGTATTTAGATCACACTATTTTAAAAAGACTATAATCTTTTTGCATTAAAATGAATTTCATAACTACTTTTTATACAGTTTAATACGAGGTTCCTATTAAAAACCTGGTTTGTGATGTAATATAATAGTGCACATCTGAGTCTTCAGTTTTGTATACAATAGTATTTCTGTTCTAAGGCTATTAAATGTCTCACTCAGCATTAGTGTGTGGAAATGACACCATTGTATGGTTCAGGAGGAGGTGTGAGTATCAGTCATTTTTATACTATGTAATTTCCATGTATAGTGAAATAAGCAGTGTCTTTAAATGATATCTGTTTGTTTTCATGGCATGTGTATAAAATAATAACAAAATGCTTTCTCATGCTGTGGTAACATAACTGGTTATGTCATGTGTGTACGCACTGTTGGAGAGAAAACAAGATTTAACTAGCTTCATTTCAGTAATTTTGAATATTTTAAGAACTTTGAAGGAATGTTACAGCAGAATATATTTCTTTATAATTGGTCTCTTTTACGTGGTATTACGACATCAGATGACTCACATTCTATCTGAAATGATAAAATTCCAGTTGGCTCTAATATGACTTTAAAAATATTAAATTGTATGTTAATAACTAAGGAGATGGGTAGTAAAATATGATTATCTTGTCAACAGAAATAATTCCTTATAGAATACACAAATTTCATTAACCTGAAAATTTTCAGCGTCAGCTACATATCTTAGCAAGACAGGGTACCTCAAGATTTACTTACAGTTTCAAATTGTAAAATAGTACAATTAGAAAGTGAAAATAAATGGGAAGAACCAAGAAAGAAAGAACTTATGGAAAATAAAGGATTCATTCGTTAATAAATTTTTAGAAGCTCAAATTTCTGAAGTTTAAATATTACATTGAATATTTAAAGGAAGTATTGTATTAACAGCTTTTCATTAGTGGTTACTGTTAACTTTATTCTTTAGTTAAAACTGAAGATTTTGCATTTCTTTCAGAAACTACATCTGATCAGAGTGACATTGAAGGCAGAATCCGAGCTCTGAAGGATGAGCTGCGGAAAAGAAAATCAGTTGTGGACCAGTTGAAGAAGGAACAAAAAAAAAGACAGAAGGAAAGACTGAAAGCCCAAGAAGCCAGTCTGATCAAACAGTTAGAGGTTAGACATTAAAAAAAGGGGGTTCGGGCTGAGGTTGTAGCTCATTGGTGGAGGGCTTGCCTAGCCTATGTGGAGCACTGGGTTTGATCATTAGTGCCACATAAAAATAAATGAATAAAATAAAGGTATCATGTCCATATACAACTAGAAAGAATATTTTAAAAGAGAGGGAGGGTAAATATCAAGGTTAATGTACGTGTGAAGCCCAAAGTATTTTCAATATTATTCAAAAGTAATGAATTAAAATTTTTTATATTTAATATGCTGACAGATTTTATCTTTTTTAAAAATATGAGGATATCTAAGCATATTTTTGCTTCAAACATTAAAAATAAATATTAAAATGTTGAGTATTAAAATATTCAAATAAAGTTTTTTGAATGATTAGGTTTTTAAAAGAGTGATATCCCTGTTCTCTTAAATGAAGAACTATTAATAATGATATATAAATATTTCTAGCTATTTGATTTGTTTCTGGTTGTTTTGTTTTGTTTTGTTTTTGAAGCAAAGTGGGGTTTCATGTCATATTAATGTACTATTTGGATGACTCCTAAGTGATAACTTTTTTTGTGGGGAGCAGGGTACTGGGGATTGAACTCAGGGCACTTGACTACTAAGCCACATCCCCAGCCCTATTTTTTGTATTTTATTGAGAGACAGGGTCTCACTGAGACTGGCTTTGAACTTGCGATCCTCCTGCCTTGGCCTCCTGAGCCACTGGGATTACAGGTGTACTCCGATGTGCCTGGCCTAAATGATAACTCTGACTTTTCTCCCCAGCTTTAGCAACCTTTCTGATTCTGCCCCCCAGGCTGGAAACCTGGTTTTTATTATCTTCCTCATTCTGTTTTCTCCTCTTCCTTTAGTCACTAGTTTCCATCAACTTTTCTTTTGTAAAGTTCCTTGCTTATTCCTTTCCTTTCCTACTGCTGTCATGCTAGTTGGGGCCCTTATGACTTCTTGCCTCCAGTATCTACATATTCTCTTAGATGCCCCTGTCTCTGGCTGATTCTCTATTATACATTCTGCAAGCCTAGTGATAATAAATCACAGTATTCATTATAGAATCAGTCTGAACTTCTTATCCTCACAGCAACAAGGTATGGGTATTATCACTGCTTTACATATAAGGAAACTGAGTTTTCAGTAAGATTAGAGATTTATCCAAGGGCCCTATGTCATAGGTAGTAAAGCTAGCATTTTAATCTAGCCCTAATTCCAAATTCTGTGCCCTTAACTTTATACTTTCACACAGAAAATAAACCTGTTAGCCTGGAGAAAATAAACATTTACACAAGTGTACATACAATACAGTGATATAACAAATGTAGCAATTTGCACATACGTTTAAAAGTAGGAAAAGTGATTAAGATATGTGACCATACTGGAGAGTTCATGTTAAGAAATAGGGGGGGGAACAAATATTTTAAATAAAAATTAGCTGGATGTGGTGGCACACACCTGTAACATAAGCTACTCAGAAGGCCAAATCTGCAATGTTAAATAAAATAGCCACCGTCTCAAAGAGCGAGAATTATCAAAGTAGGGATTTTAGCCCAGAAAATGAAGAAGTATAATAGTTGGAGGTGTCTCCCCTTAGATGTCAAAGTTAAAGAAGTTTTTTGATATGGCAGGGTATGAATTACTGCTTCATGGGGATTGAACTGTATATTGAGACCACTATTCCTTTTTAGGGGTGGGAGAGAGGATTGCTGGTGATCAAACCCAGAGGGCAGGAAGGGAGATTTTATGTGAAATCTTATTTATTGGTTGAACATTTAAGTTTTTTAAATGTTCTATTTTCTAATATAAATTTTTTTAAAAAATTCTGCATAGTGTAACGCTCTGATTTTTCTAAACTTAGTCATATGACGAATTTATTAAGAAAACTGAAGCTGAGCTTAGCCGAGATTTGGAAACATCACCAACAGCCAAACCTCAGATTAAAACGCTCTCATCAGCTTCTGAAAAACCCAAGATCAAGCCTCTTCCACTGCACAGGTAGGAATATATGATAGCATCTACATCAGCCTGGTTTGAGAAAGATTAAGGAAAGATTTTTAGTAGAAGTTATCTTTTAAGTAACTGTGATATTATAAAAGCATCGTTTTATATTTTTAGTGTCACTAAAATAAAGGTGTTGTGTATGATAAATGCAAATTAATTTTCCAATAAGATATAGATTTTTTAAATGTTTTTAATCCTGCAGTCTGATGGGCATAATGAAAATAGTACTCTCTAGTTAGTAGTAGGATCATAAGTTGACATAGATATTTTGAAAAACAATTTGGCAGTGTTTTAGAGGTAAAAAATAATTTGTAACCTTTGATCCGGTAATCCTACTTCTGCAAAATTAGCTTGATAAAATATGGAACACCAAAAATCTATATGCCTGGATATTTTTGCTATAATGTCTTTTATAGTCATAAGACATTAGAATTGATCTTTATATCTAAGAATGGATGAATAGCTCAGTAAATTATGGTCTGTTTGGGTGATAAAATATGATTCAGCCAGGAAGCAAATACAGAAAATACTAAGTAGTAACACTGGAACGTTGTACAGAATGTATAACATTAGAATATACAATATACAATTCAGTGTATCAAAATCAGGTTATAATATTTAAACTAAATTTTTTGAGCGTCAAGGATTAGGAAAACCAGTGCTACTGAGAAATCGGGACATTTCAAAGAGAAGGCATCTGTGAATGATCAGAAGCAAAAAAAAAGAGAGAGAGCTATTGGCATATAATAGAAGCCAATCACAATAAAATTTTGCTGGAATTAGCACAGGAGACTGGAAAAATAAGTGAAAATCAAATTAGGAAGGACTTTCACTCACTTATCCTTTTAATAGATGTGGAGCCTTTGAAGGTTGTTTTAAATAGTATTTTTGTTACAAAAGTAATACATGCTCTTTTACAATTAATTTATCATATCTGAGTTTGAATCCTAACTCTACTAACAGCTGGCTATATAACTTTGGGCAAATTATTTAACCTCTCCTTGCTTCAGTTTTTAAATAGTTTATTTCCCTATTAAACAGGGATAATAATACTTGTTATTAGAGTCAAAAGATTTAGTTTAGGATTGGGCCTATAACACAGAAAGCATTATGTATTAAATGTTATTATTATTTTTATTATTAGAAAGTCTTTGGAAGCAATAAAGAAAGTAAATCATCATGCCCAACTATCTCAAAATAGCAAATATGAACAATTAAATTTCCTTCCAAAATTTTTGCATACATGTTGTTTGTATTTTTGTTACCTATGTATTTTTTCATTTTACTGTAAATGTTTCAGTTTCTACATAACATACTATTGAAATGGCTTTATAGTTTTCTTCCTTTTTTTGTTTTGTTTTTTGGTTGGTTTGTTTCTTTTGTGGTGCAGGAGATTTAAGTCAGAGCCTTGTACATGCCAGGCAAGTGCTCTCTACCTCTAAACTACACCCCTAGCACCATAGTTTTCAAATCAAACTGCTATAAATTTTAACCAGAGTTGGGGGGTATTGCTCAGTGGTAGGGGATGGGCTTAGTATGTTGGAGGCCTGGATTCAGTTCCCAGCACAAAAGAAAGGGAGTGGGGTAGAAAGAGAGAGAGAGAAAGAAAAAGATTTTAAGAAATCTTTCTGATTGTGGTGTGGAGGAATGATAAAAATGAGTAAGCTCAGAAGTCAGAAGAAAATCAATCCAAACCAGCCTAAAATAAGCAGCAGAAATTAGAATAGAAAATAGGAGATATGTTTCAGGAATATAGTAGACTTGACCAATTAAAATGCTGAATGGGGAAGAAGGGGAAATCTAGATAATTCCCACATTTCTCATAGGTAGTCAATTGGGTCAAAGTTCCACTAACTTAAGTGGAAAAGCAGATAGCTTTTTGTGGGAAGCCTATGATTTGGGTTTTAAATATTAATTTTGAGATGTTATAGTTCATTTAAGTGGAATTGTCCAAGAAAGTTGTTAAGGTTAGAAATATGAGGAAGATCAATAGATATATATAGTAATTGAAGCCAAGAAGGTATGCATTCAGAAAGAATAAAAGGGATCCAAGTAGTGAATTTGATAAAATAGCAGCATTTAAGGCATTATAAGCAGGTAGGAAGCACAAGCCAAATATTATGGTTTAGCAAAGGAAAAGGAGGAATCAGGAAAATGAAGACAGTGAATATAGCCCTTCCTGTTAACTACAAAGAATAAGAGGACAGTAGCATGGAGTGAATGAGTGAAGAATCAAGGAGGAAAATGTTTTGCGTTTTTTGTTTTTGTTTTTGAGACATCAATAATATTGAACCTGTGGAAGAGTAAAAATCTCCAGATGGAAGACTAACAATTGTAGTAAAAGTAGAGCACTTGCCTCAGATATGCAAGCTCTGGATTAAATCCCTAGCACTGAAGAAAAGGAAAAAAAACCCTCTAAAGATGATAGTAAAGAGAGTAGATAATTGAGGAGTACCATCTATGAGGCTGTGAGCAATTAGCTTTGAACAAGTGAGGGACACACTTTTTCCACCCTGCAGACAGAAGGAAAGGCAGCTGGGATAACTGTGAATATTAAATTTCTAGGTAGAAAAAGAAGCAAGATCATTTACTAAGAGTCATAAGTCCCAGAAGTAGAGACAATGAAAATGCCCATGGTTAAAATATCTCCTGTAGTAAAGAGGAAAGAAATAGTTGTCTAAGAATATCTGCTTTTGGTTACCATTTATTACAGTATCAGCAGTATATTTATTTCTGCTCATTAATTTTTCCACTTCAGATCTGAAACAACAAAAAACTGGAAATCCCTAACAGAGCCAGAACGTTCCAGAGGATCTTTGGAATCTATTGCTGAACATGCTGGTATGTGACTAGAAAAAGTTAAGTTTTGTCTACATAGTCTAAGGATTTATGCAAAGTTCTGTGAAATTCTATCCATACAACGTTTTCATTGAAAAGTGAATTTCTTAAATAGATTATGCAACATCTTAAATTTTTATTGATTGATTGAAGAGAACTTGCTGTGTTGCTCAGTCTGGTCTTGAACTCCTGGGCTCAAGTAATTCACCTTAGCCTTTTTTTTTTTTTTTAATCTTAATTGTCCCAAATTAATTGTCCCAAAAACTGAGGTATGAAGATCAAATGGCTGCATATTTCATCAACATCTCTAAATTCCTCTTTAATCAGAGTTCATGTCTGATTATGTGATAAATGATTATGTACTTTTTTTCAGTTTAACTGAAAGATAAAGTGAGTGAAAATAAAATACAATTCACTGAGAAAATAAAACTGAGGCATAAATATGGCCTGTCTTTATTGCTAGTACTATAATAAATGGTAACAAAAGGCACCAATGACAAAATAGATTTGAATTAAAATTTAATTCTTGGTTTGTTAAATCATTTTATTATACTTGCTAGTACTTTGCAAATTTGGCTTTAAGTGCTATAGTTGCAGAAATGTTTTTTCCTTTTTTTTTTTTAATTTAATTCAAGAGCTTAGTTGGTCTCCAGGAAAATATATATTTTTAGTAAATATATTTATACCTCCCTCCTTGTTTTTCTGTTCAAAGAATGTGTTTAATAGCCATCATTCAATATTGTTCTTCCATGATTGGAGAGTGATTACACAAAGCAGTGGCTCCATAAACTTAGCTCCCTTTTATTCACTTTGTAAGTTAAGACAACACTTAAGAATTATTCCAAACGTTAAGACGTTTTTAGATGTTCTGTTTATTTTAGTCATAGTAAGTTATTGTAAAAGAAACACTTACATGGTGTACAAAACAGGTCATATTTATTGACCAGAGTTTTTCTTCACCAAGATTGACATCTATTTAGTTTGGTCCTAGGAGTCAATAGATTGTGATCAAATCATTTTGATGTGGTGATTTCTTTTTTCTTTAAGATGCTATATTGTCAGGTTCTGAGAGATCAGTATCAGAAAAGTCTTTATCTGCATATGCAAAGAGAATGATTGAATTGGATAGTCGAACTGAAGAACATTTGCAGACCCCATCTCCAATTCTCAGATCATCAAGGAAAACCAGGGCAGAATCTGGAGATTCTTTAGAAAATGTACTTTCATTACCTCAGCTCAAGGAATTAAATGCCTCTACTAGAATTCTTGGTGTGTTGGATGCCAAGATTGAAGAAAATAATCAAAAATCAGAAATACCAGAAGTTGAATATGCAAAATTGGAGGAGAGTGAGATTGAAGGTGCCTATTCAAAACTGTCTGGGAAATCTGATGTCTTGCTGAAACTGGACCTGAAACAGGGAGACTCATCTGAAACTCTTTCAAAGAAAGATCTTTCTTTAGATTCTGCAAATGTTCAGAAAGATTTAGTTAGATTATCCATTGAAAATCTTCATAAAAAAGAATTGTTGAAAGAGAGAAAGTCAGATCAAGATACAGATCATAGCACAGGCCTGCAGTCAGGAGAAGACATTCATGAGCAAAAGAACAAAGAGGAAAAGAACTTGTCCTTGTCAGAACATCATTTTACTCCTAAAGAATTGTCATACTCTGAAGATTTTGAAGTGTCTTCTTTCAAGAAAGAAATTTCAGCTGAATTGTACAAGGATGACTCTGAAGTGTCATCTTTGTTGTCACTCAGGAAAGACTCTCAGTCTTGTAGAGATAAGTCACAGCCAACAAGGAGCTCTAAAAGTAGAGCCACTGGCTTTGGTAGTGATGATGAAATTAGTGAGTGCCTAAGTGGGAAAAGCCTTTCCATACATAGCAATGTCCATTCTGAAAGACTGTTAGAACTCAAGTCCCCTACTGAACTGATGAAAAGTCAGGAACGCAGTGATGTGAAGCATGAGCAGGAGGTTACTGAAGCCCCTCCCTTGGCTTCAGTTTCTGTTGCAGATGAGTTACTTGATTTCCACATTGGTGATAGGGTGTTGATTGGCAATGTTCAACCAGGAACTCTTCGATTCAAAGGTGAAACTAGTTTTGCTAAAGGATTTTGGGCTGGAGTGGAGTTGGATAAACCTGAAGGAAATAACAATGGAACATATGATGGCATTGTATATTTTGTGTGCAAAGAGAAACATGGTATTTTTGCTCCTCCCCAAAAAATATCTCACATTCTAGAAAACTTTGATGACTTTATAGACGTAAATGAAGATGAAGACTCTTATTCAGATGAACCATATCAAAACTATAGTCAAGAACAAAAAGACACAGAAGGTCCAAAAGATATAGAAAAAGATGGAGTTGGATGTTTTTATGAGAAATCTCTACCTAGTATGCATAATATAGAAGCCTCAGTGAATAGAGAGATAAGCCTTGAAGTAGAAACAGACAACATACAGGACATTTCTGGAGTACTTGAAGCCCATGTTCATCAGCAAACTTCAGCAGGCTCATTGATTTCTTCAGAGGAAAACAAAGACCTTGTTTCTGGTGCCACAGGAAAGGTTTCCATTGCTGCAGAAGATGATACTTTAGACAATACCTTTTCAGAAGAATTGAAGAAGCAACAGCAGTTTACAGAAAAGGAAGAGAACCTATATTCTGAAGTTTCAGAGAAGCTTTCTACTCCACTTCTAGATCTTCTGACAAAAGAAAAAAACCAATTAGAAGCCCAGCTGAGATCATCAGTGAGTGAGGAAAAGAAATCAAAACAACTGGAAACAGTCAGCTTACTAACAGACAGTTTACTGAAAGTCTTCGTGAAGGACACAGTCAGTCAGCTACAACAAATCCAGAAAGTTCGGAAGGAGAAAATTCAGCTGAGTAATCAGGAGTTTCTTGATGATGATCAAAAGAAAGTATCATCCTGGGACCTGTCCCACAATCTTGAGCAAGAGTCACCCAGTGTTCCAGATTGCTTCTTAAGATCTGAATTAGAAGATGAGAAAGAAGAGATCTCCTCTCCAGATATGTGTCCCAGACCTGTAAGTATTTCATGTAGAAAAAGTGTCAATTTACCTTGCCTGTGTAGTACATTTTAATTCTTTGACTCCCAGATAGGTTTTGTTCTGACATGCTGTTCGTTAGATAAAGATGATATACTGCTTTTCTAAAGGCCATGTAGCTGTTTTCCTGTTTGAAGTGTAATTGTCCTCTGTTATGTCATGAGTAGTCACTATAGGGTTGTCACAGTCTCTCCCAGGTTTATGGGAACTGAAACATCCATTTAAACTGCTGGGTTGACAGCCCCTGCATACTGTCCATGATTAGATTCCTTCTGGGTTCACTAAAAAAATTTATCCTACAGAACTTTTCAATGGTTCTTGTCAGTGCAATTTTTTTTTTTGCCTGTGAAATTGTTTACATGTTTACTCAGTCATGGTTGCCCTGAAGAGATTACCAGTTGTGATGCTGATTCTGTTAAAACTGAAATATATCCACTATGACATATACTCAGACCATCAATTTGGTTAGGTTTCCCATAGACAGTTGAGCAAAAGTAATAATTTTGAGTAACTTGAGGCAGATAATCACCAAAGGTGAGAAATTTTTATTCCATTTCGTTGTCCCAGAGATAATCCTTCAGAAATGGAATAATGATACCCCCAAAAAATGAATCAACAAATATTTTACTATAAATTGAATGATAAGTCTATGTAAGCATATTAGTAGGAACAGGGTAAGTTTTTCTTGTTCATTAGTAGCCCCAATATTTTAATTTTGCTTATTTATAGAGAAATATTAAAGATATATTTTATCTTAAAAACTTGTCAAGAAATCAGAATCACTAAATCATCCCCTATTTGAATGGTTCTGTATGTACAGGAGAGCCCGGTGTTTGGTGCCAGTGGGCAGGAAGAGCTTGCTAAGAGACTTGCTGAACTTGAGATCAGTCGGGAGTTCCTGAGTGCTTTAGGAGATGATCAAGACTGGTTTGATGAAGACTTTGGATTGAGCTCTTCTCACAAGATCCAAAAAAATAAGACAGAAGAAACAATTGTACCTTTAATGGCAGAACCTAAAAGACCACCCCAGAAGCCATGTGAAACATTATTGGCAGTCCCACATACTGCAGAGGAAGTAGAAATTCTTGTACATAATGCAGCAGAAGAACTTTGGAAATGGAAAGAATTAGGCCATGACCTTCACAGCTTTGGTACTCCTACAAAACTGCTTGGCTGTGCCACTAAGGGGCTGGATCTAGAAAGCACTAGTAAAAGGGTCTACAAACAGGTATGTAACATGGAAGGACGATTTTAATTTTTAAACTTCTCACCCATTGTAATGTGGATTCTTAGTCATTTTGTTTAATTTCTCTCTATCAAGGCGGTTTTTGATTTAACAAAAGAGATTTTTGAGGAAATATTTGCTGAGGATCCCAACTTGAATCAACCTGTCTGGATGAAGCCATGTAGAATCAACTCTAGTTATTTCCGACGAGTGAAAAATCCAAATAACCTTCATGAAATCAAGGTAAGCTACAAGCTATAAAATATCCCCTTTTCTATTTGATTTCATTTATGCAGATTTATAAAAGCCGTAAAGCCAGGTACTTTTGTATATTATTCACCTTTATGTTCTCAGGGTCTGTTCCATAGTGGGTATTCAATAAATATTTGTTGATTCATTGATTTTATGAGCAATGGGCCCAAATAGAACCCTATATCTTCAAGCTTGTTAAACCTGATGGTCATTTTTATATATGTATATATGCACACACGCAATTTATGACATTTAAGGAAAAATTTAAAAATATCTAGGAAGATAAATTATTGCAACTCCTGTGTTTTTAGGTGAATATTTTGGAATTTAGTGGTAGGTATAAGGTTCTAAAAATACGTCTGAAATCATGCCATGTATATGTCTTTTCAACATGCCAGCCCTGGATACATATATGTTACTTTTCCATCTTTGATTTTGGAGGTCTCTAATTGGTAATGTGGTTTTAAAATACGAAGGATAATAACATGATATACAAAAATATTTGTTATTTTAGAAACCTCTGAAAAAATTGTGTTTGAAAGCTGTAAGGACTTAAAAATTTTATAGTCACATTGGTGCTTTCACTCTATCTATCTATTCACGTTTCCTTACTTCAGCAAAGGTTTCATTTCTCGAGCAGTGCTTCTCATACTGTAATAAGCATCGAATCACCTGGGGATCTTGTGAAAATGGACATCCATATTCAATAGGTCTGGGGTAGGAGCTGAAACTCTTTATTTTCCCAAGCTCCCAAGTAATATTGCTGCTGATTTTAGTACCATTCTTGAGTAGCAAACCCCACCCCTTTTACATCCCACAGTGCTGGGGATGGAACTCAGGGCTTCAGTATGCTGGGCAAGAGCCTTGCCACTGCACAACCGTACCACTGCTCATGTAGCAAGATTTTAGAGTTTCACTATGTTCCCAAGCTTTTTTGATCATAGAAATAGAAAGCCTTTTTAAAATACCTATATACTGATAGAATACCAATAGATATTTATAAAATGTATGTATACCTCATGAGTTTGCAAACTATGGATGGCCCTTGAGCTAAACCCAAGCTCACTGTCTTTTCATAATTATTTGGTGGGCCACAGCCATGCCCTTTTATTTACATATTGTGGTTGCTTTCTTGGCACAATGGTGGAGTTGAATAGTTGTAACAAAGACCATGTGGAGGCTGCGATTGTAGCTCTGTGGTAAAGCGTGTGTAAGGCACTGAGTTGATCCTTAGCACCACATATAAATAAATACATACATACATACATACATGCATACATGCATACATACATACATAGATAAATAAATAGACAAATAAGTAGATAAATAAATAAATACAATAACTTTTTTGAAAAAGACCACATGGCCCAGAAAAGCCTGAACTCCTTTGCAGAAAAAATTAGCCATCCCTTAGATTGAAGTAAGTAGTTTTTTTCAAAACACACTTGCATATTCCATTCCTTCCACCCTTGCAGTTGATTAACTCTTTAATACATTGTGTGTGTGCCTGTGTATAGGTGGGGAATGATGGGTTTTGGGGGCACAGTAGGTAGTTTGAGAATTTTCTCAGATAATTCTAATTCATAAAAGTGTTCCTCCCCCGATTGAGAATTTTTTTTTAATTTTTTTAGTTGTGGATGGACACAGTATCTTTATTTATTTATTTTTATGTGGTGCTGAGAATCGAAGCCAGTGCCTCAAATGTGCCAAGCAAGCGCTCTACACTGAGCTACAACCCCAGCCCCCTAGTTGAGAATATTGTGGGGTTTTTTGCTGCTGTTTTATTTTTTAATTTGTTTAGAGCATTATAATCATACATAGCATTTGAGTTCATTTTGACAAAATAATACATGCAAGGAATTTGATTTCAATCCTCCTTCTCTACCCCTTTTCCTTCCCTCCTCCCTAACCCTATTCTGTCTCCTCTCCTCTATTTATCATTCTTTCACAAAGCCTTTATTTATTTTGACTGATGTTTTCTACATATATATGAGAATATTGTTTTTTAACAGAAGCAACTTTGATGGTAATAAAGCAAATTGAAATAAGATAGATAAGATGCCAGTATCAGTTTAGCATGCTGCCCACTAATTTTAAGTCTCCAAATGGTATTTTGTAAAGTTGTTTTTTAAGGTGATAGTTAAGATATTGTTAACAGTAAAGTTATGCTTCTCATATTGGAGTATTGATTAATATCTTTTAGTGTAACATATTCAGATCTTGGCACTTCAAAATAAAACTATCCCAGATAAAAGCTTACATTTTTCTAATGTAACATTGCTCCCAAAAATTTCTTTGAAATTTTTCTAGTTCAGATATTTATTTTATGCTTTCTTCGGTAGTTTTATCAGCTGGCAGTTTGCTAATGGTAACTATTTGGGCAAAGAGAACTCTGAAGTGATTTTTTTCTTTGTGGAATCTCCTAAAGATGTATGAAAAACAAAAGCTCTTCTTCTTTTGTTTTGTTTTTTTTCTCCCTGAGATGGAGTTTCACTATGTTGCCCAGGCTGGTCGCAGACTCCAGGGCTCATGAGATCCTCCCAACTCAACTTCCTGTGTAACTAGGATCACAGGTCTCCACACCTGACTACAAAAATTCTTTAAGTGAATAAAATCTGAGCATTTTGGATGCTTTTCCTTTTAAATTTCTAAGTGGAACTGGAAATGGAAGAAATTTACATGATCCTTTGTCATAAATATTGTAATCTTACTATCAATTTGTCTACTGCATTGTAAACACATAAATCTCAGGAACTTTGTTGTTCTTGTTTCATTCATTCCTTTGTATCTGCAGAACTTTATAACAACTGAAGTACTCAAGTTGTTCAGTCTCAAAAAGGAGCCAAACCACAAAACTGATTGGCAGAAAATGATGAAATTTGGAAGAAAGAAAAGAGACCGAGTGGATCATATCCTGGTCAGTGTATACAACCAATTTTTATTTTGACTACCTCTTCTAAAATCAGAATGTAGATAGATATTGAAAAGAGAAAGGAAATAATTCATCTTAAGTCTATAAGTTTAAAAATCTTAAAGCCTTCCTTTGCTTATTTCTCCTCCTCAGTTTTGGAAATTGCCTTCTTTGTATTTGGCAAGTGAATATTTGATTTAATCAACAATGTTTTATGGAGACCTTAAGACATCAAAACTATTTAATATAGTAAATTGAAGAGAGACCAATGTGAATTCTGGAGCCAGTGTATCAGAGTTTAAAAAAATCCCTGTTCTACATTTGTGTAAATTGGACAAGTTTATCTAACCTTTTTGTACCCTATTTCTCTGTCTACAAAATGAAGATTATAATAAGTACTTACTTGGTCAAATTGTTAAGAGGATTAAATGAGTATTTATATACAGTCATGCATTGTCTAATGATGGGGATGTGTTCTGAGAAATGTGTCCTTAGGTGATTTTGTTGTTATGCAGGCATCATAGAATGTACTAGGCAAATCTAGATGGTCTGGGTCAGTCACTCTGCATGGCCTCTTGATGTAATCAGGAGACAAGGTGATCACAAGCTGTATGAGGCTGCTGGGAGGACAGCATCGCATACTGTGTTACAGTAAACCTTTTATTTTTTTTTAATAAGTGGAAGGAAATACACTCTAAAATCATGTTAAAAAGAATAGTATTATATAAATCAGTAGCATAGTCATTTATTACCATTATTAAGAATTATGTACTACTCATAATTGTATGGGTTATGCTTGTATATAACTGGCAGCACAGTATGTTTGTTTACACTAGCATAACCACAAACATATGACTTTGCTAAGGCCATGATGTCACCAGGCAGTAGGAATTTTATAATTCCATTGTAATCTTATGGGACTACCATCATACATGTGGTCTGTCATTTACCAAAACATCATGATGCAGCACATGACTGTATGTGTAAAGCACTTCGGACAGCTAGCTCCCCATACATAACTCAGTAAATATTAGCTGTTCCTGTCTCATTATTACCCAGAATTTAAACTGGATAGGATTTACTTGGTTTTTGTTAAATATTTCTCTAACATTAGGAAAGTGTTTTATCAAAAAAAAAAAAAAAAAGAAAAGGAAAAGAAAGAAAGAAAAAGAGAAAAATTATCTTTTATCGATTCTTCCCTAAAAAGGAATGCTAAGTAGTAGCAAACCTTGGGAAATTCAGTTGTTGCTTGATTCAGGTTTACCTTTTGTACAGTGCTTAAATTTATGAATCCTCCCCACAGATGCACCTCTCTAGTGCTTCATTTACTTAGTAATAACTCTACTAGATAACATTTTAATGTTTTGCAGTTTTATCAATCTCTTTGTGATCCTTACAATAATTGTATGAGCTGGAAAGGACTAAAGCTATTTTCTATTTTATAAATAAAGAAATTTAGATTTAAAGATGTTAAGTGACTTGTCTAGCAAATAATAACCAAGATTTTAACCACCTAATTCTTCGTAGATCTTTGCCTTTCAAGAAGGTGAATTTATTCCATGTTTCTACAGTGCATTAAAGTTTGAATTTTTAATTTCCAAGCATGACTCCCTTTATTTCTTAGGAATTAAAAAGAAGCATGTTAAAAGACATTCAGCTAACCTGTCAATTAAACTGGTTATATCCCCTATCAATTACCTCTGTGTACACATTGAGTCAAGAATTGTGCTAATTAAGGACTGATGTTTAAATGGTAAACAAAACAGAGACCCTGCCTTAATGGATTTGCAGTTTGCCAGCAGAAACTAGCCCATAGTATATAATTTACATAAAAGTGTGTAATTATAACTTAAGCACTAAAAACAGAAGAATAAGGAGCTATTGTAAAAGCACAAACCAGAAGAAACTGATCCTAAGGGCTTCCCTGAAGAAATGACATTGAACTCAAATCTTAAAAATGAATAAGCTTTATTGGGCATGGTGGCACCCACCTGTAATCCCAGGAGCTCAGGAGGCAGAGGCAAGAAGATCAAAAGTTCAAAACCAGCCTCAGCAACATTAGTAAGGCTCTGAGCAGCTTGGTAAGGTCCTGTCTTTAAAAAATGGGGGTGGCTAGGGGTGTGGCTCTGTGGTTAAGCACCCCTGGATTTAATCCCTGGTACAAAAAAAAAGAAGAAGAAGCATTAACTGAGCTCTGTGGTAGAGACAAGAATGATTCAGGGAGAGCAAACCACAGTTGAAAGACCACAAAGTGTCAGTGTAGCTGGAGAGAGAGGGAGGAGGTAGCTCAAGGTAAGCTGGAAAGGTTCAGGAGAACATGTACTGTGCAGGACTTTCTAAGCAACAGTAAGGGTTTTGGATTTTGTCTTAAAAGCAAGGAGCTTAAGGAAAAATAATTATAAGATTAGATTTGCAGTTTTAAAAAATCATAGAGGAAATGTGAGCTCAGTTGCACATGCCTATAATGCCAGCTTCTCTGGAGGCTGAAGCAGGACTGAATCATAAGTTCAAGGCTAGTCTGGGCAACGTAGGGAGACCCTGTCCCAAAATAAAATTTGAAAAGGGGCTGGGGATGTAGCTCAATGGTGGAGTGCCCCTGGATTCAATCCCCAATATCATAAAAAAATAAAAATAAAAATTCATGGAGGAATGCTTCAAAAGAAACAATAATATGGAGGAACAAAGAATACCAAGAAGGTATTATAGGTGAAAGGTGGCTGCTTAGGTGTATTAAAGTAAAATGCCTTAGATAAATTTATCTTGAGCACATGTCGAAATAAATTAAGAAACTAGCATAGGTGGCATACAGTTCAAAATAACATACAAGGCAAAGACTTAATGCATAAGGCTTTCAGCTAGTTCCAGACTTTCATTTCACATGATTATAAAAATGTTATTTTGACAGTGGAAGGATTAGGAAGGATTAAATATATTGGAATGGGCAGGGCAGCAATTTGGAGTGATCTTCAGACCTGAATTATTAACCAGAAGGAACAAGTAATATATATAAGAAGTGAGTAATAAACAAATAGATCTATGGCTCTTTATTAAATGTACCAAAAACAAACTTTGGATTATACAAAGGGGAGTGGGGGGAAGGATGGGGCAGTGGGGATGGGAAGGACTCTGTAGAATGAGACAGACATTATTACCCTATATACATGTATGGAAAAAAAATTTAATAAAAAAAATAAAAAATAAAAATATATTAGTGGATAAACAAAATAAGATCTAAATTGTGACATCAGTAAGTGTATATGTGGGGAAAAATAAAAGAGGAATTTTTATGTGATTGAAGTTAAGTTGTATCAGATTAAAATAGAATATTATTATAGCCAAAACTTGCTAATCTGGAAAAGTTTAGTCTCTTTAGGGACTTTGGACATTCCTATTTTCATCTATTGTTTGTGATAATTTCTGTTGATTCTTTTATTCTGTGAAGGCAGTCTTCTTGCCTTTATTCCAACTTTGTGAGGACTGCCACACTCTGAGTTGGAGTATGCAAAAATTAAAATGCCCTGGAATCATATACAACTTTTACCTCAATTGGAAAAAAAAATGTACCAAAAACCAGGGCATTGTACCTTGACAGTGGAGACTTCCAGCAAATGCCAAATAGAGTCAGCTAAGCAGAGACATTTCTCCAGTAGTTATCAGAGAATTCTCAAACTTTAAACAAAATGTTTCTTGTGCAAGCGTAAGATTATTATAGCTCAAGTGAGGTGATACCTGTGCATAAGAATTGAAGAGATTTGGCAGTTGGTAAACAATAATAAAATATGTATTATGTAAAATTCCCTTTACTGGCTATAAATTTTTTTCAGCCTCTTACAGAGAGGGCTGACCTATGTATGTTAACTTTTTGCATGGAACTCATTTTTCTTTTTTTTTTAATTTTATTTATTTTTATTTTTACAGACTACATTTTGATTCATTGTACACAAATGGGATACAACTTTTCATTTCTGTGGTCGCACACTATGTAGATTCACACCATCTGTGTAATCTTCTTCATGTTTGGTGAAATGATAACTAACTTTTTGAGCTAATTATTAACAAGAAATGCTAAGTAAACTAGCCTCCTCTCTTACCATTAGATTTGGTGGACCTATCATTTACAAACTCTGATTTTGGAAGAAATGAGATTTAAAACAACTATTTTTTATAGTACATAAGACAAATTTTTCCTTAGGTACAACAGAAAAGATTCAAAAATTAGAATTTTTAGTTTTTCAAATATATAAAATACCCATGGTCATTTTTAAAAGTTAGCAAATTTTGGTTAATCAAAAGAAAATAAGCATGATAATCCTACTACCTGAATAATTCTTAATATTTCTGTATATAGATTTTGAGTCTCTTATAGAGAGAATTATTTTAAACAAATTGAGATTATAGGTTTCATTTTTGAAATCTGATTTTTTTACTTAACAAAATGTGGACATTTTGCCTTGATATTAAATGTATTTTATATTATTTAAAAGTCACTGTATGTGTGCAGTAGATAAATTTTTTGCGTGTGGAAATATAGTAGTCCATGTAGTAGATGCATTATTAGTTAACCAGTCAGTAAAGTTTTTGCTCTTTTAAACTGTTAAGTATCTTATGATTTATCTTTGCACATATTTCCAGTAGTTTCCTTAAGATATTCCCAATAAGCGTTGCTTAAGTATATGCAGAATGTTAAGATGTTTGTATGTGTTGCCAAATCTTTTTCCAGAAAAGTTGTTCAGTTGTATACACTAAACAGCACCAGGAATGATGGCTTTCACCTTTGCAGTACTAGCTGTTATCAAGTTCTTTTCATCTTAACGAGAAGAATTTTGCACTATATAATTTTGGTGGTTTTTTTTTTCAAATTTCATTGGCAATTTTTCTGCCTTTTTCTAAATCTTTTACATGTTTAATTATGAAATATTTCAAGAATATGAAAAATAGTAGAAAATAATATAGAAACCATTGTTTTTGCCTCCCTCTCCTTCATTATGAGCTCAGTTGTCATCTCTGTAAAGTACATACTTTATTATTTCATTAACTTTAGGTCTTTCATGTAAACCATCAGTCTTTATCTGAAAAAGTTCTTATTTCAACTCTTGCTTTTGAATGATATTTCAACAGAGTGGAGAGTTTTTAATTTGATCATTGTTTTCCCTAAGTGGTTTGAAAGTTATTTTATTGTAATCTGACTTCTCTTCTTGCTCTTAAGAAATCTACTCGCAGTCCTTTTATAGGGAATTGGTCTTTTCTTTTGGTTTCTATTTAAGATTTTATGTGTGTGCAAATTAGTTTTATAATTCCTCTGGTTGTGGATGTATTTATTTATCCCACTTTAAACTCACTGTGCTTACTGAATCTATAAATTCATATCTTTACTCAATTCTGAAAATTTTGCAACTATGGCTTCTTGTAAGAGCTGTTTTTTTCTGTTGTTTTTTAAACATATTTCAAAGAGTTTTCCAAATTTTATTTATAAGCAATATTTGGATATTGTAGTTCAAAAGAAAAAACAAGAAGACAAGTTCTCTTTTGAACATATTTAACTTGAGATATCTAATAGACATCCAAGTGTCAATATTGATTGGGCAATTATATGTATGAGTTTGAAGTTCAAGCAAGAGTCCTCTACCACTGAGCCACAACCCCAGCCCCTGTCTTTGAACGTTTTGATAAAAGCTATTCTAACAGGTGTGAGGTGATATCTCACTGTGCTTTTAGTTTGCATTTCCCTCATGGCTAATGAAGCCAAGCATTTTTTTTTTTTATGTAGCTGTTGGGCATCTGTTGGTGTTTGTTCAGATACATGGCCCATTATTTAATTTTTGGTTTTCTTACTGAGTGAATTATATTCCTTATATATTTAGAATTTAAACCCCTTATCAGATGCATGGCTTGCAAATGTTTTCTCCCATTTTATGTTTTGTCCCTTTGTTAATCATTTCCTTCATGGAGCAGAAGCAGCTTTTTGGTTCGATGCAATCCCATTTGTTTATTTTTGATTTGTGTTCTCGGGATCAAATCCAAAATATCATTGCCAGACCAATGTTACAGAGTTTTCCCCCTCTATTTTCTTCTAATAGTTTCAGATCTTTTAATTAAGTCTTTAACCCAATTAATTTCATTTTTGTAACTAGTGTGAGATAAGGGTTCAGTGATAAGGGTTCTGCATGTGCATCACCATTTTTCCCAACACTGTTTATTGAAGAAACTGTCCCTTCCTTATAATATGCTCTTGGCACTTTTGTCAAAAACCAATTGACCATCAATCCCTAGTATACACACTCCCCCCATCCTACCCCCCAAGAAATCAACTGCCTGTAAGTGTATGGGTTTATTTCTGGGCTTTCTATCCTATTCCATTGGTCAGCAGGTCTGTTTTTATTCCAGTAGCATGTTGTTTTTATCACGGTTTCTTTATAATGTATTTTGGGTTTTTAAAATTTTTTTATTTTTTATGTAATTTTTTTTATAATGTATTTTGAAGTCAGGTAATGCAATGTTTCTGTCTTTGTGGCTTTTCCCCCCCCTCAAGTTTGTTTTGGCTACTTCGAATCTTGTGATTCTGTACAGATTCAAACCTTTAAGCCTCAAGTTTTTATTCTATAGATATTTTAACATTGACACAGGTGCTTTAAAATGAATTGGAAATTATAATCTAGAGCTTATATGTTTATTATCATTAAGTTTGAAATACAGATTGTCCTATGAATAGGACACTGGGGCAATATAGTATAATCACATGTAGTGCACAGCAGATAACTCTTAAAACCCAACAAATTTATGATATCAGTCTTGTCTTTGTTCACAAATTTAAATAATCCATGCATTTATAATATACATATCAATTATTTGAGTGAGAAAAGGCCAATACCATTTTTTAACCTCTAATAGAAGAGGAGTGTTTGGAAACCAAGCAGTCATGTTTATCCACCCCACCACTGAAATTGTTACAAGTCCCACTACCTTTGGTTGAGGCACGTTGACTCTGCTCTTTCCATTGTTGAACATAGTTCACACCAACAATGGCACATTTATTATCTAACCATTTTATAATGAGAATTTCACTAATCATTGAATTTATAATCATTTCCTTGATTTTTCATCAGTGTGGTCAGTTTCAGAGGACCCTTTTAAGGTCTGTTTTCCCTCATGGTGCCTGTAGCTTGTAATCCAATATTTCAAAGGTGTACCATCAAGTCATAAACGGTTAATAAATTGTTGGAAAAAAAGCATGGTTGTTGATTGTCTACCACTTAAAACATTTTTAGAACTACCTGACTCCCAAGCAAAGATCATTGTAGGCTCCTTCTCAAGCACTTTCTCAATAAAACAAATCAAAGTTATAGCAACATCCTGATAACTCCACCCAGTGCCCAGAATCATGACCAAGTCTTATGGGTTTCTCTCCTGTAAATTTTTTTTAGCAAATTCTGTCCATAATATCTGATAATCTTATTACCCATGTTTAATCCAGTTAGCGTAAAGAACTATTTACACTAGTTCTTCACACTAACTGTCTATAGCTTGTGGAAACTCACCAGATATGGTGCAATACCCACAGATTACCACCAGAAGGTGATGGTTATTACCCACCTTATTATTATCGTCAACTGCTAACAAAACCAATGAGTGCTGAAGCAGCAAAAACTGTGACTCTGAGTAGAGTTTCAGCCTCAACCGATTTGTGGCATGTGACATAGGATTGTGAAGCATAAGTACTCCTGTCTCATTTCTGGAAGTGCCGTCCATTGGGCAAGTTCAGAGAGAAAACCTGGTCCTTAGCTGTCGCCTCTTAGAACTCAAGGTAGGATAGAGAGGAGTAAAGATGAATTTTGATGTACAAACTGAGAATGAGGGCAGGTGGATTTCATTTCTGCATCCCAGAATGTCCACATAGTACACTGCAAATTACTTTGCAGTATAGGTTGTCCCAGTATCCCATTTATAGGACAGGTATTTTCCACCATTAATAATTTGACATATAGTGCATTCATCAAAATAAAATGATACTTTCATGAATGCATTTCTTATATTTTATATCAGTTTCTTATATTTTATATAATTTATATTTATATTTTATATCATATTTATATTTTATATCATTTCTTATATTTTATATCAGAACATAGTATTTTGTTCAGTTGAACATTTAGTAGAAGTAACTTTTAAAGCAGTTTGTGCCACTTTCAAAATAAATTTTAAAATATTTTAAAACATTCTAATCACCTATTGTCTCAAAAGAATAGACCTCTGCAAACATGATAATTATTTCAAAGTTACTCTAAGTGCTATATTTGTTGTTTAATTTAAGTTTTTATAGATGTTCCACATCTGGAACAATGGGACAAAATGAGTTAAGGATTTTTTTTCTATTTCAATGAGAAAAAGGATATTGGAATTTTGATAGGGATAGTATTGAATCTGTATTGTTTTGAGTACTATGGACATTTTTACAATATTATTCCAGTCATGAACACGGGTTATCCTTCCGTTTATTTGTGTTTTCTTTAAATTCTTTAATCAGTGTGTTATAATTTTCAACTTACAGGTCTTTCTCCTCCTTGATTAAATTTACATTTAAGGTTTGTTTCTCTTGTAAATGGGATTGTTTTCTTAATTTCTTTTATTAGTGTATAGGAATTTGGTAGGTTGAATTTTGTACTCTATACTGAATTTATTAGTTTTAACAGGGTTTTTTTTTTTGTGTGTGTATCTTCAGTTCTTCTGATCATGTTATCAGTAAATAGAAACTTTTTCACTTCTTCCTTTCTCATTTGGATGCCTTTTATTTCTTCCTCTTGCCTAATTGCTGTGGCTAGGATTTCTAGTACAATGTTGAAAAGAAAGAAGTGGTGAGAGTGCATCTCTTTATCTTACCCTGATCTGAGAGGAAAAGTTCTCACTTCCAGCTGTGGGTTTGTCATGTGGGACCTTAACTGTGAAGTGCATTCCCTCTGCGTCTGATCTCTTGAGAGTTTACATCTTGAAAGAGTGTTGAATTTTGTCAGATGCTTTTTCCTCATTTATTGAGATGATCATACAATTTTCATCCTTCATTTTGTTAATGTGACATATCACATTTACTGATTTTTTTAATATGTAAAACCATCTTTCATCACAGGAATGAATCTCACTTGATCATGAGCTGTGATTCTTTTATAAAACTAAATCTTTTTTTTTTTTTTTTTTTAGTTATAGATGGACACAATACCTTTATTTTATTTATTTTTATGTGGTGCTGAGGATTGAACCCAGTGCCTCACATGTGCTAGGCAAGGGCTCTACCACTGAGCCACAACCCCAGCCCTTATCAAACTAAATCTTAATTGCTCTTCAAAAATTCTTGTAATATGATTAATTACTTTACCAAACATTTCTTAATAAACAATTGCTTCTTTCAGATTAAGAAACTATACATTTTGGCTGTTGCTTGGGCTAACTATACCTGTGTTTAGGCATTATTTGAAGTGAATGGAATACAGAGAGGGATTTTTAGATATAAAGACCTCTGCTAACAAAAAAGAAAGATCTTTCCCTCAATTCTAGTTCTCATTAACCCTGTCACAAATAAAGGCATTAGTTAATTTACATCTTATGTTCACTAAGAATGTGAGCTATTTTAGTAGTGAATTATCAAAGTCCACATGATATGTAACGAGTTATTAGACCAACTATTGTGTATCCTTTATATATAATGACCTTGGAAAATCTTTCTACTAGTGGTATAATTGCACTTAACATGACAAAACCTGTTATAAAATCACCTAGATAATGATTGAATCCTCTTTGTAACCTGTGATCTGCTAAGGTACTTGGCAGCTCCTGAATTTTTGATTATCACTAATACGCTCTTTCTCATGTTAAGCCTAAATTGGTTTTCACACAGTTACAGTTTGCTTCTATACCTTTTTGAAGAACTGTCATGTTTCATCTGAGTCTTTTCTCCCTATTAAAATGTTGATTTTTCTCTCCCATGTTTGATGTGGTTTTGAGTCTCTTCAGCATAATCATCTTCATGAGTGTTCCTCTTCAAATACAGTGCTCACAGCTGGGCCTAGTGATGCTACTCAGGAGGCTGGGGCAGGAGGATCACAAGTTCAAAGCCAGCCTCAGCAATTTAGCAAGTCCTGCAACTTAGTGAGACCCTCTCTCAAAATACAGAGGGCTGGGGATGTGGCTCAGTGCTAAGAATCATATGCAGTATTGGTTTTGGATATATGCATGTTACAATTGTAAATTTCTTATATCTAACCTTTGTCTTCTCTTCCCCTCAAATTCCTATGCATATATCCCATTATTTTAGCACAGACAACATACTTAAAATCTATAATATCTATAAAATATAGGAATATTGTCAAATTGAAATGTAGTTTTGAAACCATTTTTATTTTATTCTGCATTTGAGTTTTTCAAGCTCTTTGCAATTTTAAAAGGAATATTGACAACATCCTATAAATTACCATTTTTTTCTGACTTATTTACTTGAACTATATTCTCATGGATGGGACTACAAAGTCAGCAAACAAAATTAATTTCTTAACTTTTGTGTGACCAGGATTTCCAACTTCTTTGTCTTCCAAACTCTAGGTACAGGAACTCCATGAGGAGGAGGCACAGTGGGTGAACTATGATGAAGATGAGTTGTGTGTGAAGATGCAGCTGGCGGATGGGATCTTTGAGACCTTGATCAAAGACACTATTGATATTCTGAATCAGATCAGTGAAAAACAGGGGAGAATGCTACTTGTGTGACATCTTGCAAATAAATTGAACACTGAGTGCTAACATGAGTCCTGGGCCTTTCTGCCCCCAATAGACACCCCATCTCCATCATAGCAAGAGTGCTTCCGGACCTTGCAACTGTTCTTATGGACTGCTGGTTTGGAACTCATGAGACAATGCAGTATATCTGGTATTACAGCCTTTGCCTGTAGAGACTGTCCACTGGATTACTTGGTTATTTTTGATGGGCAGGGTCACACTCCTGATGTTGGGACACAGTATAACCCTACACCTCTTATTAGCATGCTTAATAGATCTCGGAAGAGGGCTGAGAACACCAGACGTACCTCTGAGCTTAGACAAGGGTGTCTTGAGTCTGCAGTCAGGCAAGCAAGATATATAGATGAAGTCATCATTTTATTTTTGAAATGTAATCCTGGTCTTTACCATGAAAGTCATAAATGGACATTATAGTATTAAACAGTATTAAACTCTTAACCACTTCTAAAATAGGCATGTTTAGTGTCTGCCTATTTCACCTTCTGAAGTTTATTCCATTGCTTTTTGAAGACCATTTCCTTGCATTATTGCAGTTGAGCAGCACCAAGTGGACTGTGAAGTTAACAGAAATAAACAGTAGCCTTGCTTTCTGAGCACCACCTAAGAACTGTAAACCTTTGCATTATACTTACTTTTCCTGTCTGGGCATGAAAACAGAGAAATGCCCCCACTGAAGACTGGCTCAAAGGACTGCTGCAGGGCTGGTTCCTCTGTCCCTTGTCTTACCCCTGCACTTTTCTTACTTGTCCTGAACCTCTACCAGCTGCTCCCAGAATCAGATACTCAGGACCATCTCAGGCATCCAGGCATGGCAAAAGTGGAAACAATTCATTTTGGCCTTCAAACTTTCAACTCCCATCTCTCCCCAAGAAGTCAGAGACGCTGTTACTTGAATGATTTAGGAAATGAGTGTGTGCACCAAAGACAAAAAGATATTGTCTGTAGTTTGTGTGCTTGTTTTGCTCTATGGAACTTTTTTTAATTTATTTTAAGATAAATTATTAAGTTGAAAATGTGTGTCCCTATTCAGAAGTGAAAGATTCTTCTTATGATAGTTAAACCTCCGTCTTGAAGCTTCTATGGTTCATAGTCTTTGCACAGGAAACCTATGGTTTTAACAAACCCATACGTATATGGAAGAAGTCAGTTAAATTCATTGAAAAGAAGATGAGCTTTTCCAAGATCACCTGCAGTAGCCAGAATGGGATAAATGATTTAAAGGCGCTGTAAAATTTAATTCTGCCTCTCTTGCAGCATTGCTTCTCACAGCTATTACCTGTATCTGAAACAAATCTAGATTCCAGCTGCTACATTCGAGCATACAAGATGCTCTCCTGGGACCTCAGTACCTGCCTTCCTGCCTGGTTCCTCTGAATCAGTCCCCTCCCTCTTCACGTAATCTAGAAGAATGTGGATAATCTTAGGCGTGAATGTAAATGCCTTAACCTTGAAGGTCCTGATTAGAAGCATGGTATAAGACATCCACTGGATTCATAGTTGCAAATATCCTGGAATGTTATAGCTTCAAAATGTGTTAGAAAAACCCCAAAGATGGTATAATCTTTTAAGTGTGCACGTTTGTTCATTTCTGCATCTTTCTTCCACACTCGCCTTTGCGTCTTAAGTGTCTCACTATGCACACATCCGTTCATCTTCAGTTTCACCCTGTCATTACAAGAAACTTCCTGAAGTAATCATTGGAATATTTGCATTTTGCACAATGACTGGTGTGATAGCTCTTGACAAATAAGGAAAGCACTGAAATATTGTGATTGGGTCTGGGGAAATGCTCAGGTTGATGTATGACCAGCATTTCTTCTGGGCCTTTGATGTTGAGCTGTACTCTTGTAGCCATAATGAGCAAACTGATTAAGAGAAGCAAAGGTTTCTCGGGGTTATTAACCAGTAGTGTGGAAATATTATTTTCATGTGGCCAAGGAAAAGCAAAGACATTTCTTTCCACTTTGGTTACTTGGCGACAGAAACATCGTATCAGCATCCTTTGGCTATTTGTAGGATCACATTGTCCTTATGATACTGAAACTTTACAGCTGCTGTAAATTTTTTATAAATGAATATCAAAGTACTATAATAGGAATCTAGTTGTTTTTCTACATCTTCATTATTTGGACCTAAAGTCAGTTTTTAATAAGAACATTTATCTTTACTCTTGATGACATTGTGACTCCAGGAAAGGAGATGAGTGCTGCTGTAAGTCCATGGCAGCAGCAGTCTGGACTTGGGGTCCCAGGGGAAATGCTGCCAAGAATGCAGCACTGGCGTCCTGCCCTCCACCAGCTGTCTCCACCACCCAGGAGTCCTGGGCTCCAGAAGAGAGGCAGGGGAGTCTTACTCGTTGCTAGAAATGATCATCCATGGTTTGGGAGCAGAGAACAAAGGAATTTATAATTAACAGATTTCTTATTATTTTAACTATTTGGATCTAATCGAAGTAGGTTTATTGCTAGGGTTAGGAGTGGTAAACATGGATACCCAGCCACTTGTTCCGTACTGGGATCTTTTTAATCAAACTCTGCCTCTTAACCAAGAACCTAAAGAGTCCCTCTTTCTAATCTCCACTCCTTATCCCCACACCCCATCCTCTTTCAGTCTTCATAATTCCTCTAAGAAAAAGATCTTTGCATCAGCAGAAATATCTTTTAGAATAGCACTATCAGAATTTAGTAGTAAACCAACATGTAGGCTTCAGATTTACTTCTGAGTCCAAAACAATTTGTGCTCTCCAGGGCAGTTGACTCTGGGTTAAATAAGTACAGGGTATAGATTCCCTCTTCAGGTCTAAACAGGAATTTTTACTCTAGGGAAAAGTGGGAAGAGCTCAAAAGTAGTTAATAAGGAAGGTAATTTGTTTTTCTTTTACCTAAAAGAAAAGAAAATTCCTTCTGTGACTACAGGTCTCTGAGAAATTATCTTTCAAAAGAGATTTCGTTGCTCATCAGAGTGTTGTGGCCTATTGATAAAAAACAATTTTGTTCACTTTCTTGTCTTGAAAAAAAGTGGCCTTAGCTTTTTGCAATACTTGAATAAAGTGTGTACTCGCAAAAGAATTTCTGTAGCACAGCGTTAGAGACTCATAACTTTTCTGCAAGAAATTCAAACTTACATCTTCCTTTTACTACCTTAAAAATACTAGTGAATAAAACATTAATTCAAAGAGCAAGCGATAGAAACTACAATGATGTTTAATGCAAATTGTAGGAATTTACATGTTTACAAACCATCTTAAACTGGTTGTGCAGCAATTCAATAAAATATCTTTGTATTATAAAAATGTGAAGAAAATTGTAAACTGATGTAAAGGAGGTACTGTCATTTTAATTAACCTATGTTTAATAGCTTTTCCTTGTGGACTTTGCAAAGCCTTCTTGGTAAACGCATTGCAAAGCGTCCTCTGGGAGGCCCGGCCTCCTGTGTGTACTGTACTGTGCAGACGTGGAAAATAAACCCGTTTACCATGTGTGTGTGTGGATCGCCTGTCAGCAGGCACTTCCAGCCAGCACTCACATCCGGTGCAGCTCTGCACAGAAGACTGGGGTGTGGTGTGTAAGTATGACCTGTACAATACCTGGGACAAACACCCATGTGTACCTGTGTAAATAGATTTGTTAACTAAAATGTACTTTAAGAAGAAAATCTGTAAATAAACTGATTTATAAGTTAATTTCATGTCAGGTGTTCATTTTTCCACTCAGAAACCAAGTTCAGAAAAGGAGTTCTTAAACAATTCAGTTCTTGCTGATTTCTCATTGGGTTGCAGGGCACTTGGGCCTGGGCAGTAGGATTGGGTGAGCTACTCACGCTGCATGCACGTGGCATCATCACAAATCTCAGCGGCCTGGGCTTTGACAGATGATCACTTACTCCACAGATTGCCATTTTACACCACTTTGGTATTCTTGGCCCTGTTTGCTGAGTGCTAGAGTGATAGCAAAGGGGACACACATGGTCCTTGGCCTCATGGAGTTGGAGTGTAAGGAAAGAAAATCACTGAAAAGTAACTTAAGTGAGCTGTAAGCAAGCTGGCGATACAGCTCGCATGTGTGAGGCCCTGGGTTCTATCCTCAGCCTTATAAAAAAATAAAAAATAATTTAAAAAACAGTGCATGACAAAGTGTAACAAGTACTGCAAAGGAAGCAAACACAGGGTTAGAGACTATCTTCTGAAAGGGTAGGAGAGAGTTCCCTGGTAACTTACAACTTGTGTTTTTTGAGATGGGGATCTCACTGTGTTGTCCATGCTGGCTTTGAACTGAATTCCTTCCATCCTGCCTCAGCCTCCCAACTAGCCAAGACTGTGGGCATGCCCCACTGCACCCAGTTTATTACTTTCTTTTGAACATTAATGGGCTTCTCCTAATTCCTGGCAGATGCCATTTCTCACAAAGACTTGAATTTTGTTCACCCTTCCAAAATAACATGTATGGAAAAGTCACGCATAATTAAGTGGGCCACAAAGAAGAGCAGCCAATGGATGACTAGATGGTAGAGGGTATAATTTATTTCTGGAAATAAGAGCTTGGAGGATAATGGAGGCAGATGTGTAGAAGAATGAAAGAATTCCAAGGACAGAAATGTGCAAAAAATGAATCATCTCTGGTTCAACCGATTAGAAGAAGCAACTACACTTTAACCTAAATTCTAGATGCCTCCTGATGGTCATGCTGCTACACCTTTAACCCTTACCCAACTGTGAACAGTAAGGAAATTCTCAGAAAACCACTGACCCCAAATGGCAGCAGATTCTAATTCTTCAACTCATTGAACAGATATTCCTCGTATGTGCCAGATTCTATGGTTGGTGTTAAGGACACAATAGTAATGATCAATCTTGAAAAAAGACCAGATACCTGTAATCTTGAATCAAAATATGAAATGGTAGATGGGAGGATGGCAATTGACATATCAGACAAGAATGGTGATGTCATGGGAGAAGAGGTGTCTCCAGAGATGAGTCCATGGAGCTCCTGAAGAGAGGACTTGGACTAGGGACCAGCAGGGTCTTTGGTTTACAAGACATAAAAGAACCTCAGCACATGCCATTCAGAGGCATAGACAAAGGTTTATTTAGAAAATCAGATACACATTCAAAGGAGATGTGAACCATCTCAAGAGTGAGAGATGTATTTTGGGGGTTCCCAGCTTTTAAAGGAGTTGGTGAGGTGTGATAGGGTGGTATGTGGGAGTATCAGTCTGGTGATCTCAAGATGGTTGTGGTCTGGTCAGTCTCAGAATCCTCAGGCTGAGGAGTCCTTATTTGATGTTAGTACTGAAAAGTCCCCTAAAGTATGGGTTTCTCACAATATCATATCTCAGCCAGGCATGCTTGTGCACACCTGTGATCCCAATGACTCAGAAGCCTGACCAGGAAGATCACAAATTCAAGGCAGTCCAGGAAGGTTGCAAGACCCTGTTTCCAAAAACAAACAAACAAAAAGACTGGGATTATAGCTCAGTGGTAAAGTACCCCTGGGTTCATTCCTCTGTGTCTATCTCTCTCCATATATATATGCACATATATATGGATATAGATATATATGGAGACAGACATATATATGGAGATTATATATATATGGAGAGAGAGAGAGATAATATCTCTCTTGTTGGGGGTTTAACAGTGCTCAAGGTAATTTTCATAAGTGAATGGATTTATAGCTTTCCCAGGAATTTGGAGTGACTGGCCTTTAGGGAGTGAGGGTCCTGGAAAAGTTTGCAGAACTTCTGAACTAAATTCCATTTCCTTGCCCTTATGTCTCCTTTCTACCCATTTTGTTTTTATTTCTTCTCACCTACCTCAGTGAGACTACCAGGGTAAGTGCCTACCAAAAGAAATACCGAGGAAAAAGGATCCAGTGCCCATGAAGTCTAGGAGAGCTCAGAAATGAGGCACTGGCCACGCAGAAAAAAAGTCCAAAGCCTGGAGATTGGTTCACCATGCCCTGGGTGACCTGGTGTGCGGCCAAGGGAACAGACAGATAAGCATCTCCCAGGGAAGAGCCCAGTGCATGAATCAAAGTCGCCCAGAACAGAAACTCATGCCAGGCTCAAGTGGCACAGTGTGTACTTCCAGCCAGAGAGGAGAGAGCGCACTAGATCCCGCCTCTCGCGTTCCCTCAGTCCCCCATGGCCAGCAGCTCCACTCCATGCCCAACATGGTGGCAGGGCTGGAAGCACCCATAGGGTGCTGCCATGGAAGGACATTCCTTCCTCTCTCCTTCATGGAGTTTAAAAGAGAGAAACAGGGCCAGGCTGAAGCCACTGATGTGTGAGCTTATGAAAAAAGGGCACCGTTGAGTCTGAAACAGGGAAGGCTTCTCCTCAGGAAATACGCCCAGCACAGGCGGTATGACTCTTGATAAGGAGCATTCTGGACCCCAGGCCTGTCCTTACCTGCAGGGCAGGAAGCTGCACGATTGCCTTTCCCTGCAGTATACATGTGTACGCACACATGCACTGAGATGGCTGATACAGCACATCAAATCCAGGAGGACTATCTTCCTGGTCTGATGGGGCCTGAAAAACTTAGGTGGATGCAGTTTGCTGGTAGGGCCTCCCTGTCATTATAAGATACCATTTTACCAGGGTCACTAGAAGAACCAGACCCAGGGGGGTGATCAGACCTCCCCAGAAGATAGCCTCAACCAGGACCCCCCTATACCTGCATTAAGCCAACCAGAGGTCAAAAATTGAGTCTGGCCGGGCGCTGTTGCGCACGCCTGTAATCCAGCACTTGGGAGGCTGAGGCAGGAGGATCACGAGTTCAAAGTCAGCCTCAGCAACTTAGCGAGGCCCTAAGCAACTCAGTGAGACCTTGTCTCTAAATAAAATACAAATAGGACTGGGGATGTGGCTCAGTGGCCGAGTGCCCCTGAGTTCAATGCCTGGTTCCAAAAAAAAAAAAAAATTGAGTCTGGGGACCTGCCAGGTGTACAGCTGAAGGTTCCCCGCAGTGTGAGTCTTCTCCAGCTCCATTTCTACTTCCCCTGCATTGCCAGTGTTCTGCCAGCAGACGAGTGAGGGCTACTTTGTTCGGTGGTTAGTGAGTTTTGCTGGTCTTGAAATTCCAAGTCAACAAGTCCTGGCCTAGCCACAAGAGTGGGAGTGTGGGATGCAAGGGACTTCAACCTGGGATGACAAAGGCAGCATTGTTCGAGTCACCTCCTCTCACCGCAGCTGTGCTAATTCTTATCAGGATGTCGTCATGCTGGCCTCCATAGAATGAGGGAAAAGGTAGCATTCCCACCAGCCTCCCTCGCCACAAACCTCCCAAGACAAAGATGCTCTTGTCCACTATTTCCTTGGGAATCCACTGCCTCATTGTCTGACCCAAACCTTTCAGTCCCAGTCATCCATCCCGAGTAGGAAAGCCACATCTCAAATGAACTTGACATATCCCATAGTATTACCCACTGTGTTAAGGAGTTAGGGGTCATGAGCGTGACCAGCGGAACACTGCTCCAGTGTTCTTTCAGTCTTTCCCCAACCTTTCAGGGTCCCACAGGAGGGAGGCACCTGAAGATGGCATTGGAAGGACCCACTGGGGGCACAGCTGCAGCCCCAACCATGACTCCCTCAGGGGAATGAATTACACTGAGGGAAAAGGAAAAGGTTGGGTATGCTGAGGGTGGATGCTGGGCACAGCCTGGTCGGGGGACCACCTTTACCCCCTCCAAGTTCAACATGTGTTCGTAGTCTAGCGTTTTTCTCCTGCTGGAATGTGATGTTTAACCTCTGCTTGGCTTTAGTCATGCAGGGGGCACCTTGGTAGGTTGGGGCTCGTCTCATCACCCCGTTTGTCAGTGGGGGGGCAGCATGAAAGCTTCATCTTAAGTGACAGGAGCTCCCCTGTCGTGCTGTGAACATGGTGTCTTACTCAGGTTGGAATCCTTCTGGATATCTGAACAGGCGACAAGGGGGTCCTTTTTTAAGCCACAGTGGTCCTCTCTGTGCCCTGTGGCCCACCGGAACGGCAGGCAGTCTCATGCCTGCAATGCAAACCCCCTGCGACGAGGCGCCCCTGCACACTGTGACAGGAAAGAGCAGTGACGTGGCCAGTGCGTCACGTGGTGGGGCTAAGCCCTGCTTGAGGTGGCCGCTTGTCCATATTCTGGGCTGCGCACATTGTCAGGAGTCACAGCCGTGTGGTATGGAGGCCTTTAGAGTTTCCTAGCGGGACTCCTTATGATTTGGTCCATTTTTGTGTCCGAGAGGGACTCAGATGCTCTGTTCTGTGGGCGCCCAACAGGTAATCACAGCAATTTGCTGAGCACAAGTTAGGTTAGCTCTTCAATTTGTCTTTTCTTTTTAAATAACTCCTTGTTACAGGTGTAATATGAGTAAGGAATAGGTTTGGGTTTCTTGTTGTTTTGTTTTTCTTTTCAGTCCACAAGCTGTTGTCACAGACCCTGTCCCCATTCAGGGGAGCCTTTAGTGGTTCAGTTATTGAGTCAGGTACTAGACCACATAGCTAGCCAACTGTAACAGCTCACATCTGTGGGTGTGCCGCAGAGCGCTGCTGTTGGGGTGGCCTGAGCCGCTGATGGTTACATATGGAGTTTGGCCTGTCAGGCAGAGTGCTGTCAGCCTTGGTTAAAAGGTGGCCATCTTGGGTGGCTGGCTACCCCAGCCCAGTAGTCCTTATCAGCTTTGAGTTTCAAGGACCCACCTGGGAACCAAGCTGTACCATCAGCTGGAACATCTTTGAACATGGGGCAGAGGAGAGGGGGGCTACGTGATTACTGGAGAGGTGGGAACATCCCTCAGGGGCTGTTCAGCCTCCTCCAGTAAAGCAGTTACTGTGCTATGGAGGTGGCCGACCTCTGTGTCCCTGGGGGCTCTAGACTGAGTGGACCTTGTCTATTTCATAAGGGAGCTTTGTTGAGAACTTCCTGGTTTATTAGTGAGGACTCAGCTTAGATCTCAAGCACCTTCAGTGCTTTAGTGATCAGGTCCTGTTTGTAGTTGGGCCCGTGGCAGGTTAGGAGTTGCTATTTGAAGGTGGTTTATCTGGTGGCTGCCTCAGGTAACTTGTGTCTAAAACTCAAGTTGCCAATGCAACCTGGTCACAGGTTCTAATCTGCAAGGGCTAGAGTCACCTAGACTTGTAGTTCATAGAGTCAGTGAGCTCCATGGACCCTGATGGCAGGTCCCTGATGCACAGCCTACTGTTGTTGGAGCCCCAATTAAAAGTGTCCACCTCAAGGGTGAACTTGACAAAAGGGGCCAAAAGAATACCAGATGTGGAATTTCCAGCCAGATAGACCTGCCAGTTGTTGAGTCCCTTTCTTGTCAGTGGGAGCCCTCTCGTTAAACAAGATTTTGTGTAATCTTGTTAGGAATATTATTTTGGTTACTGGCCCATGTGTTTCCCAGGAACTGTAGTTACTGAGTAGGTCCCTGGACCTTATAGGCTTGATGGCCCCAAACCCAGCCTGCATCTGGTAGGCCAGCAGGAGGATGTCCTCAATGGATGGATGACAAGTGCTTCTGAGGGAGACCAGCTTGTGGTGGATTTCACCTTGGCCGCTGGGAGCTGGCTGCAGTGCAGTGCACGGCACGAGCACAGATGGTTCCTGAGCTTCACCCTGCATTGGCCAGATTCATACCAGCATAGTTTCCCATGGGAGATGTCACCACCTCTGTAAAGGCAATGATGTCAAGTCCCACAGGAGCCAAGGGTGGCACCTGGGCGTCTGAGTTGTGGTCGTCCACTGTTGGTCTGCAGGCTCCCGAGGCCTTATTCATGGGCCAGACTATAAACTGACAGGTGGTGTGTAATGCTCCTGCCGGCTGCAAGTCCTGAATTCATAAAATGATGTCTTTTTCTCCACCTGGTATGTGGTACTGCTTTTGTTGAATAAGCTGTCAGGGCTTGGGTAACTCAGGAAGCGGTGGGAGCGGATGCACCCCACTGGTGTGACTCAAGTTCTTTGTGGTGAGGGGGCATCCTGCCTCAGATGATGGTAATGTTTTCTGTTACAAACAGCCAAAATGCCCATGTCTGTTACACACTCAGTGGTGGGAACTGTGATTCCTAGTACCCAAAATGGAAAAGAAGGACTGAGTTCAAGTCTGAGTGCTGGATGGAGGGGCCCAACTAGGCTTTCCCACAACCCTCTCTCCCAGGAAGAGACTGGGGGACCCTCCTCTGGAAAAACTAAATGACCTCAGAGGGAAGACCTATAATTACTAACATTTGAAGAGTCCTCCAAAGAAAAGGTTGGCGGCTACCTGATGCTCCGTTCAGTGAAACTCACAGTCAACACTGAGCTACTCATCAAAGTTTTTCTGCATCATCCATATATGAACAAATAGCCAGTCATTTTGAGCATTGAGGGAAGCCACCACTATAGAGACCAAACCAAAAAGAAAAAAGCAGGCATTCTAATGAAACAGCAATGCATAGCACAGAAGAAGCACCACAAGAGATTAAAACTATAATTAAAATCCTCAGATAAAAACAGAACAAAACGAAAATGCCCATATAGCTGAAACAATGTTGCATCCAATAAAGGAGGAGCAGGATGTTCTTGGAGAGTAATGAGTCACAGGACCCGACCATGCTCTTGAAAACTAAAAGTATGGGAACCATAATTTAAAATTCAGTAGGAAGTTGGAAGACAGAGTTGAGAAAAATCTTCTCCAAAGTAAAACAAAAAGATAAAAATAGGAGAGAAACAGATAAGATTAGAGAAGCAATCCAGGAAATCTAACATTCAATTAATTGGATATCTAACAAGAACAGAGATGAAGGAATTGTTCAAGAAAAGAGTCTATATTCAGGCGTGGTGGTGCACACCTGTGATCCCAGAGACTCGGAGGCTGAGACAGGAGGATCCCAAGTTTCAGGCCAGCCTGGTCAACTTAGTGAGACCCTGTTTTCAAATAAAAAATAAAAGGACTGGGGGAGAGCGTGGGTAGCTCAATGGTAGAACACCCCTGGGTTCAATCCCCAACGATGGGGGAAAAAGAAAAAAAAAAAAAAGATACACATTTCCAGGAAGAAGTGGCTCCAGAACAAGAAGTGAAACAAACCCCCACGAGGCTGTCACTGTGAAATGTCAGGGTTCCCTGGGTAAAGAAGCAACCCAAAGTTTCTTGAGAGGAAAAGAGAATATCAACATGTAAAGGACTGGGAATAAAGATGGCATTAATGTCCTGGACAGCAACATTGGAGCCCTTAACAAAGTAGAGCAACATCTTCAAAAATTTCACCCAAACTGCACATTTGGCCAAACTTTGAACCAAGTGTGAAGATAGAATATGGATATTTTCAGAAATGCAAAGTAAACCACGAAAAAGGAAGACAAACGGGACCCCGCCCAGGAAAGGCTTGGGGAACTCCAGGATCCCCGCCATCTTACAGGCCCCAGGAGAGCACATGGGCTCCAGGAGGCTCCCAGCAGCAGCAGGAAGGGGGACAAATACCCTGATGCTCAACCACACGGGGAAAGGTTCAAAAAAGAGTGTATAGGGGAAAAAGTGAAGAAAAACTAAGCCTTGTGCAAGCATGTAACAATCATGGTACACTTCCTGGCTCAGCAATGAATGACATTTATAGTTACAATAATGTCAACACTGATTCTCCTGGTGTCACTGTATGGGGAGGAAGGGGAAGGCAAGGGAAGTGTCAGCTAGGTCTGCATCCCCCATGTCGGGATATGAGATGGTTCATTCTATGTGCCAACTTGGCTGAATCACGATACTGGTATAGATGTCTCTGTGAAGATATTTCTTAGATGAAATTAACGTTTAAATGAGTGGACTTTGAATAAAGCGAATTATCCTCCATAATGTGGTAGGGCTCATCCAATCAGTTAAAGACCTAAAGAGGAAAAAAATCACTGTAGTTCCACAAAGAAGACAGAACTCTGCCTCCAGACTGCTCAGACTCAGGCTGCACATCAGCTCTTGCCTGGGTCTCCGGCCTCCCACCTGCTCTGCAAGGTGTAGGCTTGCCAGCCCTACAATTGCATGAGCCAATTCCTTAAAATCAGCCGTTCAATCTGTGTGTGTGTGTGTGTGTGTGTGTGTGTGTGT
>JAJEJO010000142.1:705899-746540 GCA_020662805.1 Glaucomys volans | reverse complement strand
GTGCCCAATGTCCTAACGACCTTCCACACCATCTTCCAATATCACCAGCCTGGGGCCCAAGTTCCCTAGAGATGAACTTCCCTGGGAACACAAACCATTGCAGTATGCATATGTAAATCAGGTATATCTATATAGATATATACACATATGTATGTATATAACATATATTCATACACATATACACAAGTGATTATATATAAACATATACATATGTATACACACATACACATCCTATTGGTATGTTTCTCTGGGGAACCCTGACTAATACAAGAAGTCAGTAACTAGTGACTCGAGATGGCGTATATTTTTTAACACAGAGGTAAACACCAGAACGAAAAGGCTGAAATGTGATGTCAACAGTGGATATTTCTGGCAAGAGGGATAATTTTTTTTTTTTTTTTTGCTTGCTGCTAACAAGTATCACCTTGATAGTAAGTAATACTCCCTCTCCCCCAAATGAAAGCATCACTGCAAAGGACTCATTCTTCAGGTCTTCATTTTCTTCTCTGCTCAGTGCCGACAGGGACATTTTGACAGAATGATAGTCCTCTTCCTCTTATAACCTCAGAACTGTTCCAATACTATTGTCTGTTGAAATGAAGAAGCAAATTTTGGTTGACACTTTTCAGTCTAAATATTTTTCATTTCAAGGAAAAATCTAATTAAAAAGCTTTGCTGTCATGCATAATTTAAGTGGTGTATTTAACACAATCCAATACATTTCAGTGATTTTTTTTTGTATTAAAAAAGATTAAAGATTGCACTTGACAGTAGATGGATAGTGTGGGGAAAAGAATTGTCATGCTGTCTCACTAACTAGTGACCCCAGTGTGTCAACCTGATCTATGCCGCGGAGGCCAGGTTTCTTTCTCTTGGCTTTCTATTTCCTGTTAGAATGTTTTTGTTATCATAATTTGGGTCTCTTTTGCAAGTAGATGTCAAATTCTCTTATGCCTCTGTTTTGAGCAAGAATACCATTTAAAAACACATTTTATGCAACTTGTTTCCTCAGCTTTGGAATGCAGTCAGGAAACTCAGAACCCCTCTCCTGACACATTCCAGGATTCTTAGTTTCTATAACACAAAGAAGATTAGTGGTGACCCACTTTAGGTGCAGCCAAAATACTGTTTTAAATAATAATCATCTACATAACTTCCCTAACTGGTCTGTTAATGCTATTGTTACTATTCTGAGAACATTAATTCAATTACATGAGCCAAAGGGAATTAAAACTCCAAATTCCTATTGACAGTCTCAAGGTTGCTCTTCTTCATTTTCTGTAGAAAGGAGCTGAAGAAGGATTTACTCAAAAAAGTCCCTTGTGAGCTGGGTATGATGGCACAGGCCTGTAATTCCAGTGACTGGGCCTGGAGCCCAAGGCAGTAAGATCACAAGTTCAAGGCCAGCCAGGGCAATTTAGCAAGACCCTGTCTCAAAATTAAAAAATAAAACTAGCTGGGAATGAAGCTCAGTGGCAGAACACCCCTGGATTCAATCCCTAGGATCTTAAAGAAAGAAAAAAAGAAAGAAAAAAATTCCTCATGGGCTTAAAGGTTCTAGAATCTTGGCTTCTGGCTTTAGAGATCATTATCTTGTTAACTCTACTTCCTGAAAGCAGAATTACCCAAAAACACATGACATGAAGATTTTTCCTAGAAAGTGTTTGGAGTTGGGATGCAGCTCAGTGGTAGAGCACTTGCTAGCCTGCACAGGCCCTGGTTCAACCCCCAGCACTGAAATTAAAAAAGGTGTTTGTATTATTTTTATTATTTGGGGAGACCCAGAAGAGAAGACAAGAGAATCTGCTGGTTGCTTTTCTTTTTTTTTTACAGACTGCATTTTGATTCATTGTACACAAATGGGATACAACTTTTCATTTCTATGGTTGTACATTCACACAATTCATGTAATCATACGTGTACATAAGGTCGTGATGTCTGTCTCATTCCACCATCTTCCCTTCTCCTGCCCCTCCCCACCACCTCTACACAATCCGAAGTTCCTCCATTGAATCTGCTGGTTTCTGATGAACAGTTTGAACCACTGGAAAATTTTGCTCTTCAAAAAGGGCCCTTGAAAGTAAAGTCATTTTGGTTTCTACATTTTTGCTTATAAAAAAAGCTAAGGCTTGGAAGGCTGAGGCAGGAGGATGGTAAGTCCAAAGCCAGCCTCAGCAACTTAGTGAGGCCCTAAGCAACTCAGTGAGATCCTGTCTCTAAATAAAATACAAAATAGGGCTGGGGATGTGGCACAGTGGTCACGTGCCCCGGGGTCAAACCCCAGCTAAAAAAAAAAAAAAAAAATGCTAAGAGCTGGGTGTGGTAGCACATGCCTGTAATCCCAGCAGTTTGGAAGGCTGAGGCAGGAGGATCCCAAGTTCAAAGCCAGCCTCAGCAAGGCCCTAAGCAATTTAGTGAGACCCTGTCTCAAAAAATAAAAAAGGACTGGGGGTGTCACTCAGTGGTTAAGAGCCCCAGGGATCAATCCTTGGAATCCCCCTTCCAAAAAAAATATAAGGATCCCGAAGAGTGAATAACCATTCTGAAAAATAAATTTTATGAGATCTATAGCAACTAATAAGCATTTGACTGCAAGTAATAAAATACTTAAAGCATCAATGCTAGAAGTTTGTGCTTCTCAAATAAAAGGAATCCAGAGCAGACATGCCAGTCAGGTGGGCAGTGACCTGAAATGTCAGGGCTTTGGGTCAACTCTCCCTTGACTCTCCCATCAAGATGGCCAGGTACCCATAGCATCTCCAAACACCCTGCCCTCACAGGACAAGGGTGCAGAGAGAAGGGAGGCAGGGGACTTCTATTTACCTTGGTCTCTCTTTTAACTAGAGGAAAATTATTCCCAGAAATTACAATAACTCATTTAAAATGGCATTAGAAAATTCATGTGTTGAAATGCTCATATAAGTAAAAATGAAATATATTTTTACAAGAGGAAAAAAAAAAAAAAAAAGCAAAACAATCATTTTGTCAATTAGAAAGTGTTTTTAAAAGTCCCTGGCTGGGCTGGGGTGGAGTTCACGGGTAGGGTGCTTGCCAAGCTCAGGGTTCCGTCCCCAGCACTGCAAAACCATTGAAAGTAAACAAATAAAAAGTCCCTGGCAACCTTCCCCTCACGTGTCCTTGGCCAGAACCCGGTGTCACCATGTCCTCCTCCAATGGTAAAGAGACTCACAAAGCAAGAATCCCGATGTTCAGCTTTCGGAGGTAGGTTCAGTGGGTAAGGAAGGAGGAAGAGTGGGGGAATAAGCGGCTGTGCATTTCACAGCTGCGGAGCGTGCCCTCGGGTACCCGTGTCTGAATGGCTGACTTTCTTGGCAAATCTGTGAATACATAAAGGTGTTCCTGCCGAGGGATTGCTGGCCTCTTGCATCATCGCACCAACTCCCTTCCCCGAGCTCCACTGTGACCCGAGTTCTCCAGCGCTCCTCCCCTCCCTCCCCCCAGGCACAACCGGGTGTCAAACAGCTCCAGATGAGCCATTTCTCCAGCCTTCACAGGGCCGCAGAAGAAGCCATCATTCCTGGACCCACGCGTTAGCCAGAAGGTGCTCACACTGCCCAGGAAGAGAAGCTCCTGCCCTTCATGACTTCCGATCAGGGTGTGCAGAAAAAACACAGGTGTTAATAAGTCAAGGACACCATTAGGCAACACCCGCCAGGGCCAGGTTCATACATTCATTCCACGAGTATCGACCGTTCCCTGGTGCTCTTCTGTGCGCTGCGGATGCCACAGAAAACAAGCCGCCAAGGTCCCTGTTCCGAGGTGTACATCCTAGCGTCAGGAGACCGGCCTGTGCGAGCCAGCCAGTACCACGGGTGATGGGAGACCTGGGAAGACCCAGGAGCTGCTGTGAACAGCAGTGAGCAGGGGCTGCTCAGGAGGTCGGGGAAGGCCTTCCTGGAAGGCGGCACTCAGCTGAGGCCTGAGTGATCTGAAAGTGAAATGGTCTGAGGGAAGAACGTTCCAGGCAGAGGGAGCAGCATGGTGACAATGAGGGTAGAAGGAAGACCAGTGAGCAAGGGAGACAGGGAGAAGCTGGATGGCCTGGACCAACTGGGCCTTGGAGGCCCTGGTAACAGCTTGGGGTTTGTCGGGGTACAGGCCACCTTGGAGCCGGAGAGTGACAGGATCAGGTTGGGGGCAGAATGGACTTTTTTTTTTTTTGGTACTGGGAATTGAACTCAGGAGCACTCGACCACTGAGCCACATCCCCAGCCCTATTTTGTATTTTATTTAGAGACGGGCTCTCATTGAGTTGGTTAGGGCCTCGCTAATTTGCTGAAACTGACTTTGAACTTGTGATCCTCCTGCCTCAGCCTCAAGCTGCTGGGATGACAGGTGTGCAACACCACAGCTGGCTGGATTTTTTTTTTATGTGGAACACTTCACAAATTTGCATGTCACCCTTGTGCAGGGGCTGTGCTCACTTTCTCTGTGTCGTTCCAATTTTAGTGCACATGCTGCCAAGCAAGCCCTGCAGGATGGACCTTAAGGGGACAAGTCTGAAGCAGAAGGAAGAGTCCAGAAACCCTTGCTGGAGAGGGAGGTGACATCCCCCCCCGCCAAGCTGTGAAAGCAGGGGTGTGGACAGAAACAGTTGTCTTCAGAGGAGGGGCCACAGCCTGCTGTTGGAATGGGGTGGGAGGGAAAGACGACTTTGGCCTGGTTGTTCCGAGGCTGGTGTGCCACTGATGGAGACAGGGAGACAGGAAATCGGGGGCTGGACTGCCTGGTGGCATTTGTAGATCCAGGGAATTGGCGGCAGGAAGACAACTGCAGCAGGTGGTGCTAAAGACACCTTTCCAGTGGGGGCCTGGGAGGGTGACCTGTGCCAAGGGGAAACCTGAGAGGCAGCCCCGGGTGGGAGGACTGGGCAGAAGTGGGGGGACCTCATGGTGGACAGTTCAGACCTCACTGAAGCAATGTTCCTCTGGTCAGTTCTTTGGCAATGACATGGCCATCATGCTGGCAGGATGCCTGACTGAGTGGCAGGAGGCAGGTGCCTTGGGGGAAGGTCCACTGGCCCCTGTGGAGAGGCCTCCTTGGGGGGCATGAACTAATTGGGGCCCTTTATCACAGTCAGAGGCTGCTCCTGTCCTGATAGGGTTAGAAACTGTGCGGGTCTGTTCCCCCAGAGACGAGCGTAAGCGCGCTGGAGAAGTCAGAATAAGTCACACAAAATGGAAAATAAGCCAGAAAGCCATCTTACTAATTCACAGTAGAGTATTGTTTTCCAGAGACCCAAATCCCCCCATCTCCTGTCCACAATCATGGCCTGTCCACTTTCCTGTTCCCAGATGTTGCATCATTAATTAGTAGCAAATTCATTGATCTTGGACATGGAGCAGAGTCTTTTTATTTTACTAATATTTTTAGTTGGAGATGGACACAATACCTTTATTTTACTTACTTATATGTGGTGCTGAGGATGGATCCCAGAACCTCACATGCTAGGCCAGCGCTCTACCACTGAGCCACAACCCCAGCCCTGGAGCTGAGTCTCAAGGGACATTTCACCTAGGTACAGCGGGCCTCAAAGTCTCTCTTCCCTCTCGTGCCTGGATTACCCCTGTCTCGTTCAGCCTCTCCCTCCCGGGCACTGCTGACCCTCACCACTGCCAGGTTTGGCTCTCAGACTCTCCAACCGAAGCCCTAGCAAGACGGGCTTCTTGCCCAGCCCAGGTTTGCTGCGCACTCAGTACTCTACACACATCGTGGGCACTAGTCCTCACCATGCTTAGGAGATAAACTACACCTTCCAGGGGGAGGAAACTGAGGTTCAGAAGGCTAGGGATCTTGCCAGGAGCACAGAGCTCTCCAGTGACACAATCTGGACTCACCTGGGTCTGTTGACTCTCAAAGCCAGGTTTTTCTTCAGAAGCCTTTTGTCCTATGTGTATTACTGTCCCCTCTCGTGGATTCCTATACTCAGGACACAGTACACCTTCCATCTTCTCCTACATATCTTTGAGGGTAACCTCAGTTCAAAGATTGCCACATCCTAGATAAGACCCCAAGAGCCCTCCACAGCAAAATTAACGTCTTTAAACATCTTCCATTGGTTCTGATTACACCCAAACCCCTCGCACAGGCTGCGAGGCCCACACTCCAGCGGGTGTCCTCACTACCCACCTACACTGCAGCCAGCATTAGGAGCACTTGGGGGTTTATTAAAAATAAACATGTGTGGGCTGGGATATAGCTCAGTTGGTAGAGTGCTTGCCTGGCACGCACAAGGCCCTGGGTTCAGTCCCACCCCCAACACCACAAAAGGAAAAAAAATGAATACGTGGGGCCACCATTTTCCCCCGCCTCTGGCCCAGTGCCTTTGGGATGCTTAGTAGTGATGATAAGCAACATGGCTGTTTACTCTTGCTCGTCATGGTTCTAAGTGTTTTACATGTTCACTTAACCCACAAATTACTATGTGAAACAGATACTATTAGTAGACCTATTTAAGAGAGGAGATGATTGAAGCACAGTATGGTAATTAACTTGCCCAGTATCACCAGCAAGCAAGTGGTGAGCTGGATTTGAATCCAGTCAGATGGAGATCTAAAGGTTGTGTCCATCCACAGAAGCCCCCCGGGCATTACTTCTCAGATCCTGAATTTGGAGACTTGCTTTCTGCTGAACAGGCTACCAAGGCCTGGCTTCTAGGTATTGCAGCAGGGAACAGAGAAGACCAAGTCCACAGGAAATAATTTGATCCTGCCCTTCAGAGACCCTCAGCCAGGGTCAGAACCCTGAAAGTGCAGACAGGGGCACAGGTGCGGCTCTACCCCAGGAATTCCCTCCACCTCTGCCCAGGTAAAGCAAGGGCGGAATGTCAGCCTCAGCATCATTTAGAAATCCCTGGTGGTTTCCTGCTCAACCCCACCCACACTAACCTCTTGCCAGAGAAGGGTTTCATAATCAGTTGAGAGGCCTTCATTTCTCAATCAGAAAAACTCTTGTCAAGGAAAGGTCTATATATAGTCATTAAAAAGAACCTAAAACAATTTGCATGTCTCTGAATGTGTGAGTGTGTCTGATGGGTGGTGCGATTATTATTAGCAAAGGGGGAGGTGGCAGACTGGCACCGGTTGCAGGTGGAAGAAATTTAAAGGGGAGTAGAGAATTCTGGAGGCAGCAGCTTGGTCTGCGGTGTTCCAGGTCTGCTTACTCGAATCTTGCTTGGAGTATTGCAGGAAAGGTTGCCAGTTATCTCTTCCGGTTCAGCTCTACCTAGGACCCAGGACTTACCATTAGGAGCCATTTGCTCTTGTTTTGGTACCTATTCCTGCTGGGTTTTATGCGTTGGGGTCTGCCTCAGCTTCCCTGGGAGATAACTGAGCCACAGGGCATTGTCCCCAAGCAACTGGCAGAGGGTGCAACGATGGTGATGGCATTTACCAGGAGTGCAGACTTTCCCTTTAATACTTGCAGATAGGACACAAAGCAGGTTAAGAGTTGAAATAATTTGTCAAGGTCCAGAGCTAATAAGTGGGAGAGCTGGAATGCAAACCCAAGGCCAAGTTTAAATTTAAGTTCTGGGGCTCTACAGACCTCTGGGCCTGTCCGAAGGGTGCTGGAATGTGGGCTCCAGCCTGTGGCCTACGAAAGCCCTGCTAGGTCGCTCTTCTAAGGGACCCTGCCACAGTGTGGACACAGCACCTGTGTATTCAAGCTCTGTCCACACCTTTCGCAAAAAGCTTTCTCCCGTGGTGGTCATTGCAGACCCATTCGATGGTGCTGCCCACCCAAAGGAAGATGACTCCAGGCAAGAGCACCAAAGGCAGACTCAAGGCCACAGGGTTGGCAGTTCCACAGCTCTCAGTTCCAAGTGTGGCTGGGGAACAAGGGCTCTCCCGTGGCCCCAAGGGGAAGGGCACCACCAAGAAGGCAGGAGCAAGCCCCTGTCCAAAGCCCCCTGTGCTAAGCCCCCTCCAGACTGGGTCTAGTATATTTTTGCCGCCACTTCCTTATTGTGAAACTTTGAATAGTTAATTAATCTGTCTGCACCATGCTTTCCTTATCTATAAAATCAAGATAATTATGGTAAGGAATAACTGGGGAATAAGTGAGCTTATTCAGTACGGAGGAAGTGTTTAGAACAGCTCTTGGCAAATAGTAAGTGTTACCTAATGCCAGCAATTAAATGTGATCACTATTTGGGTTTAGGCATCTTCAAAGATGTTAATAGATTGAGTGCTAAAAAAAAAATTCATTTTTTGACTAATGGTGGGCAAAAATTCTTCCTGGAGACCTGGAGAATTCTGTTCTCAGGCCAGAAACTGGAGGGGAGTGGGATACAGGGAGAGTGAGACACTCCCTGCTGACCCATTTGCTGGGTAGGCCCTTTTCTAGGTCCCAGGTAAGGAGAATGAAGAAGACAGACAAAGCCAAGAAATGCAGGTGATCTAGAAAGTGGCAATGACCCTCAGCTGACAACCTGCCAAGACATAGGACCTCAGTCCTACAACCACAGGGATTGATTTCTTCCTGCAACCTGAATGAGTGAGGAAATGGGTTTTCCCCACAGAACCTCCAGATGGGATCTCAGCAGTACCTTCGTTTTAGCCCAGGGAGACCACGTTGGATTTCTGACCTACAGAAATGTAAGAGAGTAGATAGGCACTGTTTTAAGCCACCACATTCGTGGGAATTTGTTACTGAAGCAAAAGCCAGGGAATACGTGTGGTTTCGTGTCAAAGGCAAAAGAAAGTGCTTCAAAGAGGCGGAGCCATCACTCATGTCACAGCTGCTTCAAGGTTGAGTAAGAGGAAGGCAGATGTAAGTAACCACGTGCTGGGACAACACAGAAAGTGCTGTCACCTTGATGAGCAGTTTCAGTGGAGTGGTGAGGGCAGAAGCCACAGTGGAGTGGGGAGAGGAAGTGGAAGCAGGGTAAAGCTTTATTATGAGAGAAGGAAGGGAATGGGCAGGCTCTGGAGAAGGGTGCAAGTTCATGCCAGGGGTTTGCTTCCTTCGTTTTAGTGGGAGACAGAACATAACTGTTTGCTAAAGGAACTGATCTTGCAGGAGTCAGGGTTGGGGGCAGGAGCAGTCTTGCATAATAAGAGGGGTGGGAGGGTCGAACCCAGAGCACAGTGGAGAGGCCACGGGGTGGGAGGGTCGCACGGGTGGGAGGAAGGAGCTGGAGGAAGACAGAGGGTGAATGAGCCCAGGTGCAGGAGGTTCCTAGTGTGCTGGTGGAAGGAAAGAGATGGAGTTCCCCCATCTGGGGGCTTCCGTTTTGTCATCCAATTACTAGAGTGCTTGTGTGGGAGGGCACTGGGGAGAGCTCAAGCACGTGGAGTTTCAAGGAGAGAGAAAAAGGTGTGAAATGGTTGATCTCGAGCATAGGAAGCAGCCTGGGGACAGAAATGGAGCACATTGCAGCTAGAAGGAAGTGGCCTTGGCTGTCTCTCCCTGCTCACAGTGGCTAGGGCTCTAGTTGGTCTGTTGGGTTCAGGTCAGGCTCTGGAGGATGTCACCTACTGGACATGTAACCCAGAGCAACTTGCTGAGCCTGCTGGAACCTCGGTGTCTTCAGATGAGTTCATCATGTCAGTCATGCTTGCCCCACCCACTCCCATCAATGGCGCATGTGCCAGAGGGCTTTTCAAATTGTCAAGTGTTGTCCTAGTGGAAATCATGATTCTCTAGGGATGGGGTCCACCCTATAACACCTGTTCATGGAAGGTGGAGATTCCCAGAAGGCTGGAGATGAGTGCAGGGGCAGGGCGTCTGTATTCTAAGATCACTCCCTTCCAAAGCGTGAGCAATAACTTCCACTCCACCCAGGCCCCAGGAGGCCTGAGAAACTCCCCGCTTGAGTTTCTTCTCCCAATACCTGGAGCAAAGGTAACATAAGTCTTCCTCAGGCTTGCTCTCCCTGGGCACCTCCTCCAGCCAGGACGTGCGCAGCTGTCACCTGGCTAGATAAACAAAGGAGAAACAGAGAGCTGGATCCTGCTCCACCACTGGCTGGCTGTCTGCCCTCGAAGGCTGTCCTGGAAGTGGTGATATGTCCTCCAACTTAGATTCCCTGCAAAGGCTCTCTGGTGGTTTAGACCTTATTCTGTGGATGGTGTGGGGAAGAACTTTACAAAAATTAGATGAGTAGACCACACTGTTATCAAAGAGAAGTAGCATTATTTCAATGGAAAATAGGGATTGGAGAGTTGAAATTTTTTGTCCAAGGTCGGACATTGGTCAGTGGAGGACCTGGGTATCAGTCAGGTCTGTACGACTCCAAGCTCATGTTCTTTCCACCATTCAGCACTGCCTCTCTGGATCCAACCAGTCTGCCTACTGACTAGGAAAGAGAAGAAGAAGGAAAGACCAGCATGGCGGAGCACTTGCTTTCCAGGGCTCATGGTCTTACAGGATGTGGGGGGATGGTCTTCCTCTGGATGGCTGAGAGTCTCTTACCAGTAAGATCTGGCCAGAAGTCAAGCTGGGTTCAACATTTGATCTGGTCACTAAAGACAGAAGGACCAAGAAAATAACAACAGAAGCAGACACCACATTCTCCTTTTCAAACACTTTCTCTCCTCTTCTCAGTCCTCTAAGCCCAAGAATTACTCCCACTTCCCCCAGAAATGGGAAGCAGGATATAAAATAAAACTATCCAGGGATGAAAGTAGATTAGGACTCCTCACAACTTCAACTTCAATGTTCTCACTGGGACATTGAAACAATGACGAAAAGCATGCAGAACAAACTGGATATGGGAGAGAAAGAGAACTAAGCAGACATCCCTTCCAGTGTTTTCCCCAAACACTTTGCTTCTGTGGTTTATCCACCTGCATTTCTTCACACATAAGCTGGCCCTGCGGGACCTGTGTGGACTTGTCATTTGTTCAATGCCAAGGTTCCCAAAAGGAGCTAGGGAGGAACAGAATATTGAGTCAGTCAGAACTTTTCTCTGGCATAACATTTTATATTTGAATTTTAATAAAGAAATGAGAACAGACAATGCACTGATGATATTTCTTTGTGTTCGTGGTGGGATCTCTGGTAGAGGTGTTAGTACCTTTCAAAAAAAACTGTACATTGGTGTGTATAGCTGTGGTCATATAAATTGGCACAGTACTTTGGGAAAGTGCAATGAATATCATGAACTACAAATTGTTTTATACATTTTGACCTAATGAAGTTTTTGAGGAAAGAAGATACAAGTACTAAAAATGTGCATAAGTGTTTTTTGTGGGGAGCGGGTGCTGGGTGCTCAAACCTAAGGCCTTGTGCACAGTAGGCAAGGGCCCTTCCACCCGGCCATGCCCCAGCCCTGCATGTGTTTGTGACTATGAAACACTGAGAACAGACACATATTCAGTGTCTGGGAATAACTGAGTAATTTGTTATCCATTCATATGATGAGATGCTGTGCAACCTCTGTAATTAGTGGTGTGCTGAAGCCAGCACACGCTAGCTGGAGAGAGTCAATGGTGCACATTCTTCCCAAGTCCACATTCAGTGTCATGTCAGTAGCATGAAATCAGCCATGGTGGGGGCATTAACACCGAGGAAATGGGCAAACACTCGTACTTAGGGTTCACTCCCATCCCCAGAGAGCAAGCTACTAAACATGTTCCAGCACACCATTGGTTATAGTGTTATGTAATCAGCACACAAAATTATATGCATATTATTGTCATAATGTTTAAAAGGATATGCATAATGATGATACATAGAAGGGAATATATATACATTATAAAAAGATTAGTGAATAAATTTTCCTTTTGTTTGCAGCTCTGTTCATTGCTATAGTCTTACTTATATAAAAAGAAATTTTAAATGTTTATATCTGGACTTCTGTTTCTATTCTGACCAAGTAAAATCCTGTGTATTTTTTTTTGGGGGGGGGGGGTTGGGGATTGAACCTAGGGCTTTGTGCTTGCAAGGCAAGGACTCTACCAACTGAGCCCTCATCATCTTATAAGAACTATAATCTAACCGGGCTCCATGGTGCACACTTGTAATCCCAGTGGCTTGGGAGGCTGAGGCAGGAGGATTGGGAGTTCAAAGCCAGACTCAGCAATACCGAGGCACTAAGCAACTCAATGCGACCCTGTCTGTAAATAAAATATAAAATAGGGTTCAGGATGTGCCTCAGTGGTTGAGTGCACCTGAATTCAATCTCTGGTACCAAAAATATATATATATGTGTGTGTGTGTGTGTGTGTGTGTGTGTGTATAAGCCTCAGGAGTGCAGGGGATGAACCATGTTAAAGAACAGGGTGTAGACACTGGAGAGTTAAAAAGACATCCAGCTTCTGGTGGGGAGTCAACATTTGGAAGAGAGAAACAATATGTAATAAAAATCCCATTGTTATAACAGTTAGTTTGAGGGCAGACTGGATTTGGCCCCATGTGCAGAGTAGATAAAACTTAGAAAATTAGCCTTATTTTCTATCCTGAAGACCAGGGGACAAAGGTTAGGGTGCCTAAGGCCATTACAGAATGAAGACAGAATCCAGAAAATCAAGAAGGGAACCCAGACTTTATGTTTAAACTCACCAAATCTCTGACTGCCCTGAACCACACATATGCATTGCAGATTCAAACCAGCTTGACTCGAGTTAGAAGAAACAAACTGATTTGGGGCTGCTTCCCAAGAGATAGTGTTTGAAGCGTGCATCCAGCCAGGTTAGGTTGATTGCTTGCTAAAAACCAATCAAAAGAAAAAAAATCAACTCCTTGGAGAAAAATAACCCATAATCTCCACAACATAACATTCACAATGTCTAGGGGACAGTCCACAATTACTTGACATATGAAGAACCAGGAACGTGTTTTCAATGGGAAACAATTATAAAATGATTCAGGAAACAAAACTTTAAAGCAAATCAGTGATGTAAGGGAAAACATGCTTACAATGAATGAAAAAAAATCAGAAATTATTTAAAAATTAAATGGAAATTTTTGAACTCAAAATTATAGTATCTAATACCTAAAAATCATAAGATCTGGAATTTTAAAAATTATGGAATGGGCTTATTAGAATGGAAACAACTGATGAAAAAGTGGACTTGAAGATAGATCAACAGAAACTACTCAATCTAAGAACAGAGAGGAAAACAAAATTGAAAAAAATCAGAAAAGTTTTAGAGACCCGTGGAACTTATGTCTAACATATTTAGAATTACAAAAGAAGAATGATGGAAGTGTGAAAGTGAGTGGAACAGAAAAAATATTTGAAGAAATAATGGCTGAATTCTTCCCAAACATGGTGAAAGCATGAATTTATAGATTCAAGAACCTGTCAACCCGAGACAGGATAAATAAATAAGAAAATCATGCTCAGACACATCATAATCAAACTGTTAAAAAGCAAAGATAATGAGAAAGCAGTGAAGAAAAACAATATATTCCACACAGGGAACTGCTAATTTCTCACTTGTAGCCATGGAAAAATCTTTAAAGTACCAAAAGGGAGAAAAAACCTGTCTATTGTATAGATAGTGAAAATATGCTTTAATTATAAGAGCAAATAATGATATTTTCAGATAAAATAAAATTTAAAAACTCAATGCCAGTGAATTTCTACAATAAATGATAAACTTTTTCATGCTCAAGGAAAATACTACCAGGCTGACACTCAGATCTTCAGGAAGAGATGAAGAGCGCCAGAAGTAGCTGTTACCTAGATAAATAGAAAATATCATTTCTTTAAAACTTATATGACTATTTGAATAAAAATATTAACATTTCTTGTGGGTTTGTAAATATGAATAGATATAATTGACAGATCAGACAATATAAAGCAGGGACTGGCAGACTTTTTCTGTAAAGCACAAGAGAGTAAATATTTTGCATTCAAGGACCACAAATTCTCAGTCATAAGCATTCAGCTCTGCCATTGTGTGCAAAAAGCAACCATTGACACAACTTCAGTGAATTAGCATAGCCATGTTTCAATAAAACTTTGTGTACGAAAACAGGCAAGACCCCTTCGCATGCCTGTAATCCCAGCACTTGGGAGGCTGAGGCAGGAGGATTGTGAGTTCAAAGCCAGCCTCAGCAACTTAGTGAGACCCTAAGCAACTCAGTGAGACCCTGTCTCTAAATAAAATACAAAATAGGGCTGGGGATTTGGCTCAGTGGTGGAGTGCCCCTGGGTTCAATCCCCAGAACCAAAAAAACCCAACCAAACAAAAAAACAGGCAAGAAATTCACCTGCTAATAATTTTGCAAATCCCTGGAAAGGATGGAGGCAGTGGGGTAGCAAATGGACTTATGTGGTTAGAAATTTTCTGTACTTTATGTGAATCACAATATTAACTCTAAGTGGGCTGTGAAATGTTAGTGTCTCTCAAAAGCAACACGACTGACATTTTGGCCAGATAATTCTTTGGTGTGGAGAGCTGTCCTTCCCCAGATGCGTCACCTCAAAGCGTCACCTCAAAACGTCACCTCATTTGGAGATGCGATCTCCGCAGAGGTAATCAGATTGAGGTGAGGTTGTCAGCGTGGGCCCTGGTCCACTTTGGACAAGTCTTTGGGAGGAGGAATTTGGACAGAGAGAAGGGAAGACAATGTGAGGCACAGGGAGAAGCCACCTGCAAACCAAGGAGACTGAGAACACCTGAGCCGGGCAGGCCTGTAATACTCCCCCTCACAGCCTCTTGGATCTTGGCCTTCTGGCCTCCAGACTGAGGCAGTAAGTTTCTGTGGCTGAAACCTCTCTGTTTGTGTTTTTTTTTGTTTCAGCCCTAGAAGACCAATTCAGTAAATAAGCAAGGAGAGAGAGCTTTGGGCCTCCCCTCCTTGACTCCTTTCAGGTACTAGAGGGAAAGCACGTGAGCAGAAGGAGTAGCACGAAGAGGCCTGCAGCAGGGACCGCATGGCTTCGCCCTTTGGACGGTACTGCAGGTGCACCCAAGCCCATGGGCTCTCCTGGGTCTTAAGATAACACCTGCAGACGGGGGAGGGAGGGGCTCCACACCATTAATATAAACAAATGTCTATTTAAATGGTATTAGTACAATTACCTGTTAAATTTATTCATCATAAAAGTTGGATCATATTTGAAGACATGGGGTAGGCTTTCTCACTTCTCGGTATGCACAATAGTTGCTGGGAAATCACAGCCAATTTTAAAGGAATCAATTTCCTAAACAAAATTCTAAACATTGCTTCCAAAGTTTTTATTCAGAAAAAATAAAAAGAACTGAAAGATGTGGCACATTTAAAGATGGTTGATATGACATGCAGAGGGGCTTCAAAATGAGGGCCAGTAAAGACTGAAGACCCTGGGTGGGCACAGGTGTTGGCAGGGCAGGTGAGACACAGGGAAGGGACAGCGGGTGATGGGTCTGAGGTGGTGGCAGGGCCTCCAGGATGTGGCGCAGAACCTGGACTTTCTCAGCAGACGGACAGTCACTGGAGGTCCGACAGGCTCAGACAGCCCGTCTGTCTGTCTGTGCTCTGAAAACCTGCAGAAAACCTGAGCTGAGGACAGAATTGTGAGGAGTGGCGGTGTAGTGCCAACATTAGGATCCCCCTGCCTGGCTGGTCAGTGTCTCTGTCCTTGTGTCCAGTGTCTCTGGCCACCACAGGCACAGTCAGGTCTGTGGGGCCTGCAGGTTGTATCACTGGGGAAGGAGGGATGCTCTCTTTAAGAAAATAAACATGCAATTACAAATACAAAATTAGGGGCAAATGAATATTCTTTGAGAGAACACAAATCACAATGAACTCCTCGATCAAAAGAACTCCTTTTCTTAGTTCCTTTAAAAAATATTTAAGTGGTAATGTTTCCTGATAGTAGCCAGGCTTCTTCTCCCTACCTAGAACCTTCTACAGCCCCCCATCCCTCACAGAGATTGTGCAAGGAAGGGGCCTGGAGCTCCGCCTCCATCCATGGCTCAAGACATCCATCTCTGGTCATCACTGTATTTGCACCTAGCTTCATGCTGGAGGTATAGATGCTCCATGATCCGTAGCTCTTGATGATGATTGTTTCTTACCAACATCTCCTGATCTCCTTCTTGGACATACAAAGACAAGCAAGTAGAGCGAGCTGATCTGTTAGTGAACAGTAAGGGAGACAATCACAAATGTGATTATGTTTAAGAAAAGATTAGTAATACTAACAAGCCACCTTTTGGAAGCAACATTTGCTTCAGATTGTAAGACAAAGTTGGAATGAGGAGACCCTGAAGTTCAGCTAGGAAAATTTGGGCTCACCATGAGGCTGACATGGCATTTTATGCTTCTATGAAATCCCAGTTGTAGATAACCCCTCCCAACGCCCATTCTTGACCAGAGGTTGCAATGTCCAGCTGCACACAAGGCAGAGCTTGGCACCAGGGAGTCACAAATGGTTAGGACTGGGCACAGCCAGCCTGGAAAGCCCACCTGTCCAACAGAAGCAGTCCCTCAAGGCTGGGTGCAGGGTGGGAACCAGCACTGAAGCCACATGGCTGACCAACCAGGGGCAATGGTGCAGAGCAAGGGGGTTCAGTGAAGGAGGGGAGAGCTTCAAGGACCCCTTCAGAATGTCTGGTGGGAGCAAAGCTGTCTTACAGTAAGGAGCCCTCTGGATGCTGATGGGTTCCCCTGGAAATACACAAACAAGGAAGACTGGATATTTCATTTGGCTGTTCATTCCACATGAATTCATTGAGTGCCTACTGTAAGCCAGGCAGTTTTGCAAGATATTCCTTCTTTATATATTTTTCTCTCTGCTTAGTGGCTTGAATCAAGTTTGCCTAGACACTTGAAAACCTCCATTATGTTCAGGATACATCTCTTTTTAAAATTTTTGTAAGCTGGGCGTGGTGGCGCACGCCTGTAATCCAAGCGACTTGGGAGGCTGAGTCAGGAGGATCGTGAGTTCAAAGTCAGCCTCAGCAACTTAGTGAGGCCCTGAGCAACTCAGTGAGACCCTGTCTCTAAATAAAATACAAAATAGGGCTGGGGATGTGGCTCAGTGGCCGAGTGTCCCTGAGTTCAATCCCTGGTTCCAAAAAAAAAAAAAAATTTGTAATTTTAGATGGACAACATGTCTTTATTTTGTTTATTTTTATGTGGTGCTAAGGTTCAAACCCAGTGCCTCACATGTACTAGACAAGCACTTTGCCACTGAGCTACAGCTCCAGCCCCTTCATGATACATCTTGACAAGCGCACTGTGACCTCTTCATGTACTCAGACCTCAGCCTTTCCTATTAGTTGAGCCCTCTTACATCCTAGGCACTGTGATAATCTCTTTCACATTTTCCTATTTGATCCTTACAACCTTATACCTCCTATCAGTGGCCATTATCTGCTTTGGTCCTCACAGCCCCATCTAACTTCCTCCGGTAACAATCCTCCCTATTGTTTGGGAAATTGCCCCTTCTTTACTTCAACCATGTAGTTCTGGTTGGGATGCCAATTGCAGTGCTCCTCCTGCTACCTATGGAAATGGGCATTGCCTGGGATGAGCCAATCTCCCTGACTAAAGTGACTGATCTAGGGAAAGACATAACCCAAGCCTGACCAGTTTTTTCCCAGTGTTTTTCCAGCCAGAGTCAGGAGAGATGTTCCGCCTTTTCTCTTTGACCTCTTTGACATAGAACCTTTTGGAAGCAGCCAGGCTGACAGAATAGAGCCAATGTACAGAAACTAGAAGCACAGAGAGAAAGATGGCATCATGGTGCCGGCGACATTCAGCTTTCCACCACCTTAGATTTGGTTTTTTGAGGAATCCATTCCTCTTTCCTGCTTTAGTTCATTTAGAATCTTTTGAGTGTAATCAAGAGTTCTGCCAAAGGTGCTCCTTTAGTTAGACAAATCCCAGAACCATCGGGAAACTTTGCAACTGACCAAGAGGCTCAGATCCTGTTCCCCTGAGTCTGGACATCCCCTTGAAGTTCTCTTGCTTCCTCTACAACTACTCTCTGTCATGCTAGCTCCAGCTCAAAACTCTGGACCAAAAACATACCACAGCACTACTAAGATGTCAAAGACTTAACCAAAATTCTGAAGGATAATGGCAAGGAAACAATACAAGATAATAAATTACAAAACAGACATGATTGCAGAGTAGAAGTCTTCAGATCATTTGCTTCAGGCCCCCAGGCCTGTTCCATGGCGTGAGTTATCTTGAAATTGCTTCATTCTAATCCTGAAGATGTGGCAAAAGCCTTTAGCAATCCAGCCTGGATTCCTTCCTTCCTACCCATGAGTCTGACCCTGCATGGAAGCATTGTTTAAAAAATCAACTTTAAAAATTAAAATGTAACAAACAAAATTGATCTATAGAAACAACATAATCCTAATCAAAATCCCAGCAAGTTTCAAAAATTATTTTTGATTTAAGAAGTAGACAAGCTGATTCTAAAATTCATGTGGAAATACAAAGAACTAGAATAGACAAAACAAACTTGAAAGAGAAACAAACTTATGGGATTTTTACTAATTAAAGAATTACTATAGCAGTTACTCCAAAAGTTAAACAGAATTACCCTATGACCGGAAAATTCCAAATCTAGGAATATTTTTAAGAGAATTGAAAACGTATGTTCATAGAAAAAACTTGTCCATGAATGTTCGGAGCAGCATTATTCATAATAATAACTAAAAGGGGGAAACAACCCAAACGTCTACCAACTGATGATTGAATGAACAAAATATGGTATGTTTATTTCATGTATTATTAATTGGTCACATACAGGAATGAAATACTGACACATGCTATCTTGTGGATGAACTCTGACAACATGTTAAACCAGTGGTGTATGCCTGTAATTGCAGCTACTTGGGAGGCTGAGGCAGGAGGATCATGAGTTCAAGGCCAGTTTGGGCAACTTAGCAAGATAACATGACAACATCACAAAAAATAATAATATGATGATGAGTGATAGAATCCAAACAGAGAAGGTCACATATTCCATGATTCTAAGTATAAAAAATGTCCAGAATAGGCAAATCCACTGAAACAGGAATTGGATCAGTGGTTTCCAAGGACTGGAAGAGAGGGACAATGGGGAGTGACTGCTAATGGGTATGGGGTTTCTTTTTGGGGTCATGAAAAAGTCTGGAATTAGGAAGTGGTGTTGATTATACAACTTTGTGAATATACTAAAATCCACTGAATTACATACTGCACAAGAATGAATTTTATTGCATATGAATTTTATCTCAACTTAAAAAGAATTACCAAGCTGGGATGGTGGTGCACCCTTTTAATCCCAGAGACTAGGGAGACTGAGGCAGGAGGATCACAAGTTCAAGGCTAATCTCAGCAATTACTAAGGCCCTAAGCAACTTAGAGAGACCATGTCTCAAAATATAAAGGGTTGTGGATGGGGTTCAATCCTCAGTACCAATAAATAAATTAAATATAAGAATTACCATCAGCTACAGTAACTAACCCAATGTCATATTGTATAGAGATACAACACACACACACACATACACACAATTTTTTTTTTCTTGCGGTGCTGGGGATTGAACTCAGGGCCTTGTGCATGCAAGGCAAGCACTCTACCAACTGAGCTATATCCCCAGCCCAAAATCTGTTTTAATGGCATAGATCAATACTACAAAAATAGATCTACACAAACATGATAAATTGATTTTTGAAAAATCTGCTAAGGTAACAGTTACATAAAAGTAAACTCTTCAAAAATGTTGCTAAAACAACTGGATATTTGTATGGGGAAAATGAACTCGGGCCCCTGCTCTTATACACAAAAATTAACTACAAATGGATCAAAAACCTAAATGCAAAAAGTAAAACTATAAAATGTCTAGAAGAAAACAGATGAAAAAGTCTTTGTGGACTCAGGGTAGGTAAAAATTTCTTAGTACACAAAAAGCACAAAACATAAAAGAAAAAAATACTGATAAATTTGACATAAAAATGAAAAACTTTTTAGAAGTTGATTCTTTTTATTTTTTATTTTTTATTTTTTTGGTGCTGAGAATTGAACCCAGGGCCTTCCTTATGCTTGCAAGGCAAGTACTCTACCAACTAAGCTATATCTCCAGCCCATTAAATATGTTTTTAGTTGTCAATGGACATTTATTTTATTAATATGTGGTGCTGATAATTGAACCCATTGTCTCACCCATACTAGGCAAATGCTCTACCACTGAGCCACAACCCCAACCCGAGAAACTTCTTTTCTTCAAGAGACACCATTAACAAAATGAATATGCGAGCTGTCAGCTGATAAAAAATGTTTGCCAAATATATATGGGACAAGGATTTATATCTAGCACATATATGTATATGTGTATATGTACATACGTAAATACAGAACTTTCAAATTTGTAACAAGAAAACCCAATTTTGAAAAAGAAGGAAAAGATTTTCAGATACTTAACAAACAACAAAAACAACAAAAAGATTTAAGAATAACCATGAAAAGATGTTCAACCATTAGTTATCAGGGAGATAACAAATTAAAACCCAGATAAGATGCCACTACCCATCTTCCAGAATGGCTAACATTTAAAAGACAACATACCAAATATTGGCAAGCCCAAGGTACAAGGAGGACTCTCATACAGTGTTAGTATGAGCACGTCAATAAAGGATCTGGTGACTTCTAATAGTAAACATGCCCCAAAAAATGACCTAGAAATTCTGCTCCTCATTATTTTTACAAGAGAAATATAATATATGCACATACAAAAACATATGTAGGGGGTTGGGGGTGTGGCTCAGTGGCAGAGTGCTTGCCTAGCATGTGTGAGGCCCTGGGTTCAATCCTCAGCACCACCAAAATAAATAAAATAAGCCGCGGTGGCGCATGCCTGTAATCCCAGCACTTGGGAGGCTGAGGCAGGAAGATTGCGAGTTCAAAGCCAGCCTCAGCAACTTAGCCAGGCCCTAAGCAACTCAGTGAGACCCTGTCTCTAAATAAAATACAAAATAGGGCTGGGGATGTGGGTCAGTGGTGGAGTGCCCCTGGGTTCAATCCCCCGTACCAAAAAAATAAAATAAAATAAAATAAAATATTAAGAAATAAATAAATAAAATAAAATAAAGGTATTGTGTCCCTCTACAACTTAAAAAAATTTTAAAAATACATGTAGAGGAACAATCATAAGCTCTTTATTTATGATAGCCAAAAACTAGACATGGTCCAGATGTCTATAGAAGAATGGATAAACTTGTGTATTCATGCAGTAGAATTCTGTGCAATAAAAAAGAAAAGAATTACTCTATCAGTTCCTCAAAAAATTAAACATGAAGTTACCAAATAACTCAGCAATTCGATTCCTAGAAATATACTCAAGAGGAACGGAACTTACATTCACACATAGACACAAACTTGTATGTGAACCATCCCAGCAGCATTATTCATGACAGCCAGCAGCCCAAGTGCACAGCAGCTGAGAATGCGTACACTCTCGCGTAATTTTTAGAGGAACTGCAACAATGAGAATCTCAAAAATAGTATGTTGAACAAAAATGGCTAGACATAAAAAAGGATCTAGAACAGGCAAAACTAAACTCTAGGGATAAAAGGCACTCTGCCTGGTGACGTGGGGAGGAAAGAAGGTGCTCCCACCCCAGCCTCAGTCAATTGCCCTCTTCCAACCTGTGTCTGCCCCCCACAAACACAGGCAGAGTGCAGTTTCTGACAAGGACTGACATCATTAATACCCACCTGTTCTTTGGGCCATTTCTGAGAATGCTCTTAAAAAAAAAAAAAAAAAAAAACAGTTTATAAATTCTCTCCTTCATGGAAATAATGATATACTTAAATTATGGTCGTGTGTGTATCTGTTTCATGACAACTATGCTATATACCCTGTCTTGGCAGGAAATATTCTAAATGAGGACACCTACCCTGGAAACCTAAAGCTCCCACAAATACATCTCCTCACAGTATCACTCAGTTGGCAAGGTCCCCGGAAGTCGTCTACTGGGAAGACGGCACTGTTCACTCCAGCAACTCAGAAACGTGGCCATCTTGCCTTTGCCTCCAGGCCCCATTTGTTGATGTATAGGTTTCCAAAAGGCCCTGCCCCTGACACTGGCCAGAGAGCCTGGACAGTAGGCCTTGAGCTTGTACATTTGTACCTTCGTTCCACTCAATAATTATCTTCCTTGTGTGTGTGTGTTGGGGGTGTCTAGTCCCTTTGACTTGTTATCAGGTGACCTGGGGACAGGGAAGCTCTACCTGATCATGGACTCTGTCCCAAATATTCCTTTCACAGATGTCCCCTTCTCAATACTTGCTGAATGGCTATGCCATTACCTTGCTATATAGCCTTAAACAAAGTCCCCCTACTTTCCTGGGCTTCAGTTTCCTCTGCAGATCAGAGTAAGGCAATGAGACTAAGTGGGAGTAGGAAAGAATGAGGCGCTGGGATGAACTACATAGTCACCTTCTGCTTGCTCTCTTGGGTTGCTGAGTATATTTTGAGCCCCCCACCCCAACCCCAGCCCCAAGAGAATCACAGAAGGAGGTTCAGAAATGTCTGTTTTCCACTTTTGTTTCCGAGACCTTGAAGGACCCAAGTTTAGGAACCCTAGGTACTGTGTTCTCCACTCTTACCTCCCCTAACCTGCCTTTTGTCTCAGACGCCACCTGCAATGGACTATAAAATCCAAGCACCCTCAACCTCTGGCTTTGATTTGGCTTGGCCAGTGGAGGCACTGGCAAGAGATCAGAGGACTGAGGAGAAAGAGCTGGAAGTTATACTTTCCTGGTGCCTCCTTGCTGCCTGCGCTCCTGGCAGCGGTGGCATTTTGTGGTTACAGCTCTAGCTGGGTGGCCCCCCTTGCTCCAGTTCTCAGTGGTTTTCATTGGTTCCCTTCCCTTCCCTCCTCTGGTCTAGGAGTGCTAAAAGGACTTTTTGCTGTTGCCAGTCCCCAGGTGAGTTCCTTTACCCTGCACATACCTCTAAACATCCTTCCATTAAACCCCTTTCAGGAAACCTTTTGAATGCGGTCTCCTTCCTGTCATACCAACTCTGCTCCTTTTCCAGCTTTCAGAATGGGGATTCTGACTGCTCCCAGCTAGGAAAAGTGCTATGGTGTAGGTATGGTTTAAGTGTGTATCCAAAGTTTCATGTGTCAAAATTTAACCACCATTGTGAAGTATTAAGAGAATGGAAACTTAATCTATGGTGTTGGGATGGGGCCTTTGGAAAGTGATGGGAATTAAATAAGATTATCAGGGTGGAACCCCCATGATTGAATCTTGGTACCTTTATAAGAGAGAGAGAGGGCTGGGGCTGTAGTTCAGCAGCAGCGGGCTTGCCTAGTCTGTGTGAGGCACTGGGTTCAATCCTCGGCGCCACAAAAAAATAAACAGATAAAATAAAGGTATTGTGTCCATCTACAACTACCAAAAAAAAAAAACAAACAAAAAAAACAACAACTTTAAATAGAGGGAGAGAGACCAGAAAAGATATGCAGACATGCTTTCTGTCTCTCACCATGTGATGCCCTGGGCCACCTCAGGGCTCTGCCAGCAAGAAGGCCATCACCAGAGGGGGCCCTTGGAGCTTGGACCTCCACAACCAAGAGCCAAAACAGACCTTTTCTTTATCTCTTACCCAGTCTGTGGCACGGTGTTATTATTAATCTGGAAGACTTAGAGGCAAGTTTTGAAGTGTGCCTTCTCTGTTGCTGGGTGCGTCCCTCCAGAGGCACACACCCCCTCTCTTTTGGTGTAAATGAGTAAGCAAAAAGTCATCTAATACTCTGCTACCGAGTGACATATTTTACCAAATATTCCTCTGTTGCTCACCACAATTATCTGTATTTGTGTATAAGCTGCATTCCTTTCACCATCTATCTCATTTTAGGGGTGGCAGACTTCCAAATTCCCTCTGTTATTCATGCATCACATATGGATGATTCACAAGTGGGAAAGTCAACAGGTTCCCGCCACCTCAGTCTCATCTGTACAATGGGATAACATCAACTTCATAGAGTCAGCGAGAGGACTGAATGAGTAACATCTGTAGTGCTCACAGTGGCAGGTGCAAAGTATTGGCTAATGCTATCATTATTCTCTCACCAGACTCATCTTGGCTGGCTTTCCTAAGACCTGTGCATAGTAAGGGAGAAAGGGGGGCCTGGATGGGAATTTGTAAGTTTCCCCTCCCGCTCCCAAAGCTTTCCTCAGTACCCCATCCCCTTCTCCACACCTCATTCCTCGGTAGATTTCCTTTGTGTCACCCTTTCAACCCAAGAGTCTCCAAGCAGGGCAATCCAGATAAGCTGATTCTTCTGTTTTATGTGAATTCTAGCCCAGTGGTTTTGTGGCTAAGAAACTCCATACACCACAGAAAGTGGGTATTACTCCAGGTCACCCGTTGGCTTGCTCTTATCGTTTAAGATTCCTTTCAGGACTGTTTGAATAAAGGCTTCCAAGACTTTAAAAAGTTGAAAATCCCTGCTCTGATGAGGTATTAAAACTTCAGACTTTACAATGCTCAGTCCTAATCTTCTTTGGCCCTTCTGCCAAGGAACTTTCTCTACCCCATTCAAATAGTCTGTGTTATTTTCCATTTCTGATGCCCTGATAGAGGTATGTGAACAAGCAAATCTTTGTGTACTTATCTGGTGTCTTTCCCAGGCACTCAGCCTGTTCAGCAGACAATGTCTCCTTAATTTCAGGCCCCCAGGGAAGGAGCTACAAACCATTTAACAAGAAACATTTGTAGGCACATTTTACTGGCACCTGATCCAGCTACTGCAGTACTTCCAAACTTTAGAATCCAAAGTTACTAAGGACCATATGTTCTAATGACCTTGGGCCAGGCCTGGTCCCAGTGGCTGCCAGCAACAAAGGAAGGAGTGCCACAGAAGCTGTACAGGGACTAAATCCCAGGGAGTGGGTGGAGAACCCAGCAACTGCAATTGACTTGAGGAGTTGGAGAGGTGCTAACACTCGGAACACTGACATAATTTTTAAAAACTGAGGTAAGAGGAGCCCCTTGGGCTCTTTGGTCCCCTTCCAGCAATGCCACTTTCCATAGAGCAAGAAGCCCATGGGCCAAAGATATGCACACACCCAAAGCTCCTGCCCTTCACTCCTCCTTAGAGCACAATATGGATACTTAAGGCCCTAAAACTCACTGCCTCCAATGCCAACAGGCCAGCATCAGGGAGAATGCAGGTCTGCATTGGCTTTTCCCCAAGCTCTAGCCTCTTAAGCCAAATGAAGGAGGGGCTCTTTGTGGGAGGTGTCGGTGAAGTCGATATATACAAACAGGGATGTTACAGGTGTGAACAGAAGGCCTCTTGAAGTAGATAAGAGCTGGATACAGAGGGGCAATGGAAGGTTGAAGACCAGAAACTAGTTACCCACGAAGTCACCATATTCAAGTCCACATCTCAGAAAAGTCCAAGAAAACTAAACTTTTATTTGGCTTTCCAGATTACTATGAAATACGTATGTTAAAAGGTAGGAATTGTACGTAAGTTTAGTTAATAGTTTTAAAACGTTCAGACATATGCTATGTAGGTCCCTATTTGTAATACTGACTCAGTTCCTGCAAATAATAAGGGTGGGCCTGTCCCTGACCACCCTAAAATGGCACCTCCTGTCACTCTGTTGTTACCCAACTGTGCATTTCCTCATTGCATTTGTCATCGTCCATCGGTCTTCATTTACTTGCGGATTATATCTTTATCCCCACTGTAAGGTAAGCTCCACGCCCCTGTCTATTCCGCTTGGCACCAAGACGGCACTAAGTAAATGCTAAATAAACGAATGATGAACCTCATCTCAGAGGGCTTACAGGTGAGGTGGGCCTGCCCGCGGACGCAAGGGAAGGCCACTTGCGACAAGCCCGAGGTGCACCTTCTCTTCTTAAGCGAACTCGCAGTGAACACACTGGCCACGCGGAACCCTGACACTTGGGGACACAGGGCGCACGGGAGGCGAGGTCTGAGCGGGGTGAACGGGCGGGAGCGGGTCCAGGGCAACCCGCCAGCGCAGCGCGGGGAGCCCCGCGGGTGGGTGCGTCTGGCCCTGCGGCGTCACAGACTCGGACACCATCGACCTCTTGGCCCTCTTAAGCCCCTAACTACTTCGAATTCGCTACGTCACACAACTTGTTGGGAGACCCAGAACTTTGCAGGAACCTCAGAAATCCGCAGCATCCATTCCAACGGACGATTCGGGGGCCGGGAGAGGCCAAATGACCTCCAGCGCCCCCGCCGCGACCCCGACTCCGGGCTTCAGCCAGGCGGGGACCTACTCCTTTCCCCTGGGGATGGGGCTCCAGGGGCCGGGCTGCGCTGCTCGCCTCCTCGGGCCTGAGGCGCGAGGCGGGCTCGCACAGCTCTGAGGCCTCGGCAACCCGCCAGGGCAGCGCCCCGCGCCGAGCTGCCGGGGCGCTAGGTTCGCCAGCCGGCGGGCAGGGGCGGCCCCAGAGGCGCGCGGGGCCTCGGGGCGGAGCCTGCGGGCCGGGGGCGGGGCCGCGTGGCTCCTCCTCGCGGGCGGAGGCCCGAGGTGCCGCGGCGCCGTCCGACTGCGACGGGTCGCAAACTTGTGTGCGGTGGTGGGCGCCGCAGCTGAGGATGAGGGGGTGCGGCCGGCGCTCGGCGCCGCCGCCGCTGCCGCTGCTGCTGTTGCTGCTGCCGCCGCCGCTGCTGCTCGCGGCGCCCGGCCCTGGCGCCGCCCGGCTCTCGGCGCTCTACTCGTCCTCCGACCCGCTGACGCTGCTGCAGGCGGACACCGTGCGCGGCGCCGTCCTCAACTCCCGCAGCGCCTGGGCGGTGGAGTTCTTCGCCTCCTGGTGCGGCCACTGCATCGCCTTCGCCCCGACGTGGAAGGCGCTGGCCAAGGACGTCAAGGGTGAGAGGCCGGGCGCCCCACCTGCCCGGCCGAGGGCCCTCCCTCGGGCGCGTTCCCGCCTCGGCAGCCCTGGGTCCCCGCTCCCTCCCTGCCCGCCGCACTGCCGCCGCGCTTTCACATCCTTCAAGCCCTTTTCCTCTTGAGCTTCTCTCCCCTCTGCACGGCCTGCGGCCCCACCTCTGCTCGCCGCGTTCGTCCTCTGCCGGGGGTCGCCTTTGTTCCTCCCGGTGCTTCTCAGACAATTCTTCCTTCCCTCGCCCCAGGACCCCTGTGCTGGGGAGAAAAGGGAACTGACACTCACTCCGCCGCCCCAACACCCTCCTCCACCCTTTTAGCGAATTGGCACAGTAGGTTCTCTTCCCTTCCACTGGGGACTTTTCCTGTCTGTTCCAGGCCTCTCCTGACCTGCTGCCTCCTGCTCCTTAGCTCCCGGGCCACATCCACACTTCTCTTGCTCTTGACCAAGGGCCCCCTCGGACCCTCTGTTTTAATCCCTTAAGCCCAGAGGCCTGAGTGATGGCAGCCCTATGGTTTGTGTTTGGCTCTTGTTCTATGTTCCATCCACCGGCCTGGACACTAATGCCATTTTCCCTTGATTCCAAGACGCCTTGGTTGTGAGACCCACAGTTCATTTAATAACAGCCTGAGGAGTAGGTGGATAAGACAGCGATTAAATGGCAGGTCTCAGAGGCTCACTCCTGTAATCCAAGCGGCTCTGGAGGCTGAGGCAGGAGGATCGCGAGTTCAAAGCCAGCCTCAGCAACTTAATGAGGAACTAAGCAACTCAAGGAGACCCTGTCTCTAAATAAAATACTTAAAAAATGGGCTGGGGATGTGGCTCAGTGATCGTGTCCCTGGTTTCAATCCCCAGTACCAAAAAAAGAAAAAAAAGAGATAAAGAAAATGACTAAATGTATAGAGATTTTAAGGTGAACTCTGTTACAAAATATTAGAATGCTTAAAAACTTAAGACTAAGAGTAGGGAAATACGATAATAATACAGTAATTAATATATACCAGACACCTTATGAAGTAATGGGCATATATTGTCTCATAGTTTCCTTTTTCTAATTTAATGATCCCTGTAGACCAGGTGTTATGGCACAGGCTGTAATTCCAGAATATCTGGAGGATGGAGCTGGAGGATGGCAAATTCAAGGCTAGTCTCCACAACTTTGTGAGACCCTGTCTCTAAATAACATATGAAAAGGTCTTGGGCTATAGCTCAGTGGTAGACTGCCCCTGGACTCAATCCCCAGTACTGTAAAATACTAATAAGTAAAGATCCCTGAGTATCACACATCTGCCTATCGCAGATAGTAGGTATTGGGGTGGGGGCAGGAATGGCATAGTGATGGTGATTTGTTTCTGATTTGCAACTCTGCCTGGAGCTATCTCCTGATTGTGGTGCTAGGGTACTCTCAGGGTTCCTTCCCTGAAATGGTCATCAAAGAGAATAGTAGGCATCTTAGGGAACAGGCCTTTCTAGAGAAAAGAGAACTAGCACCGTCATTCCCTTCCTGAGGTGTTAGTATTTCTTGATAAACTCAACTAGTCATAGTCGGATGCACATGTCAATGTCGGTTTTCTAACAGCCCCATCTTCCCCTTAGCAGCTGTTCACAAAGGACATACTGAAGTGACTAGATGGAATGATGCATACATCTTTTAGTCATATGGTCCTGAGAAGTAATCTTTTAACAAAATTTTAAACTCTTTACCTCCAATTTACGCTTGCCCACTTGCTTCTCTGGTCCCATCACCTGTGTGAGCTGTCACACCACCTGATGAGGGCAGGAGGGAGGAAGAATGTGGGCCATGGAACTGGAACACTTAAGGAGAGGTAATTTGGACATTGTGGACCTGAACATCATAAAAGTCCCTTTATCAGTTTCCACTTTGAGACTGTAAGAGCTTTTTAATGACTGCAGATGGACTTATTCTAGAAGATTCTTTGATCTTTGAGTGTGATGGAGGGTAAGATTAGCTTCCAGCTGACTCATGTTTTCTGATGAATTAGACATCCAGATGTTGAGTCAACTTACTTTTGAAGGAGGGCTGCCACTTCCAAAGTGGTCTTTTCCCAGTGCAAGGAGTGAAAATCTTTCCCCAGAAAGGAAAACACAAGCCAAACTTAACCTCTTAAAGGAAAATGAAAGCATCAGTCTGGAGGTGAGCCAGGGTAAGTGGGAGGTAGGAAGATTCTATGGAAACTGAGGGTGTCATGTGAGCCATGGGGGTAAGACAGTCCCCTGAGTGACACTGCGTAGGGGGAGAGCACTGGCAGAATCTGGCATTGGCCTGTAATGGTGAGGAATGTCCTCCACTCCAGTCCATAGGGGTGTTTCCTGGTGAGGCCCTGCTGAAAAGCTAGAGTGTATCTCACCTCATCTCTGTATTCTGAAGTTCCTAGAGAAATTGGGGTTGTGGGCCAGCAGAGGGCTGCTCTCACACCACCCTCGACCCTGCTGCTGTGGCACATTCCTGCTGCTGATAAAAGTATCTTGGGACAGGAGCAGAGAGAGTGTGAAGGTCATGGAGGGAGAGGAATTTTGCAATCCTGCCCAGTTGACTTTGGGCATTTAAACTGACTGGACAGGGCACATTTCTTCAGTGACTTGGGCGATAGGTTCTCTGGGGCATTTGCTGCCCTGGGGCAGACCAGTTGTTTCTGAGATCTTTCTTGCCCCTTTTGATTTCAGAGGAACTCCTGTTGTCTTACCATGTGTTCCAGAAATTGACTGTGTCCAATGGAGAACTTCATTGTTATTCACTGGCTAATCATTCAGTAAATATTTGCTAAGCCATAAGTCATTATGTACGTGGCAGTTGGGGCAGTGAACTACACACAGCAGGAAAATTGAACCAGTATGAAGCTGTTTGAAAATGGCTGAAGGAGTGGTTCAGCCATTTCTTATAGTAGGAGTTTATGGAAGGGAGTAATCACAGAGGGCTAACTTGGTCACCAAAGCCTTTCATTGAAGCAATTATCACATACTTGTTCTAGCATTTTGCTAAGGGTCTTTTGTGTTTGTCGAAGTACTGGGGATTGAACCCAGGGGGCCTCTATCACTGAGTCATATCCCCAGCACTTTTTATTTTTTTATATTATTTTTATTTTTAAGTTGTGGCTGGACCCTTATTTTATTTATATGAATAAAAGAATTGAACCCAGTGCCTCACACATGCCAGGCAGGCGCTCCACCACTGAGCACCTATTTTTTTTATTTTTTTATTTTGAGACAGGTTCTCACTAATTTGTGGAGTCAGGCCTCAAACTTGTGATATTCCTGCCTTGATCTCCCAAGTTGCTTTATTTATAAATGTGCACCTCAAGCCCAGCTTGCTGAGACTCCTTATAGGCCATTGTTATATACATCTTTACGAGTGAAAACATCTGAGTCATAGATCTTGTCATGATCATTGTCTTTTTGGGGGGATTTTAGGGGTACTAGAGATTGAACCCAGAGTCACTTTACCACTGAGCATCCCCCAGCCCTTTTTAATTTTCAGATGGGGTCTCACGTTGTTTAGGAAATCATGAAGTTGCTAAGGCTGGCCTCAAACTTGGGATCCTTCTGCCTCAGCCTCCCAAATTGCTGGCATTATGTGTGTGGGCCCTCATGCCTGGCTAACCCCAGACCTTTCTGACACTGCTGAGCTTGGGCAGGAGGAGGAAAGGTACTCCAGGTAGGAAAACAGCATGTGCAGAGCCATGGAGATGAGATTTATAAGGCTAAGTATGTTTGACGGTGAGCTTGGTTGGTTTTGCCTCCCTTTCATGGGCACAGATGACGCCTCCTACTTGTATTCCTGGGATGTCTAGTACAGAACCTGGTACATGGTAGGAGTCCACCAAATACTCAATGGCTGGAGCCTCATAGGAGAATGTGAACAACAGAAACTTCTGCTGGTGCTGTGGCTCCTCTTGACTCAGACCTGGGTTGTCAGGTCAGATCAGAGGGGTGGAGAAGGCATTTGTCTATCCCATGACCTCACTGCCCAAAAACCTTTGTCAGAGCGAAGGAAAGGATATGGTGCTGACTGCACAGCCCTGACCGACTAGGCATGGTATAAGCTAACACTCTGGGTTTTGCTTGTTTATTTTGTTTTTGGTACTGGGAATTGAATCCAGAGGTACTTAACCACTGAGTCACATCCCCAACCCTTTTGTCTATTTTTATTTAGAGACAGGGTCTCACCAAGTTACTGAAACTGGCTTTGAACTTGCGATCCTCTTGCCTTAGCCCCCTGAGCTGCTGGGATTATAGGTATGTAGCAGGTATAAGCTAACTATCAGGAGGACTCAAGACTTGGATGGGGAGTCAGAGCTGAGAACAAGTAGGGTCTAGTTCCTGGACCACTAGATCTCACTGGCTCTTGGAGGTTTGGGTAAGTCTGTATCTCTACCATAATGAAAGCCCAGGCTTGATTGACATTCTTCTTGTCAAGAGGCTTTTACCATTCAGCACCTAAATGGTTATCAGAGCTGGAAAGGATGGTTGAGACCATCCCTGCTGGCCCTCATTTGACTCACCAGGAAGCTAAGGCCTAGAGAGGAGACATGAGCCCAGGGTACTTCAGCTAGTTGTGACTGTGAGCAAGTCTTCTAACTCTGGATGCAGTGCCCCTCCTGCAGTTGTGAGTGGGGACGAGGACCCTGCTTGTGCTGGAAGAAGCTCCCAGGGTGCACAGCAGAATTCCTACCATGGAATATCCCCTCACTGCAGTGCCCCCTTACTTATCACTCCAACATTCACAGCTCTCCTGGCTTCTTTTGCTTTCCCACTCTTCCCTTTTCTATTTCCTATTTGCTCTGTTAGTAGAAAAATTACTCCGCAAGGCAATAATTGCATTAGCAGTTTTCCAGCAGTGAACTGGGTGGTGGTTTTAAAGTCACCAAACACCTCCGAAAGCCCCTCTTGCCAAATGGTAAAGCACTTAGTTAAATGCAGGTTTGCTTTACCATCAGGGCATTCAGATAAGGCAAATTTAATTTAAGGATCTTAATTGGCTTTTATTTGTGATTCTAGAGTCATGTAACATCTCATTTTATAAAGTAGAATAAGTCATCTGATGAGCTGAGCAGAGGAGTCTGGTTTTATAGATAGAAAAGGGCTGAAGATAGCAGAAAAAGAACAAAAAATGGATTAGTCATTTCAGAGTTACTCTTCTTGTAAACATTAAGCAGAGAGGACCTTCTTATCATGAAGACTACAAGTGGCCTGTTTGGGGATTTGGCTGTTCTCTTCCCTGATTTCTGGGAAGGTCAGAGATGACGGCTTCAACTTGGTGGTGTGGAACTTCAGCGTGAGTGACTCTGTTTTGGTTTGGTCTGCTGGGCATAATGTAGGAGCTCAGTCCAAACCAATGGCTTCCTGTAAACTTTGTTTAACATTCTAGAATGATGTATAGACAGGTCCATAGTGATTAGTGTCAAACCAGAGCTTTATTTGTCATTACGGCTCATTAAGGTATTGACATTGGTAGTCCTGAGAAACATTCCTTGGACAGGACTTTCCCAGCTCCTGACTGACCCCAGCCTCCTCCTCCCCTTCCCCTTGAATCTGGGGCAGATCAGAAAAGGCACTTAAGGAATCAAGGCGTAAGGAGGAGACAAAGACAGCTCCCACATTGCCATTCCTCTTTTCCACCACTCAACACTTGCCTGCCACAGGCCTTCCATGCCTGCGAGCTGGGAAGCCAACAGAGCAGACCTCTGTGTGGCCTGAGCCCTTTTGAGACTAGCTCAGAGGCTCAACTCCTGAGTTCAGATTCCAGACTCACCGTTAATTAGATTACTGTGCCTTGGGCAGGACTATCTAATCTTTCTGTTTTACAGTTGAGGAAAGCAGGTTCAGAGATAAATACCTTCTTACTTCCTCACAGGGTTGTTAAGAGCACCAAAGGAGATAAATCTGGCACACAGTAAACTCAGTACATTTACAGATAGCATCATGCTCCATGTGAGCGCTGAGCCTAGGCTGCTCCTGACTGCTGTGAGTTATGGAGAATGATATTTAACTAGAAGACAAACTTCCCACCATGCGCTCTCGTGCAGAAGGCTGTAATTGGAGCAAAGAGCACAAATACAAAGGTAATGCCCTGACCTTGTGAGGTGGAGAGAGGACAGTAGGCTTTCCAGTCTGGTTGGTCTTCGATGACCTGGGAAGCTTCTCAGTCTGTGTCCTCATTTGCAGAGTGGGGGACATGATGCCCACCTCAAATGGCCATGGTGGAATGCAGTCATACAGAGTATGCTGTGGGTAGTCATGAATGCCAGCTTTACATTCTGTCCTCTTCAGTCCCTTCAAGGACCTTCATGCCTTAGCAGACTGAGTACCAGCTCTGGCCTGAGGGATGGTGGTCTGCCCTCTTGGAGAGGAGGAGCAATTGAGGCCTCCTTGAATGCCCTGAAGGCCCTTGCTGGTAGAAGGCCACCAAAATTGCCTCTTTTCTGCCTTTACATATAATTGATACACTGACACTTTCTTCAGGTCAGCTGGATCTCTTCTCTGGGTATCCCCCGAATAAGTTGACCAGAGCCCTTGATGCAGATTAGGAGCCAAACTTACAGTGTGCCACATAGTCCTAGGAAGTGACCTGTGCTTCCCACTGTCCTTGCTCATCCTCCCTTGGTGGGGGGACACAGAAAGGATCTGGTGTGCTCTTGCCTGTGATCCAGGGCAAAACCCTGGACCTGGGTGTCAGGCTGTCATAGGGGAGCTCTTCTTCTCTTTGTAACCTTGCTGTAACCTTTAAAGGATATAGGATGAGTGAATACAGGCTTAAGCACAGGTGACTGACTTCAACCTCACCCATCATCTGGATCCCAGGAAAGATTGAGGCTGGGAGCATAGAGAAAATGTTCTAGCAAGAGAGCTGCTGCCAGATGGCCCCCTGACCTGGGTCAGTTGTGTAATTCAGTAAAGTTTCACTGAGCATCTGTTGTGTGCTGGGTTATAGGATGCTAGGCAGAGAGGGTGCAAAAACAAAAAGACATTTGGAGATGGGCAGGGTTGTAACTGTGTGATAGAAACATGAACGGGGCCCCTGAGCCTTGGGCAATAACAGGTCTTCCTGGGGGAACACACTGCTCAAACTGAGTTGGGCCTGACATAGGGAGTTTGTGGGGAGCCTCTGTAAGGTGGGCTGCAGAAAGGTTCTTTCTCAGGGAGAGTAGCCTGGAGATGGGAGAGAGCTGTGCTTTCAGGGAAAGAGAAAACTTGGGTGTTCCTGTGGGGAAGTGGTAATAATGAGACTGGTGGTGTGGGCAGAAGCCAGATCAAGCATTGCTATGGCTGCAGGTTTTCTTCTATTTTATTTTATTTTATTATTTATTTTATTTTATTTTATTTTATTTATTTTATTCTATTTTATTCTATTCTATTTTTTATATTTTTTATTTTATTTTATTTTTTATTTATTTTTTTATTTTATTCTATTCTTTCTATTCTTTTTTATTTATTTATTTATTTATTTATTTTTATTTTATAATTGTGGTACTAGGGATTGAACCCAGGGCCTTAGGCTTACGAGGCAAGCACTCTACCAACTGAGCTGTATCTCCAGCCCAGGTTTTCTTCTAAAGGCAGGTGGAGCCACCAAAGAATGTTGAGTAGAGGGTGACATGATCAGATCCACAGGTAGAAAGATTGGTTGGTGCCTCTGGAGGCCAGTGAAGGATGAAGCACCTTAGACCCTCCCTAGGAAGGAAGTAGGTGTGTATGGTTATCCCAAGAGGAAGTGCTGTAAGAGACCCTGTACCAGCTCACTGGACATGGCAGATTGGGTAGAGAAGGGATCTAAGCCACCTAGGACAGAAGTGAGGGATGGGGTCTTGGGAAGGAAAAGAGACTTCAGAGGGAGAGTAGACAGCATCGGATGCGAGCTGGGTGAGCAGATCCCTGGGCAAGGAACCCTGACTCTGCCTACCAAGGGGAGCCAACAGTGGTCAGGGGCAAGGGTAGAGAAGAGCGTCAGGCCAGGAGGGATGTGGTCTACACCCACCTTTGTGCAGTCTGCTCTGCCAGCAGGATTTTAAGCCAAAAGGTACCAACCAGCTTGCAGATATCTGGATAAGGGTAAACTGCTGCTCTTATGTGCCAAGGGAGTCAAGGGAGCACCCTGAAAGAATTTGGCAAAGTGGGGCATGGAGGAGGTTGGTGAAATGGTGTTAACAGAATGCGACTCCCCTGTTTCTGACAGTACCTCTTAAAGTTTGTATCTGCTGCATCCACATCTACCCTCCTTTCCAACTACCACCATTCCCCACCACTTGCCCATGTTCATTCCCTCCTGCCATGAGCACACAAGTTCAGTGCCAAGAGCCAACTGTCAGCAAGGAGGGGAGTGGCGTTGCCTGAGACCTTCCTTACAGCCCGCAGACCCACTGCTGCCTTGCGTCAGCCCCAAGGAAGACCAGCTCAGTGGCTTTCCTTTAGGGGCCAAGTCAGGGTTTGTGTGGTTTTTCTTTCAGCTGTCATGGAAGTGGGGGTAGCACTCCTTCCTTGAGTATAAAATGTCATTGGGAGTTCTGGCATTCTCAAAGTGTCATTTTAAAGTCATTGTAAGAAATCGGGTCTGGCTTGAGTAAGAGGTCCTGCAAATTGTGATTATTGGGATGTTATTCAGACGTAGTGTGCCGCACTTGCTGGGTGCTGGGTGGGCAAATCCTTGGGTCTGTGTGCTAGGGCTCTGAGGGGTCTGTACCTTGCGGCCAGACAGGCTTCCTCCTTCACTCTCAAGCCTGAGATAGTGGCTCTGAGGTGAAGGGAGCAGCCCTGACCCTCTAGGCAGACATGCCCTCCTGCTCCTTCCTGCCACCTCCCACCAAAGCCTCCTCCCCTTCGTTCTCACAGTCACTGTCAGCAGCACTCAGTGTCAAGGTTGTATTCCATTTCTGCTTTTCCTGTGATACTCATGCCTTGTCCACAAAACTGATCTCTCTGGTGTCCAAACTCTTGCAGGTCTGTGCCCCATAAATGGTCACTGCCATCTCAGTTTGTGTGGCCTCATGTCCATGTCTTGCTCTGCAGCTGGGGCAGCCTCAGTGTGAGGTGCTATTTCAGTGGGTGCCACAGGGCACCTGACCTGGCATTGGAGCTCAGGAGACCTGCCTGGTGTATGAGTTAGTTTTCTGTTTTCCAGGCTCTGGTCTGTGCCATTATCCTCTCTGCCAGTAAGTGTCAGGGAAGAGAGGCCTCAGGGCCCAGGTCTGTTGAGGGAACAGGGTTACTCTCCTTCAGTCTCTGGCCCCAGCTTCCTTCCTTGCCATTCCTAGATTTCAGGTGCCTTCCTTCCTCCCCTAAAATTCCTGCCTCCATTTCTGGCCAGGGACCTAGTTCCTAACACCCTGTGCCTGATCCACCCAAGCTGGGCTGTTTGCCAGTATCTCTGGCCCCGGAAACCCTCACTGAGGGTCCACTGGAGAACGCCAAATCCCCTGAGCCATGCACTCCACCCTTCTGGAATTGATCAGACTCTTAAATGACCACAGAGACATGGGTGACACCAGGGCTTTTCCAGGGGCCAGCCTCCTTTCACGTGTATCTCCCACTTGCCAGCCCCTTGCCTTCCCCACAGACACCAGGGGCACGCAGCAGCGTCACCATGCCGTGACCTGTGCTACAGAACTGTGTCCTGAGCACAGGCTCTCGTGAGTCTCTGCCTGATGCAGACTGAAGGGAGCACCTCTGAGGCCCTCTTGTGACAAAGGTCATTCGAGCTGTGGGGGTTGGAGGAGGGGCGTTGCGTAGGGGAGTGAGGTAAGCCACAGTGTGTGCCAGCTTCTCTTGCTTACCCGTGTCTTCTTATCCTTTCAGACTGGAGTCCAGCTTTGAACCTCGCTGCCCTGGACTGTGCTGATGAGTCTAATACCGCCGTCTGCAGAAACTTCAGCATTTCTGGCTTCCCTACCGTGAGGGTATGTGACAAGGAGGGGAGGAGGGGTTGGTGGGTGGCTCTGGTCAAGCATCTCACCAGCTGCTCTGTGTTTCCTTGGCATCTGCCCAGATGCTACACTCCAGGGGTCCACCATTGCTTCTGGGCCTGAGTTGTTTAAATCCCAGTCCCTGGAGCACTGTCTCTCTGCTTGATGAAATAAATATTTTAGAGGTGGAGGCAGATTTCCATTTATTTTGGAAAAGTGTGCCCTTTGTGAAGGAAATGACCCTGTGGGGCATGCTGGGTGGGCAGATATCAGCTGCTCTCAGCGAGCTGTGTGTGAGGTAATCTTCACTTCCTCACTCCTCACTACCATCCAGGGAGTTCTGACCTCACTCTGTAAAACCAGGATTCAGACTCGAGGGGCCTAATGTTGGTTCCTCAGAGGAATCCAAGATACTGACAAGCCTTATCCTTATCAGGCAAGTGGTTTGACCTACAAGTGCTCAGAAGCGACCCAAAGAGCAGCTTCAGCCCACAAGTGGAAGTGCCAGTGCCTCAGGGATCCCTGGCATAGGAGTTGTGTCTCCCCCATCCCCCAGGCATAAGGGCTCTTTCACCCAGATCTTGCAGAAAGAGCCACCGCTCTCTGATGATGTCTGCCTGCCAGCCCGCCCGCCACAGGGCTCCAGCAGCTTGATTAATGTCTGAACAGCTTCCAAGGCTCTAAACAGGAGGCCTGAGCTGCACGGATGCTGCGGTTATGGCGAGGGCCCTCCCAGGACTCAGATCTGGCTCCGATCCAGTTAGTTTTCTTCCCAGTTTAAGAAGCCAAATCCAATTCCTTCTCTCTTCTGCCTGCCACCAGAATGGCAGCTAGAAAAGCAGTGTCCTCTGTAGCCATTAAGAGTAATCAGGAAATGCCTTTGAAAGCTGAAATGCCAAGTATTGTCCCTGGAACAAAATATCTCTGAGCTCAGGGACCTGGAGTTCCAAGCAGACCCATGAGCTGGAATGCAGCCTAATTACCCAGCAGCATTCATCTCCTCCAGGAGTATCAGCTCTGATTCCACATGACCTTTCTGTTTCTCAAGCCCAGTGGAATCCTGCTGGGTTCAGGGGTTCCAGGGCCCAGCAGAGGTCTCTTTCTAAACTATTGCCACGTAGGGTTAGGGCCCAGGCCCACGCTCTGAGGCCAGGCTGGTCTGGGGGACAGTGTGGCAAACCAGGAACTTTTGCCACATCATTTCCAGGTGGCAACAGAGAGACTGCTTATCAGGCATCCATTTAAAGTAGACTTCCCTGGCAAGAACATTGCCCTGTCCTCTGCCCCATGGTATGTAAGTGAAAATGGGGAGCCTTGTGCTGAGCCAGAGGGAGCAGCACTGAGTGGGAAGTGTGTGGACACCAGTGTGGCAACAGGAGCTGTCATTCACAGGCTGATGGTTTTCTCCCAGTGAGGCCTGAGCACACAGGTGGAGCCACTGCCCAGTGCCCTGGCATTGGTATGGTGGCCAGTGAGGACAGACTGTTGGGTTTCTCTGGGGCCCGACGCCTGGGAGAGCCCGGGCCCAATGGGTGTGAAGGAGGCGGCCCAGGCAGTTACTGGCGCAGAGGCTCCTCAGCAACCTCCCCAGGTCACGCAGCACACGCAGCTGGATGCCTCAAGTGATTAATCACTCTACCCACCCAGCTGGCTGTGGGAGGGGCCAGGAGGGCCTTAACTGGTCCTCATGCCTTCCCCTGCCTCCAGACAGGCAGCACCTGGCTGGGCCAGTCTGGTAGTCAGCTGTCCATTTCTTAAGCTCTCCAGAGACCAGTATGGCCTCCCTTGGCAAAGCCTTCCCTGCTTCTCCTGAGGAACCTGACACTCAGCCCCGGCCAGGGGAAGCACTCAGTGCCCTTCTTCAGGACTGTAGGCCATGGCCAGACAGTTTCAAGCTGCTGGTGAGTCCCTACTCTGAGGCCCTGTGCTGTGCTTTTCTCACTGTGACCTACAGTAACAAGTCTATATTTTACATTGTGATCCCAAAGTTGTTTTGTATCTATTGATAAAACAAGTTTTACAAAATGTTTATTCTTACTAAGTGCAATACACTGATATTTTTCATTTTTTAAAAATTCTATGATTCACTAAATTGATTTTACAACTAATGCTTTTTAAAACACTACTCAGATTCCGTATCTCCAGAGATTCTGGCCCTTCTAGAACCTGGTGTGCTTGTGAGCATCATGGCTGGACATCGAAAAAGGACAGCAGACCCCAGAGGCCTGGCTGGCCACCAGGAGGCTGGACAAATAGTCCTGTTGTGCTGTCGTGCTCACTCTGCACATAGATGCTGTGGGACCCCTGAGGGCCCATGTTGAGCAAGGGGAGACTGAATATTGCAGGTACAAGGAGGACAGGCCCACACAAGCCTGGTCAGAGCCAGTGACGTGTGTCACTGTCCTTTTCTATGCCTTCTGCCCCTTGTCACCATAAACAAAGAGTGAACTTCTACCAGCCCGGCCTGTTTAGCAAACAGCTGGCCCTGAAGGGCAGGCTCTGGCTGTGTCAGATCCCCATCAGACCAGAGCTTGAGTCTTGGAAGAAAACACAGATACAGGAAGGGAGGAGCTAGTTTGCAGGAGCTTCTGGTTGGGCTACTGAGGAGGGCTCTCTCTCTGGGCCATAGCAGTGTCTCTCAGTGGACAGTGGGATGGGATCCTTTGTAGCCAAGGCTTGGCTGCAGTGGAGGAGAGGACATGTCTTCCGTTTGCAAGCTGCCAAGGAGATCATTGATGTGGGTTCAGATCTAGGCTCCTCTGCTTTCTGTGTGACACGTCCCTCTGTTTCATTGTCTATAAAAATGCACCGGCAATGCTTGCCTAGTAGGATTGTTGCCAGATGTGAAGTGAGGCCTTACCTGTGAGAGTGCTGAGAATGGGCATTATTTGGGGTTCAGTCAATGTAAGTTTTCTTTCTTCTTGTTGCCCTGTGGGACTGGTGGTAGTTCCTCTTCGGTGGGTGCATCTTAGGCAGTCTGGCCAGCAGCAGCTGGTGAGGGAATGTTTGCAGGGTGCTTAGTGCTGTGGGAGAGGCTGGAGCATTTGACTCAAGGACACACAGCTGACTGGCTGAGTGGTCCAGACAAGGCAAGGACAGGAGGAATGGGCCAGGCACTTCCTGAGCTCCTTCTGGATCATCAGAGAGAACCTTGTGTAGGAGGGAACTTGTACGTGTGTTGCAGGATGGATGGTCTTTGGCTAGGACAGGGGAGGAGCATGGCAGAGCACCGCAGAAGGGAGTTGGGGGTGAAAGTATCCCAAAGTCAGATTCCTTCTGAACTGAACCATGTGGAATATTGAGGGGGCCTGTTTGGTTGGGCAGAGGCTTATGTTTGGAGTAAGGTGGGGCAGGGGAGGAGGGAGCCCAGTAATGGCAGGTCCTTGAAAGGCAGGCCGGTAGTGTAGATGGCCTGTGGGGTGTAGAGTCAGCCATTATCTTATGCAGTACCTGCTGTGAGGTTGAGATGTCAGGACTCAGAAAGATGTCTTCTCTGGAGAAATGAGGTCGGCCTCCTTCTCTGTGTCAACTGACGTTTTCTAGCTACCTTCTGTGCAAATGGTACACAGCACAGGAAGTGGCTAAGGTTGACTGTCCTTTGGGATCACCATAAAATATTTGGAAACTCAATCATTTTGCTGAAAACCCATTAATGGAAGTTTGAGTTCAGTGCCATGGCTGGTCACAGCTGGGAAGCATGCCCGTGTGGTCCCCAGGAAGCAGTCCTACGGGTTCAGGTTGGCCTGCCTGGTGCCACCTGCTTCCCTGCTGCTGGGGAGAGGCAGGGGCCTCACAGAAGCCCCAAGGGCAGGAGGGCAGAGCTCCTGTCTTATGTAAAGGGATGAAAGGGGCAGGCACAGACTGCCCAGGGAAAAGAAGACTCATTCCTGAAGTCTTCCCAGGCCCAGGGAAAAGAAGACTCATTCCTGAAG
>JAJEJO010000142.1:678646-705889 GCA_020662805.1 Glaucomys volans | reverse complement strand
TCCTGAAGTCTTCCCAGGCCCAGGGAAAAGAAGACTCATTCCTGAAGACTCAGTTGCCATTTCCAAGGGGTTGTGGCGGTTTCCCCGGGGCAGGCACACACTTCCAGCAACTACTTAATAAGTGGACAGAAATGTGCCCTGACTAGAATTTCACCTGAGCATTCAAGGTGATCAAAGGGCAGAGTTTGTGCTCAGCTAAACAGTCTGTTGAGTAGCTCTGTGTGCGAGATGCTGTGCAGGTTCGGCGGGGCTCGAGGGGATGAATGCACTCTGTCCACCTCCTGACTTGATGGGAAGTTCAAGTCCTTCACAATGGGAGTGTAGGGAATGGGAGGCAGTGGGTGGTCAGTTTGGGTTCAGATTCTGGAAAGAAGTCCTGGAATGCTGTACATTTTGACTTTACTCCTGTGCCCTGGGAAGTTAATGGAAGAGGTTTGAGGAGGAGTAACTGTTAAGCCTGGAATTGTACCTTAGAGAGCTAACCTTGCTGGCAATGAGGAATGAAAGATTGAGCATATTAAAATTTCCGACTTGTGAATGGAGAACAATAGGGACAGATGCAGCATTCCAGGAAATAGGTTCTCATCTATTGGCCCTGCCTAGACAAGGCAACAGGTGGAAGAGGAGAAAGCAGTCAAAGAGTATTCCCAAGTCATACTTTCAGAACCTGTCAGCAGGAGAGGGAGAAGCTGGTCTAGCTGACAGGGAGGAGGACCAATCACTGGTGAGATAAGAAACAGGTGGAGAAGCAGGTTGAAGGAGGGTGATTCAGTCTTAGTGTGTGCGTGTGGGTGCCCTGACACCTGTGCGGAGGCCACCAGTAGAAACCAGAAGTCTAGGACAGGTGAGGACCTAAGACAGGTGGTTCATATTGCAGATCAGTTGGAGAAGCTGACTTTGGTGAGGGAGAAATAATGGGCATGTTCTTGATTCATGTATTCAGTCACTCATTAAAAAGCTTAGACTGAACCCCCTCTTTGTGACAGTGTCTTCAAGGGCTCTTTATACACAACAGTGCCACAATCTGATGTGTGGCTGCTAGAGAGCTGGGGACAGGAGATGGCAAGGACAACAGCCCAGGAGAGCAGTCATGGGTGAGGCCAGGATGAGGGTGGCCAGGAAGGGCTGGCCCACGTTAAGCGGAGAGGGGTGGGAGTGGTGTGCAGACAAGAGAATATCAGGAAACATGCACTGAAAAGGGACCCACACTAGCCATGGAGACGAAAAGCAGACAGGAATGGCATCAGATACTGAGGGGAGATCAGGGTCACCAGATCAGCCAAAGAGAATGTCACCAGCAAGCTTTCCCACAACAGTGCCAGCCAGTGGTGGGGCAGGCCCCAGAGCCAGCTGCTTGGCAAACTGAGAGAGAAGTCAGAGGAGTGGGAAGAGAGTTTTGAGATATTTGGCAGCGAGAGGAAATGGGAAATGCAGAAACAGTAGAAGGAAGGAGCCTTCTCTTCAGCCATCCTCCTCCTCTTTCTGTCCTTTCTTCCTTTAGAGTTTACACTGGGGGATTAGAATCTGTAGCCTAGGGAAGGGGAAGGATGAAAAAGATAATGGATAGGGAAAAGTCCCCAAAGAGCCAGAGCTCCAGTGGTGACATTGTTCTGGAAGGTAGAAGGGAAGCTTTTGAGGACAGGAGGAGGAAGGCAGGGTGACAATACAGAGGCTAGGAGTAGAAGTAGAGCCTTCCCTTAGCCCCACACCTCATGAGGGTGCCTAGGAGGGTGCCTGTGTCCCCCCAGGTAAGTCTTTGTGCCACCTCCTGGCTTATATGGTTGGGTCTCTGAGATTTAGCAGGGGCTGGGGAGGTGCCTTTTGATGGAGGGAGTATCAGCTTCCTTTAAGACAGGCACCTGCTCAGACTTGGGTGACCTGATGGCTGATGAAGGAAAGGTACTGGTTACCCTCCAAATCTGAAAGTGATAGCTATAGGTATGTAGCTGTGAAAGGCCACAGTTCCAGGCTTCATGATGTCAGAGGGTTCTGCCTGAGAAGCAAGGGGCAGTCTGTCCTGTGTAACAAGGTGCAGTCTGTCCTGTGTATACACCCAAGGACACTAACACTAAGTGACTGCAGGCGCAAAACTTCCAGTTTATTTTTTTGGTACTGGGGATTGAACGCATGGGCACTCAACCACTGAGCCACATCCCCAGCCCTATTTTGTATTTTATTTAGAGACAGGGTCTCACTGAGTTGCTTAGTGCCTTGCTGTTGCTGAGGCTGGCTTTGAACTCGCGATCCTCCTGTCTCAGCTTCTCAAGCTGCTGGGATTATAGGCATGCACCACTGTGCCCTGCTCTATTTTATTTTTGAGAAGCAATGTCTGCCCACAAATGCCTTAACATGTTATCAACTTGGTCTCATTTCACATGTCTGGAAATGTGTGATCATTTTTATAAGTATTAGGAGAACATAATTTTATTATGTCAAGATTTGCTTAAAAAAACTCCTAATATGTGTGGCATGTAAAATGGATTGTTTTCACTTAAGAATAAAAGTTAATATTCATGTTTTAAAAAGAAAAGAGAGCGGGTAGGGGCCAGGTGAGGTCAGAGGGAGCAGGAGAAGACTGTGTCTGGGGAGATGGTGTTTCTCTGCAGTCTGTTCCTTGTGTGGGTGAGGGGAGCAGTTGGTGTCCGGATTTTAGTTTCCTGACTACACACAGCTAGAACACACAAGTCCTAGCTTATCAGCATTTCCTAGTGTTTAAAAGGAAGAAGGGGAGAGGATGATTATGTCATGGTGCAGTTAACATTTAGTGATTTCTTGCTGTATGCACTAAGCACTTTAAATGTATTGTCATTGAATCTTCATAATTCAAGGTAGGTGATGTCATCCTCATTTTAAATATGAGAATACTAAGGTTCAGAGAGGTTGATGGTGTGCCCACGGTCTCACAAGAGTATAGCAGAGACGAGTCTTAAATGCAGGTCTACAAGATCCCAGGGCCTACATTCAGCCATCAGCTTGGGATAAGGTCAGGTGGCCATTATTTTAGAGACAGAGGCCCAAAGTAGCTAAAAGCAGCCCTGAAGTTAGGGGCCTGGACGCAGAAGCTGCTTCTTTGCCTTTGGACTCTTCCCCAGGCAGTTAGGCAATTGTCTTTAGGATGACAGCTCTGTTCTCTTTTGAGCCAGGAGGGTACAGGCAGGGACCTTGGCCACTATATTGCAACTTGGGCAGAAGCCCAGATTCTAAACAGTTGCCCTGTGTTCTCTGACCTCTTGCCCCAGGGAGGTGACAGATTAGGCCTGGGGTGTCATGTACATGGGAAAGGAAGACAAAGAGGTGCATCACATTGGCCTGTGTTTTTCCTGAGGGAGCAGCTGAGTCAAGAGGAGTGTGGCCCCTGATATCTGTGTACTGTGAAAAGGGGAGTCATCTGGCAAAAATGTCACTTGCCTGCTGTGTTCAAGGCTCCAGTTCGACCAGATATTGTGAACTTTGTTCACACCAACTTGTGAAAAAACAACAGACAGCCCTATGCTATCAGTGAATTAGCAGGTCATCAGACAGCGCTGAGTCTTGGGGTACGGGCAGAGCTATGACTTGAATTCCCAGAGTTCCAGGTGGGGGGACCCACCATTCTGGCCGGGGTGCCTTTGGAAACAAATGTAGAGGAGGCTGCGTGTTGGCACCAAGCAGAACATGGCATTGTTGGCACCATAGAGTGAACACAACCCAAAAGCGATATGCCATCTTCTCTGCCTTGGCTGCCCTGGCCTTACCAGCACTGGTCATGTCTAAAGGTCATGGAATTGAGGAAGTTCCTGAACTCCCTTTGGTGGTGGAAGATAAAATTGAAGGTTACAAGAAGACCAAGGAGGCTGTTTCGCTTCTTAAGAAACTTAAAAAGGTCTGTACCTCTCGATGCCTGGCAAAGGCAAAATGAGAAACCGCCATTGTATCCAGAGCAGAGGGCCCATTGAAGACAACGGTATCATCAAGGCCTTCAGAAACATCCCTGGAGTTGCTCTACCTGATGTAAGCAAACTGAACATTTTGAAACGTGCTCCTGGTGGGCGTGTGGGGCGTTTCTGATTCGGACTTAAAGTGCTTTTCGGAAGTTAGACAAACGGTATGGCACTGGGCGTAAAGCTGCTTCCCTCAAGAGTAGCTGTAACTTCTCTATATACAATATGATGGGTCCGGACCTCAGCAAAATCTTGAAAAGTCCAGAAATCCGAAGAGCTCTCAGGGCACCCTGTAAGAAGATTCATTGTAGAGTCTCAAAGAAGAACCCATTGAAACCTGAGAATCGTGTTGAAGCTAAACCCATATGCAGAGACCATGCACCAAGACACTGTTCTTTGCCAGCCCAAGAATCACAAGCTCCCGGTGAAGACAGCAGCAGGAGCCAAATCAGACATAAAAGATCAGAATGGGGTTGCGGGCAAGAAACCTGTGGTAAAGCAGCAGGAAAGAAGGCTGTGGGAGAAAAGGCTGCACCTTCCAAGAAACCAGCAGGAAAGAAACCTGTTGCAGAAGAGAAGAAATCTGCTGCATAAACTCTTAACAATCTTTTATTCCACAAGGCCAAATAATTTTGATAGTTTATTTTATTTTATTTAATTTATTAATTTATTTATTTATTGTTTTTTTTGAACCAGGGATTGAACTCAGGGACACTCAGCCACTGAGTCACATCCCCAGCCCTATTTTGTATTTTATTTAGAGACAGGGTCTCACTGAGTTGCTTAGGGCCTCACTAAGTTGCTGAGGCTGGCTTTGAAATCGCAATCCTCCTGCCTCAGCCTCCCAAGTCGCTTGGATTACAGGCGTGCGCCACCACGCCCGGCTTGATAGTTTATTTTGAATAAAGAGCCAAAGACAGTGACAAGAAGCAAAAACATAACAAAAAACCGAAGTGGCCTGTGGGTGACCGTCCTGTCTCCCCGCCCTGCGGTAGGACCTGTTCTGGAGCCCCTCCCTTCGTTGGTATCCGCTGTGGCAGGCTGTGCTCAGGAATGGGCACCAGCCTTAAAGCCCCTTCCCCCAGACAAGGAGCAAGGACAGACTGACAGAAAGGAAGGCTGACATTTTCTAAGGGGCATATAAAGTATCTTCCCTTTATTTTTTTCAGATGGTTCTTCACCATTCACCCGTACGATAGTTACGATAGTTGTGTGTGGGGCACTAGAGCTTGTCCCTGGTGAGGTCTGTGAACTGTCACCTCCAGCTTCCTGTGTTGTGGGGGAAGGGATTAGGTGTGAGGGTAATGGGGCAGGGAATCAGTGTCCAGCCTGGTTTCCATTTTACAGATGAAGAAGCTGAGCCTCAGAAAAGTAGTTTGTCCAGAGTTACCCCAGTTAATAAGCAGCTGGACTTTAAACCGGGTCTGTCTGACACCACTCCTGTCCTCTCAGCCAGCATGTGTCGCTGACTTGCCTTTGTGTTTGCTTCCAGTTCTTTAAGGCCTTTTCCAAGAGTGGAGTTGGAACAACAATACCAGGTGGGTGTCCTGTCTGCCACTGTGTGCATTGTCAGTGTCTCCCTCTCCCTCCTCCCTCTTCTTCCCAGGCTTCTACTGGGTGAAGAGACCCCAAGGGAAGCCTTACACATTTTCCTGGCCCTGACTGAAGAAACCCCTTCAGGTGTGGCCCATCCATAGTTTAGGGGTGGGAGGTGGGGGCACCACATCCCAAGAACAGACTTTGTTTCAAAATGGGGTTGGTAGGGGCTGGGGATATAGCTCAGTTGATAGAGCGCTTGTCTTGCAAGCCCAAGGCCCTGGGCTCAATCCCCAGCACCGCAAAAAAAAAAAAAAAAAAAAACGGGGGGGGGGGGGGGTCTGGGCCAGCACCGCAGCACAAAAAAAAAAAAAAAAATGGGGGGGGGTTGGTATCAGGGCAGACCAGATAGCCCCTGGAAGAGCCCTCAGAGGTCAGTTCAGTGGACTCCTTCCTTCCCTCTGGGGGATGGGGCTCCTTGCTTTGCTTCAGGTCACAGGAGGAGCCCTACCCCCACTCTGAGATAGAACCGTATGGGTCTGTCTCAGGTTGGGCCCTTATTGCTGGGAGGGAAGCTGAAAGGGCACAGATCTGCTCTTTCCTGACCACCCCCTGCCTGTTTGCATTCACAGTGGCTGGAGCTAATGTGCAGACCCTGCGGGAGAGGCTCATTGATGCCCTGGAGTCCCACCGTGACACGTGGCCCTCAGCTTGTCCGCCACTGGAACCTGCCAGGTAGTTTGGGCTTGGGGAGGCTGAGCACGGTGTGGGCCAGGGTCCTGGGCCTGGGAGCACAAGGATGGTGGGAGCTGTGAGGCAGGGACCCATGTTGGTCCTTTGTCTGTGGGCGGACTCACAGTTCCTCAGAGCCCAGAGACTCCCGGGAATGACTGGTGGCAGCTTCCTCTTGCTGCAGGTGCTGAGGAACCCTCTCCTCCAGCAGTGGACTGAGGGGCCAATCGTCCATCCTGCTGGGTGGGAAGGAGAGGACAGGTGGGGACTCTCCAGGTGGTACCTCCTGCTCCCTGCCTGTCCTCAGGAGTGTTTGGAGAAGCAGCTGAATTTCACAGGTTCTAACCCAGGGAAGGCCACTGACAGGACAGGAGTGCCAGGAGATCAGTACCATTTAGAAGACAAGGGCAAGGGACTCAGAAAAGTAGGGGCCTATCCCTGTGAATGGAAGGGGGCTGTTTTTCTGAGTGGTGTTGTGACTGGGGGTTGGGGACAACCTTGGCAACCTGTGCCACAGAGCATCAGGTGTGATGGCTGGTCTGTACCATTTCCTAGGAAAATGAGAATACTTCAGCATTTGTTGTCTTGCACAAATTTTTCCATAAAAGGAGACAAGCAGACTATAAACACTAGACCCCCGACTTCTGGATGAGAATTCAGGATAGGATAATGCCACTTTGGGGGACTCTTGCCAAGAGGGAATAAGTTCATGCACCAGCAGGGACAGCTGAGGGAGCCCACCTCCAATGCAGTGAAGGTCCCAGTGCTGGGAAGGCTACTCAGGGCCAGGGTTTGCTCAAAGCTGTCTAGGCTGTGTGCTGGGGTCCTTCAGAGCCACAGCCCTGCTGAGTGATTGTGTTACCAGTGTCAGCTGGGGCTGAATCCAACTCACAGCGAGTGCTTTATCATCTCTTCCAGTTCCCCCTCATCGTAGTGGGCCTCATGAAGACCCTGGGCTGCCCAGTATATAGTCCTGATATGAGTTGGGGTTCCTCAACCAGATCCCATCTCTCTGGGAAACACCTCTGCCAATCTGATCTTTCCTGGTTCCATTTCTTGATGACTGTGTGTCTGTCTCTTACACACACATGTTCTTCTCCTGTGGTGTTGTTTTGGGGATCTCAAAACAACAAATTGGCCAAATCTCCCATCTTCTCTCCAACTGACCCTCTTAAAGCTACTTCAGAAGGAGGCAGAGATGCATGATGAAAGAAGTCACTGTTTGTAGGAAGCTGAGGACTAGCTCTTCTGCCAGCCGAGGGCAGGACTAGGGAAGTAGTCTGAGAGGCCAGCCACCTGATGCCACCCCAGAGGCTGTGGCATCTGTGACACCTGTCTGTCCACCTAGTGGATATGTCCCTGGCATATCCATTCATCCTGTCACCAGGATGTCCTCTGGCATCAGCCTCTGGTTGCACCTCTGTCTGGGGCAGATTACTGCCATGTCCTTGGGTCCAATAAAGGGAAATGAGGTGCCACCTTGAAGCTAAAAAGAAGATGTTGTTTTTAATTAGAATAAGGAAATAAATCATTTTTACATTATTTTCTTTTTTAAAAAATTTTTTAAGATGTTGATAGACCTTTTATTTTATTCATTTATTTATATGTGGTGCTGAGAATCGAACCCAGTGCCTCACACATGCTAAGCAAGTGCTCTACCACTGAGCCACAACTCTAGCCCCTGCATTATTTTCTATTGAGACTTAGAGATTTTAAAGCAAATTGTAGCCTACTTCCCATTTGTGGGGATAAATGTTGCCTTCTTAATCATTTCCACCTGAGAAAGCTGGGCCTCAACTTCCTCATCTTAGACTCATCTTAGATTTAGCTTTGGAGGTCTTCTGCACCCAGGATTTTCTGGTTCTTTGGTTCCCCTGTCTCCAGCTTCTGAGAGGAACTTGCAGTTTTCCCAGCTGGTATGACTTTCCACAGGATCAGGGCTTATATCTGATGGGTTCTAATCAACATTCTCTTAAGGGACCAGTAAAACTATATCCAGTAACCCTGGACCTTACCCAGAATACGGTGACAGCTGGGTCGCAGAGCGTCCCTGCCAGTCCTCCCCAGCCTGCCTCCTGCTCAATCCTGACTCCTCAAAGAGAAGGGAAGGAAAAACGCCCAAGGTGGTTCACATGAAGAACCGGGGTTAGGTAACGAGCAGCATCCTTTGAGAACAAGGGTTTGGCTTTCTCCCACTGGAGGGCCGGCGGGAGGAGGGAGGGGAGGGGAGACTCTACAGAGCCACAGGGCAGCTCGACTGGACTTGGAGCACTGCATTGTCAGTTATGCCTTGTTCCCACTGGCTGTGGAGGAGTGACCGCCTGAGTTGTCTCTTGCAGGCTGGAGGAGATTGAAGGATTTTTTGCAAGAAACAATGAAGAGTATCTGGCCTTGGTCTTTGAAAAGGAAGGCTCCTACGTGGGTAGAGAGGTGAGCTGCGTATCTCCTGCAACTCTGGGAGAGCTGCTGGGAGAAAGTCCCAGTTCAGAAACAGCTTTTCCTGCCAGCGCTGGGATCTTGTTCTTTTGCATTTCTTAGCCTGACACCAGCCTGACCCCTGCTGGGGGAGATGGGAAGTGTAGGAATTAAGCCTTTCCATTTTACAACCTCTGTGTCCATTCTTAATCTCCCTCACTGAAACCAAACAAGTATAGGAATAGGTTGCTGACACAAAGCTGCTGATCCCCACAACTAACAGAGGCTGCCAAATATGTCCAGGATCACGTGGCTGGTAAAGTAGAACAGGCTTTGGCCCAGGGCTGTCTGGCTTCAAAGCCTGTGTTGTTTGCACATTGTCCCATCCACACAGAATTGGAGTAGAAAATTGGAATAGAGATGGCCCAGTACACATTGAATTTCCACTCCATCATTGACGTGATATATCTTTGGTCAAGTTGCTCAACTTTTTCAGCCTCATCTCCTTGTCTATAGAGTAGTGATGACAGTGTTTCTTCCTAGTATAGCTGGGCAGTTTAGGTAACAGGTCTGGATTAATAGCACATAGTAGATGCTTTATAAAGCTCTATTCCATTTCTCATGCAAAGAGCACCCACTCTGCTGTTGGCTTGTGGCCTTCCCTGCAGACCACTTGGAAGCTCTTCCTAGATGAAGAGTGGGACATGCCCATGTGTGGGAGATGTTTCCAGGCAGTTCAGGGGGCAAAGTGGAACACCACGGTGGGCCCAGATGACTTTCCTGCAGAAACATCCAACAAGCTGATGGCACTCTGGACCTGAAGCCAGAAGCTCTCAGAGTGTTTCAGCTCCTCAGAGAAAGCAGAGGGAAGAGGAAGGCAATGGGCAGCTTTGCTGAAGGAATGTCCAACCTTGGGGGTCCCCGCCCAGGCCTATTAGGCAGAGGTGTTTGATAGGTGCTGATTGGAATCAGCTCTTTTCTCCTCCTCCCAAGTCTCCATAACCAGGACAGGGCCCATGGTTGGAGCCCTCAGCCCTGTGTCCATGCAGAGATGCTTGGGAGGGTTAGTTGGAGAGGCAGGAGGGTGGTGTGGCTGAGGGTCAGGCTCTGGAGTTCAGAGCCATGTGACCTAGAGACGTGAGTCACTTCTGGTTGGTTCCTCAACTACAAAATAGTAGTTTTTAAATAAATACTTGCATTCCTACTGAGTCCTGGGTGTCATTACAGACACTTTTATGAGATGAACCTGTGCAGCCTCATAACAGCCCTCTGAGGTTGATGATGCTGTTGTAGTTTGGCAGGTGAGGAATTTGAGCCAGGGAGAACTTTGGTCCCCTGGAGCCAGGATTCACACTGGCAGCCATAGTGTCCTTTCCCCAGTGGTAGTTCCTACTTCAGTGCTATTCTGAAGATTTTAATGGTCTATATAAAATACATAGTATGTGATAAATGTTAGCTGGTATTTTTCCTTATTTCTTTCTAAAAATAAAATGTATTTTTCTGACCAAAAATACAGATAGGAAGCTTTATAAATATAAGGAAAAAAAGTCCCACATTTTACAGTGCCTTTTATTCTTGCTTTTATTGGTAAGAAAATTATATTCAATTGGAACTGTCCTGGGAAATGCAAGGGGTGTGGTCTGTGCACCTCCAAAGCCCTTCTTCTTGTTCCCTCTGGGCTGAGGTTGGTGGCATCAGACTCTCACTCATCACCCTGGTCTGCTCCTGGAAAGTGTCGAGTCTGAACAGCACAGCTGCCCCCCTGGTGCCTACCAGCACTGGACTGGGACTCAGCCCCTAGCCCCCTCTACCCCATGGCTTGGTCCCCAGATGTCTTACTGTCTCTGCAGGTAACTCTGGACCTGTCCCAGCACCAGGGCATGGTGGTGCGCAGGGTCTTGAACACAGAGGGTGATGTGGTGAGCAAGTTTGGTGTCACTGACTTCCCGTCTTGTTACATGCTGTTTCGGAATGGCTCTGTCTCCCGAGTCCCTGTGTGAGTACTGCATCTCCCTGTTCTCTCTTCTGTACTCCTGTCTGCCTGCCGAGAGGCCACAGCCCTAGCAGACAGGTCCTTCCTTCCTGGAGTGTCTCTAGAGGACAGGAGGAACACCCTGAGAAGCAGACGTCCACAGCTCAGAGGTCCTGCCTCCCTTCTGACTGCTCCTACATCACCACACCCAGCCCTGGTCCTGTTTCCCATCCTTCTCTGTCCACAGACAAACTCACTGGCAGGCTTCAGGCCTGGCAAGGACTCAAATATGCCTGACCCTCTCTCCCTTTGCTTTTCTAATTGCAGAAAAGTTCATTAGAAGCCAGACAATAGCCTGTTCCAAAATGCTGAGAGAAAACAATCAGGCCAGCCTCAGCCCCACTGTCAGGCTCCTGCTGCTGAATGGCCCGTTAAATGGCGCCAGATGGTGCCTTGGTGCCCTCCCTGGGCAGATGATTGATGTCATCCTGGCCCTACAGCAGCAGCTCGAGGGCAGGGTGATTCAGGCTCGCCTGAGGTGCCCAGTGAGATGCCCTCAGGGGCCATTAGTGCCATCCTGCACTGACACGAGGCATGGTGGACACTTGCCCTGGCCCTGGCCCAGATCACCAGGCAGCCCTGGAACAGACCTGTCAGAGATTCAGGAAGCGTGATGGCCACAGGGGGATGGTAGGGCTAGACTCTGGGCAGGCCCAGAAAGTGCCAGTCCTGGTGGGGACAAGAAGCATTGTTCCCTCACTTGGAGTTGGTGGAGGGGAAAATTGTTTATGACGATGCTGCTCCCAAGCCATCTGCTCATGGACAAACACTGGGCCAGGACGGTGGAGTGGAAAGCAGGCTTCTGATGCCAGCTCCCACGGGCAGCGCGTCACACCGCTGCTGGGCCAGCATGCCTGCCTCCGGTGGCCTGAGCTGATGAGGGGAGGTTTGTGCTCAGGTGAGTTTCTTGCCCTCGAGGACTCCTTCATATCAGAGGAAAGAAGCCCAAAGGTCTGGAGAGTCCTGACAGACCTTTGTTGTTGATGTTGTTATTATTTCTTAATCACTCATCAAATGCCCTTGACTTCCTCTGGGAGAAACGCCACCTTGTGACCCCTCAGTGCAGGCTGAGTGGAGCTGCCTGAGGTCAGCGCCCTCTGCAGCTCTGGGTCTGTGGGGAAGGGAGTCAAGCCCAGCCATCGTGTCCATGGGCAGGACCAACACTGTCGCCCTGCCAGGCCCCTGCCCCAGCCCCTCCCAGCCTGGTCCCTCTGGAGCTGAAGGGCAGGTTGAGGAGACCTCAGGCACAGCCACTTTTCCAGATGGGGTCCCGTGTCAGGCTGGGTCACAGTGGCTTTCCACAGCGTGCAGTGAATGGGAAGGTGGATGTGAGGCCTGGGGTTCCCACCCTTGACCACCAACACAAGATGAACCAAGTCTGGGTATTTCTTCGTATGACTTTCTGTCGCCCTGCTTCCCTCTGACGCTGGTCAGCCTCCCTGTGCCCTCGTTCTCACAGGCTGGTGGAATCCAGGGCGTTCTACACTGCCTACCTGCAGAGACTCTCTGGGCTCACCAGGGCGGCTCCCCAGACCACGGCTGCACCAGCCGCTACTGACAAGGTAGCACCCACAGTGTGGAAACTGGCCGATCGGTAAGGCCTCACGCTGCTCTCCATCCTCTACCCTCCCCTCTGTGACAGACACACTCCTGCCCTTTCCAGTTCCCATCACAGGTATAGCACCTGCTGTTCTGAGCCTAGACTCCCCCACCCCCAATGGCTAGCCTTGACCTTTGGGGGCCCCTGGCTTCTGCCTGCGCACAGGAGAGCCTCACTGTGTGAGTTAAGTGGTGGCCTCAGTGTCTACTGCCTGGGCCCCAAGCCATCTGTGGGGACTGCTTAATAGCACACATGTCCCTCACAGTGGAGGGAATGCTGTCTAGTGCCCACTTAGCTGAAGCTTAGCTCTATTTAAGAATAAGTAGAATCAGCTTGGAAGGATCCTCAGCAGCCCGCACACCACTCCCCACCCAAGCAGTTACTCCTCGGCAGCCGCTGGGTGCTAGGCACTGCCAACAGGGATCAGTAGCGTCTGCCACGCTGAGTTTACAGCCCCCTCAGAGCACCCCTGCTAGGAAGGTGCCCACCTCACTGGACGGCCTCTGGTGTCAGGGAACTCGTTACTTTCCCAGGTATTTTGTGTCCTTGTGCACAGTTGCGAGCATGAGAAAGTTGCTGTTGTTTCTTAAGCTCCTTGGCTTTGCTTCTGTAGGAGGCATCCTGTTTGTTGGGCAGGGAGATGGTGCTATTGACCTCTGCTCTGGCTCCACTTGCGTACCAAGTGGAAGAATGTCTGACTGTGTAGCTCAGAGCTGGGTCAGTGAGTGGCCTCCATGAGAGGGCTGCACAAGAGACTTGGGGGAAGGTCCTTGAAGGGTTTCAAGAAGGATTTTGCATCTAGCATATGGGATTTAGGGTGGTGAGGACCATTGGAGAGATTTTTAGTAATCAGAGGAGAAAGAAAGAGAAACCAAGAGTGGGAGTGGTCATTATTGTTCCTATAGTACAGGTAAAGAATTGAGGCTCAGAGAAGTCAAGTTATTTACCCAAGGTTGCTCAGCAAATTGCTAGCAGAGCCAAGTGCTAATTTATAGGAAACTGTGACCATTAGCAATACCCCTTTTCTTCTCTTCCTCTATCCCTGAATGCTCCTCCCCATCGCAGGCCCTGTGGTTAATGCCCTTTTCATTCTATCTCCTTCTGGGTCCTCAGCTCCAAGGTCTACATGGCTGATCTGGAATCTGCGCTGCACTACATCTTGCGGATAGAAGTGGGCAAGTTCTCAGTCCTGGAGGGGCAGCGCCTGGTAGCCCTGAAAAAGTTTGTGGCAGTGTTGGCCAAGGTGAGCAGAGCATGGCTTCCCTTGTCTGCAGTTCCTCGTGTGATTGGTGTGTGTGCCTGCAAACCACGGTCATGCCAGTGGTTTGACCTCCATCAGGAGCTCAGGATCTGGCCAGCCATCTGGACCCACAGCTGCCCCAGCCTACCCTGGGCTGCTCCCCTCCAGTCTGAGCCATATCCCACACCAGTGCCCCAGTGCTGGGGCCAGTCCATGCCATCGTGGGGTGCTGGTGGGACACAGGGCCCAACTGTTCAGTGACTGTCCACTTGCCTAAATCTTGTACCTCACTTGAGCCCCAAAGTGTGGCGTCTCACTCCCTGTTGGGATCACTGCGAAAGTAGGAGCCCTGGGATTCCACGGTGAAGATACTTGCTTTTCTTGTCTGCCCTCTCAGTCTGGCCCGCGCCCCAGCCCAGCACTGCCTCCTCTTTCCTGGGAGGTGACAACTGGTCAGGATGGACCTGATGTCCCAGGGGCCGCAGAGCCTGGCTCCTTCTCTCAGGGGGATTGAGTCACCTCTCCCTGGATCTAGATTCTCTGCCTGGCTGATCGGCTTAGGGCCAGGTGCCACTGCCAAGTGCTACAAGTCAGCTTTGGTGTGGGCCCCTTCAGGCTGACTGTTGACTTGGCCACCTTTGCCTGGTCCAGGTCCAGGCTGCCTGCTTGGCACAGGTCTACAGCCATCATGTGCCTCCCCTTGGGAACTTCCTGTGTCTGTCCCTCTTTCCCACCTCACCCAGAATGGCACTGAGAGGACTCTGTGAAGGATATTGTAGCCTAAAGAAGATAGCCTTTGGCCCCCACAGAGGTCCATGCAGTCAGCCCATTCCAGTAATGGAGACCTTTCCTTAGAGGCCTGAACGCTGCCTGTTCCCCACCTTGCTGAGGCCTCGGGCAGGCAGCCTGGCGTGAGAGGGAGAATGGTCTAGAGCCATTCCATGTGCTGGCTTCCTGCCATCCCTGAGGGGCCCCTGGGTGCTTCCCCAGTGAGCCTCAGGAGAGAAGGAGGCTGCACACAAAGTGGTTTTCTGTTTGGGCCTTGGTGGGCTGTTTGCAGCCGTGTGAGGGGAGGGGGGGACCCCCAGAGTACCTGATTTGGGCAGAGGCTTCAGCGGCCCTCTGCTGGGAGTGCTTGGGAGGAAGGAGCCCTCCCTTGCCAGAAGCCTGCGCTTTCATGGGAGTGGCTGGTGACTGGCCACTGGGTGGCGTGTGGTCACCAGGGTTTCCCTGCTCCCTGTAGTCCAGAGCCCTTCATTCTTTCTTTGGACACTATAGCTTTAGAAGATGGAAGGTGCCAAGCCAGGATGACCAGGAAGGTCAGTGAGGAATGCTGACTCTAGCGGTAACTCTGCGCGGCCCAGGGCCTGTGTCCAGAGGATTCCTCCAGCACTGCTCGCTCTGGGAGGTGCCAGCCCTCCAGGCCTCATACCCGTTAATGGCTCTCTCAGAGGGCGAGGTCTGGTGGTGGGCTCTCTGTGTGGTTATCCCTCCTTCCTCCAGGACCCTTCCTTCAGTGGTTCTTTGCTTTTTCCTCTGCAGGTGTCTCAGGGTCCTTGTCCTCTCCACATGCCTCTTTGTGGGTTTTTTTTCTTCCATATTTTTATTGGTGCATTGTAGTTGTACATAGTGGGGGGTTTGTTGGTACATATTTGTACCTGTACACAATATAACAATATAATTTGGCCAATATTATTTCCCAAGATTCCCCTTGCCCTCCCCCCAGCCTCCCCCAGGCCCTTTCCTTCACTCACTGAGCTCCCTTTGATTTTCATGGGATCTGCCCCCACCTTTCTTTTCCTTTTTCCTCTCTAGCTTCCACATATGAGAGAAAGCATGCGACCCTTGACTTTTCATGATTTTACCTGACCTGTGGTACTGCTGTGTCCCTCCTTCTCCCCACCCCCATGCCATGTGCATTTGTACACGCACCCATGTGCATGCAAACGCATGCGCACACACACACACACACAAACACTCCTCCCTGGAGTCCTTGTGGCTTTAAAGTGCTGATACTAATCAGATTTGAGTTGACTTATTGTCAAAGTAGCTTTTCATGTTCCTCAGAGACTACTGGGAGTTACCATCGAGATTTGGATCTTGGCTCGAGGCCCCTGGGCTGGCTGTCCCCACTGTCAGCCAGTGGAATACAAATGAACAATCTTATTGTCATCCTCACTCAGTGGGTCAGTCACCTGCCCCATCAGAAGACCAGCTGAAAAGAGGACATGTGGCCAGGGTTCCCAGCAGCCTTGAGATGGGGCACACTGCCAGACCTTCCTCCCAGTGGAGGCACGTGGTTGAGGCTCAACATGAAGGCCTGAGCCTTCAGGGGAGAGGCCTGCAGGACCCACTCCCACTTAGGGTCTCTCTTCTCCTCTCTCTTTCTCTGACCTTTACCAGGTGCCCCAGAGCAAAAGTAGTAAGGAATCTGTGTGTGCCTTTGGTAGGACATTTCCTCAGTGGTTTTGGAACAAGCAGAAAGCCCCACCTTAGTCAATGTCTAATGGGCCCTGCCCTCCGCAGGGTTGCAAAACTGGCAGAATTGCTTTCCACCCGTTGACTTCCCCTGTTCCTCCTCACAGTATTTCCCTGGCCAGCCCTTGGTCCAGAACTTCCTGCATTCAGTAAATGACTGGCTTAAGAGGCAACAGAAAAAGAAAATTCCCTACAGTTTCTTCAGCACTGCCTTGGACAACAGAAAGGAGGTGAGTCTGAAGGCAGTGCAGTCCTTCTCCCCAGGCTGATGCTCGTGGGCATGCAGGGGGTTAGCACTGTGATCGCCCACCTCCTCCACCATTGGCGCTCTGGTGATCTTGGTTGGGTCTTTCTGTTAATGATTAACAGACTGCTGCTTATTGGGCCCTACACATGTATCTCATTTAATCCTCATAAATTAGTGGAAGGTAGATTTTGTCCCCATTTAGCAAATGAAGAAACAGAGGTTAAGAGAGGTTAAGTGACGTGACGTATGTGGGACCCTGCAGTGCTGGTTAGTGACTGGGCTGGGATTGAAAAATGGTGAGGTAGCAGAGTTTCTAGCTGCCGGTGTCCACTCCCTCCAAGCTTGCTGCCCTCCCCAGCATTGCCTCTCCAGGGTCACCTCTTTAGGCTTCTGCACATGCCACTATTTGCAAAGTGGATCCTGCAGCCAGCAGGTGCAGACCTTATAATAGACTTTAGGATGTCAAAGCTGGGGGACCTCACAGGCCAGCCCCCTTGCTTTACAGATGGGGAATTGTCCATTTATGTCACTGATTTTCCATCTGCCGGGCCTTGGGTGGGTGGCTGGTGGGAGGAAAGTGCCACCTCTCAGGTGACGTGTCTCCTGGAAGCTTCCCATCCTTTGCTCCTCTGTTGTGCACTCACACCCTTGTGTTCCTTAGGACACTGTTCTTGCCAAGAAGGTGAACTGGGTTGGCTGCCAGGGGAGCGAGCCACATTTCCGGGGCTTTCCCTGCTCCCTGTGGGTCCTCTTCCACTTCCTGACAGTACAGGCAAGTCAGCAAAGTGCAGACCACTCACAAGAGCCAGGTAAGTCCAAGCCTATTCACCCGCCGTGCCTCCCCTGCCTTGTCAGGGATAGGTAGCAGGATGACTCCCTGCCACCCATATTTAAGGGCTGGGGCAGAGGTATCTTGGGGCTCCAGTGGAATCTACATTGGCAGCTGACCACACACAGCCAGCATGGACTGGTCCCCAAACGAAGGACTTAGAGAATTCACCCAGTCTGGTCCCCTGCCTCTGGGATCATACCCCTTAGACCCTGCGGCATGAGGCTTCTACTTTGCTTTGTTAGGGCCTCTAGCTTGCTTTGTTTTCAGTCTTCATGAAAAATTTGTGATTGTGTTTTTTACACTCAAAAAAAAAAAATTTCATCATGTCTGTCTGTTGCAGTCTACAGAGCTGATACTGTGCCTTGTGAATAATGTGATTGTTTCCCACTAAAAAATAACTTTCCTGGGGAAATGAAGGAACCCATTTCCCCTGCTGCCCTGCTCTGTCCCCAGGTTGCACAGCTGGGCTCTGTGACCTCCACTCCACACACCTGCTTCTAACACTGAACGGAGGGCCATCCAGCTCAGTACACATCTCTGAGAGCCAGGTTTATATCAGGCACTGGGTCCTCTTGGAGAATCCAGAGGGAATAGAGACTGTCCCTGTTCTCCATTGTCTGGAGGGTGGAGCAGGGTGCCCAGGGAGAGAAGGGCCCAGGGAGAGAAGGCTGTGCCCAGAAACACAGGCGGGCCCTGCACTGTTGGAGGGCAGGGCTCACAGGGGAGGAGGAGTGAGGGGGATGGGTGGATGGGGGTCAGCTCAAGAAGAGGAGCTCCTGGACACAGCCTGTGGGAGACAGAGTGGCGTGGGAAGCCAGTCGATCCACCTGCCATGGGAGGATCTCCACAGTGCCAGTCATAGGTGCCATAGTTGCTCGGGATGCAACAGCTCCTGAGGCACTAAGTTCCTGCCTCCAGGGTCCAGGGTCCTGGTGACAAGAGTGTTTACTCCAGGGACAGTAAACAAAATTCGGTTATTTGGGGTTAATAAGGGAGGCTGAGAGGAGGACAGTGCAAGGCGGGGTGCGCTGGGTGCATGTGCAGACGGACCGCCCCTCTGAGGAGTTTGCTGTGCTGAGAGCCTCACGAGAGGGAGGCAGGCATGGGGCATCTGGGAAGAAGGCAGCTGCGACAGAGGCCACAGGCCGGGTGCTTGCAGTTCTGGAGGCTGAAATTCAAGATCAAGGTGTGGCCAGCTCCTTCCCTCAGAGGCCTCACTCCCTGCGGGTGGAGGGCACCTTCTGTGTCTTCACATGGTCTTCCCTCTCCCTGTCTGGGTTCAGAGTTCCTCCTCCTATGAGGACAACAGTCATGCTGGACTAGGCCCCACCCCAAACCTCATTTTACCTCAGCTTGTTGAAGACCTGTCTCCAAATACAGCCACACTCTGAGGCACTGGGGGTTTGGACTTCAAATAAGAATTCTGAAGGGACACAGTTCAGTGCATAAGATAGGCTTAGAACCACACAGGTGAAGAGAACAATCTGATGTGTTTATAGCACCTAAAGAAGGCCAGGTTTGGGACCTGGGAGTGAGGGAGCTGAGGCTGAAGCAGGCCAGTAGGGGAGGTGAGCCTGTGGGCGTGAGGTCCTTGCTAAGGGTTGGGTTTGCATCTTGGTTTCCCATTATCAGAAACCGCCAGAGATTTCACAGGGCAGTGACACAAATGAGCATGCCCCAGGAAGGCATAGAGGGTGGGCCACAGGGTCGGAGGCTGAGGAAATAGTTCAGGAGTGATGGACTTGAATGTGTAGTTGCCGGTGTGCCGATGGAAGAGGTGGTCGGGTTCAGGAATGTTTGGAAAGTAGAGTGTCCAGGACCTAATGATGGACGGGAAGGAGAGGAGGTGGGCTTCAGGGGTGTGGAGCCTGGTGGATGATGGTCATATGAGCCGAGCAATGGGAAGACATCAGAGGGGAGTGCAGAGCTGGGTCTGGTACATGCCTGTCAAGTCATTGGAACGGAGATGTGCAACTGGAGTCCAGAGTCCCTGGAGAGGTCCAGGATATAGTAACTTGGTGGTCATTAACACATAGAGAACGGTAAAACCACAGGGCTGGAGGAGCTCCCTAGTGGGGAAGGAGAGAGGAGCCCTGAAGAAGGAGCCCTGGGCCCTGCAGCACCCAGACCCTGCTGAAGCAGGACCCAGCAAGGGAGCCTGAGAAGGGGAGGCCATTGAGATTCAGAGGACCTCCAAAATAAGGTGTTCAAGGATGAGGGTGTCATCAGCTGAGTGAGTGCTGTGGGGGTGGCGCAAGAGGAGGCTGCCTCTGGCAAGAGGTGTCCAGGGGATGGTGCAGGTGGCGGCTGAGGAGTGTAGGTGATGAGGGACCAGAGGGGTGGCCTAGAAGGAGATCCTGGGCAAGGAGTTTGGGAGGAGATGGGGTCACCTCTAAAGTGACTGCTGAAAGGGGAAGAAGCAGGCAAGGAGACACCCTTGTCACACAGGTGGGGTACCTGTGCAGAGCTGGGGAGGACAGGCAGCTGGGGGGAGCGGTAGCGGGGCCTGCAGGGCAGGCAGCCCACAGGCCTGCTCATGGCCTTCCCCTCTCCTGCAGCCCCAGGCCAAGAGGTCCTCCAGGCCATCCGGAACTACGTGCGTTTCTTTTTCGGCTGCCGGGACTGTGCTGACCACTTCGAGCAGATGGCTGTTGGCTCCATGCACAAGGTCCAGAGCCGGAATGACGCCGTTCTCTGGCTCTGGTCTGGCCACAACAGGGTCAATGCTCGCCTCGCAGGTAAGTCAGGGCCACCTCAAGGCTGGAGTCATCTATGGTTTGGAAGCAGGGAGTTCAGGATTTGGGACCAGAAGTGGGGGACTCCTACTGTCGCCTTGGGAATACCTGTGCTTCCCAGCTCACAGAGCCTTCCCCCTGCTCGGCCAGCCCTGCTCCCCAGTGCTGTATCATGAGAGCCATTTTCTAGATGAGAAAGCAGGCTGTGACCCATAAGACCCTGGTCTTCTGAAGCTGGTGCTGTCTCCCCTGCCCCAGGGCGCCTCTGTGCGTCTGTCCCGGTCTCCTCTGCCTCCCCTGTTCTGCTTTCTGGCCGCTGGCCCCTCACTGTATCTGATGGGGTGGGAGAGCTGTGCCTTTCTGCTCCCCGGGCAGGGCTCCGGATAGAGTGGTAGAGTGGGCTAAAGAGGAGACAGATGTCAGGGCTTGGTTCCATGGGGGTGGCCTTGGCTTCTGCTTCCTGAAGTGCAGTGCTGTCCTTCCCTGGGTGCTGGAGTCTGGTGGGTCCTACAGACAAAGGCTTTAAATTCCAAGGATGGCGGGTGGGAAGGGAGGACAGGAAACTGCTGTGTGGGGTAGAGGGGAGTGCTTGGCTGTGACAACCCTGCCAGGGTGGGGACCTAGGGGTGGAGCAGGTTAAAGGAGCTGAATATGGAGCAGATGCAGACACCTGCACTTGGTGTGGTCTCCTGGGGCTTCCCAGTGGACTTAGGAAAGAAGATGTGTGCCTATCTTTTCCACTGCCTCTTCCTACCTGTCACCAAGTGCTCCATTTGACCTTCAGCCTCATGACCTCAGCAAGCTCCAGCTGCTGCTGGGGAACTGGGATCCAAGGCCCCACCCCAGGGACCAGAAGCAAGTGCTCCCTCACCCTGTCTGGTGGGGTCCTTTCAAATCCCACTGATAATTGGCAGGTACACACTGCTCGCTTTGCAGACCCGATGGTGATTGCTGGCTGCGTCCTGGCGTTTTGCTTACTGACCCCTCTCCAAAAAGGGCATTCCATCACCTGCCTCTGCTGCTGTTTCCTAGCAGTCTGCAACTTCTTTCCTTGTTGAAACTATCAGGAGAGATGCTTTCTACAAGGAGGATGGGCTGACAGGCATCCCTGGGCGGGCCACCTGGGTCCTAACAGCCACAGCTCCAGACTCTGACCAGCGAGTGTCCCAGGCTTCCCACACCTGCCTCAAGCTCCCTACCTGCCTATCCTGAGGCTGCAGTGTAGGAGCACCTGTGGGATTGTCCTGAGCAATGAGCTCCTGTCTTAAATATCTTCCCTTTAATCATCAAAAGTCATAGAGCTTCACTGTACAAATTTGGAAAATTTCAGAAAAATGGGGGAAATGGTAGTAGATGGACCAGAGACTGCAAAACAGACTTCCAAGACTTCTCACCCTCTCCCATGTCTGAGCCAGGATGTCAACTGGCAGCAGAACCACCAAGGAGTTCCGTGGGCCAGGTCACCACTGGGAAGTGACTGGAACCGCAGAGTGCTAGGGTTTGGTGGGCAGGAATCCTCACATGAGGAGGTGCCAGTGGTCGTGTGCTTGCGGTGAGCCAGCCTCTGCTGGCTTTCCGTCTCAGTGGCCACCTCCATCCTTGGGAAGGCATGGTGAGCCCTGTTTGCAGATGAGGAAGCTGCTGTTCTGCATGGTGGAGGTCTGGGCTCCTGGGCAGCCCAGAGAGTCACAGCCAGCCTGTGTGTGCTTCCCTCCCCAGGTGCCCCCAGCGAAGACCCCCAGTTCCCCAAGGTCCAGTGGCCGCCTCCTGGACTCTGTTCTGCCTGTCATAATGAACTCAGTGGGGAGCCTGTGTGGGACCTGGGCGCCACCCTCAACTTCCTCAAGGCCCACTTCTCCCCCAAAAACCTCGTCCTGGACTTCCGTACCACTGGGCCAGCCCCCCGGAGGGGTGCACAGAGTTTGGCAGCCACCCCAAAGCTGGGGATGGGAGTGCTGGAACTGGTGACCAGAAATTCCACACTGGATTCTGAGCAGGCTGAGCTCAAAGAGTCCCCTGGAGCCACGGCCCCAGGCATCCCAGCTGAGAGACCTGAGGCAAATGGCGCCCCAGAGCTGCACGCTGGTCTTGCTGCGAGCAGAGCTGCGCCTGCACACATCACAGAGCTCCAGGGGGGTGTGCTGGAGCAGCCCCAGGAGCAGCGACGCTTGAACAAGCGAGACACGAGGGCCATGCTGCTGGCTGGGCCCGGGGCTCAGGGGAACCACAGAGGCCCTGCAGCACTGAGGCAAGGAGGCCGAGGCTCCCAGCAGCTGGCTGGCATCCCTGAGGGGCTGCCTAGGGCCCTAGCTGTGTCCGGCCAAGGCCAGTGGCTGCAGGTGCTGGGAGGGGGTTTCTCCCACCTGGACATCAGCCTCTGTGTGGGGCTCTACTCCCTGTCCTTCATGGGCTTGTTGGCAGTGTATACCTACTTCCGGGCCAGGATGAGGGCCCTGAAGGTCCATGCGGGTCACCCTGCAGCCTGAACCACCCAGCTTGTGAGGGGCAGGAAAGAGAGCTGCCATCTCTTGGGCTTTTATGGCCCCTTGCCCCTCCTTCCTCAGCCTCTGCCCCTGTCAGGAAGTGGGAAGTCCAGGAAAGCCAGCTGCTCCATGAACCCCGGGCTGCTGGGAAAGAGTTCCATAGACACAGAAGACAGGAGCAGGGTCCAGGTGCACTGCCCAGCAGTGGGAGGGCCACGCCTCTGGGATGGGGATTAGGGCGCAGGCCCATCCCCAGCACCACATTCCTGTTTTCCAGCTTATTTGAAGTCCTGCCTCGTTCTTGCTAAAGGTTCAGTTTCTTCTGCTTGCTCTGAGCCCTTGAATTGGGGCAATCAAGCCTAGAATTTCCAAGGTCTCTCGCCCAGAGGAGGACCTCCCAGGCTGGGTGGGCCGAGGGGACATCCTCACTGCATTCCAGAGTTCCCCAGTCTGGACACAAAGACGTCTTTATACCTGAAAAAGAAGGACACCTCAGATCCTTTCTGACTGCCCAGCCTTCAGCTCCTCAGATCTGTGTGGGGCTCTTGGCTCAGGATGGGGTTGGGGGTATTGGAAGCTTCTGGAAATAATGCTTTCTGGGTGAGGATGTCTGCTACAAGAGTAGTGTAGGTTAGGGTTGGTGTGGACTTGCCTGACGGGAGGGTGACAGTTGCTGGGCTGTAAGGTGTGTGGCTTAGTTGGTGGCCTGAGGGGGTGTGGTAGGGTGGGAGAAAGGGCTGGAATCTTCAGTGCCTCAGCTCTTACCTGTGGGGGAAGCAGAGGCTTTGACTTCTCCCCATGGGCTCTACCCCTCTTACCTGGGTCTTCTGTTTTTTGTTTTGGTCTCCATGTTGTCCTTCAGATGTGGAGGGTGATGGATTGAGGACAGTGAGGAGTGTCCTCTCTCTCAGGGTCCCACCTCCCAGGGGACAGAGGTTTAAAGGGTCTGAGGGGAGGACTGGGCTGTGCACATGCTGATTCCCACTCCCCACTGCTCGGGAGGGTGAGGAATAAATTATTCTTGCTAAGGCAGCACCTGTGTGTTCTTTAACTGGCTCCTTGGAGACGAGGGGCCAGGTAGGTCTGGGCAGGATGCACAGTCCCAGCCTCGCCTGTACACAGCCGGACACAGCTCTCAACAAGGACATGGGTATGGACACGGGGGAGATGCCCTCCCCTCTGCCTGTGGTTTCCATAGGCCTTGGCACGGGCCCTGCACTCTCCAGCCCTCTCTGGGAACGCCTGCCTAGAGCCCTGAGAAGCCAGTCTGCACCTGGCTCAGCTCTTCCTGGAGGGAGGACTTGTTTATCAGGGCTGGCCTGGGCTGGCAGCTCAGCAGGGAGGGGTCTCGAGATTAGAGAGCGTGCCCCTAATCCAGCCTGCCTGGTTTTACAAGGATCAGAACAACTGGTAATGAACCTCATTAAGCGGGAGCAGGAGCCTCAATCGGCTTTGGGGTTTTCTCTGACATCTTCACACAGCTCAGATGGCCTCTGCATGGGTGGAGCAGGTGGAAGGCCAAGGACACCCCCTATGTTGGGGCAGCTGGTGGGGAGGCAGGCAGGCAGGGGTCCCCCTCCTCTGTTCCTTGCTGTATTACCTGACCTCTTTGGCTCCTGGGGTCATCCACCTGCTCCCACCAGCCTTCTGGGCAGGCTCTCTGGGCCCTGGCTGGGAATCTGAGACACCCACAGGCCCGCACATGATCATGGAGGGTGCAGGAAGCTCCCGGGCCAGTGCCCACCCCTGCATCCTTAGAAGATGGCAAGGACAGGGTTCTGGCAGCAAGTCCTGGAGCTCCAGTGACCCTATTTCCAAAGCCAAACCCGGGTGTTTAGGACTGGGGCTCTGCTGGAAATGCTGTCCCGGGCTGCCCCGGCCCACAGTGTCTATCCACAGGCTCAGAGACAGGAAAAGGGACCTTATTGGGACCCACTTAGTTATGTGGATTTCCCTGTCACAGCAAGCTCCTTTTTGCCCTGTCCCAGCCCCTCTGATTGATAGATGGGGTGGGACCCAGCAGAACCACCGCCTTTCACTTTGATTTCCCCAGGGCTCTTGTCCACAGCTTTGATAAGCCAGCCTGCCCACCAGCTGGTCCCCTCCCCCGCCCAGGCTGCCAGACAGGGAGCTGGGGATCACTGTGTCTTTCTAGGTTGTTTCTTTGTCCCTTGGGAGGCTTACATGGCAGAAGAGAATCCCCAAAGGAGTCCTGTAAAGCAAAGACTTCTGGGGGCCCCAGGACAAAGGAACCTGCCTCTGTCCAACATGTCACCTCCTGAAGGTTCAGGGATGATTTCCTCAAGATGGCAACTGAGCAGGGTGAGAAGGAGTGGGTGTTGGCAAGGAAAATAAGGACAAAAGTCTGACTGAAGACAGAGGAGAGAGCACGTGCCCTGATGCCCTACCCAACCAAGAAAAAATAATTCTAAGCAAAGAACTTTCAAGTTTGAAGGATTGACTCAATGCCATATTGGGCTGGAAGCTGGGGGTAAGAGAAGTGACCTGTCACGGAGTTCAGGAGGAAAGAATTCCAGATTGTGAGGTGTGCCCTTGGGAGGATGCAGAGCAGCAGGGAAGGGTCAGGGAGCTCCCCCTGCCCTAGATGTGAGCCAGGAAGTGGAGGGAGTGGGGGCTGGGCTGAGCGTGTGCCTGCACAGGGACCTCGGCCCCTGTGGCTGCTTCCCTTGGTTCTGCCTTCTTGGGGAACCAAGCAGGGTGGCCTGCCCTTGGCCAGGCTCCTCCCTAGAAGTCTTGGCATGGGCCAGGGACCCCAAGTGCCATCCATCCATGAGGGCACAGAGGTAGCCCTTAACTCTGGCCTCGGAGGTAGGGGGTCAAGTCCAGCTTTGAAGAGAATGGACTCTGGAATCTGACATCTAGGTGTGAGTCCAGCTCCTGACACTGGCTGTGTAACTCTGGGACCCCTGTCAGTGACTAAACTACCTAACTCTGCAGACTGATGTGCCATGCTGGGCAAGCAGTAAGTGCTCAGTGACGATGGCCCGCTGTTTATGTCCATCTCCTATTTTACTGAAACACTCTCAAGGGGGCCCACGTGCTGAGGGAAGCTTTCACACAGGACATTCTGTGAAGGTGTCCCTAGAATTGTGCCTGTGGCCAGCCCTCAGTCCACACATGAGGTCCTGCAGTCCAGGGCTGGCGAAGGTGTTCAGTGGAGTCGATGCCTGCCTGCTCCCATCGCCCTCAGCTCGTCCCCAGCTCCTTCATGAGGCGGCTTCTAAAACACTTTGGAGTTTGTCTCTATCTACGAAATGTTCCTGCTGCTGCAGGAGCAATAATTACCATTTTTAATCTTTGCACTCACTTAAATCTCATTTAATCCCCCAGCAGCCCTAGATGAAGAAATTGAGGTTTAAGGAGATTAACAAATGTCCTGTGCCCTTTGTCTCCACCAAAACAAATAAATTTGCCTTTGTTCTCACAAATGGCTGGAGATGGATCTAGGTCTGGAACCCAGACCCGCCCTCTGAACCCTCAAGCTATGATTCTCTGCCTTCTCAGCATAGGATTCTATTCATGTTCTGTTCCATTTAGAGCAGAGGCCAGGCCAGTGTTGGGACTGAACGTGCCCTGCTTCCCTCCAACAAGAACATTATCTGCCCTTTTGATTTTCTAATTTTAAGTCTGATGGTTGACACCTGGCTCGGAAGAGACCACATGGGATGATTTCTGGGGTGTGGTGTGTTGGTGGCAGGGAGTGGGGACATCCTCAAGGAAATTCACCTGTTCTAGAGCTCTTGCGCCGTTCCTTGCATGAAGGCAGAAGTGTCCTGTCTCAGGTCCGTGGAGGGCTGGAAGGAAGAGGGGTCACTGACCAGAGGGAAGTGAACTTGGATGAACCATGCACTTCTTGCACCTCAGCTTTCTCATCCATAAAAGGAGGCCACAGACTTAGCTTGCTGCTCCCCACCCAGGGTCCCTGCCTCTCTTTCATTCAATGGGGAGCAGAGGTGAGGGTTGGTCCCTGCAGGGCTCTCCAGGGGCGAGCGAGGACTACTGGCTAAAAGAGCCACAGCCTCTTGATTTGTGTCCTGATGGAGATCCAGGGCAGCTGTGGAAGAGGAAAGCTCTCAGCCTGACAGTTTGGGCACCGTACCCTAGGTCTCCTCAGCCCTGAACCCACCCAGTTTTCCCTGACAGTGACCTTCCAGAGCTACCTCCACACACCTCTTCCCTGGCCTCTGGACTCCCCACTGCACTGCCAGCTGCCTCTGGAAGCAGGCCAGCAGGATTCCCGGCTTTAAGGGCTAAGCCAGATCCCAAGGAAACAGCCTGTACACCTCACCCACCTGTGCCTGCTTTTGTGTCCCCACACCAGGTCAGGCTTCTAGGCGCCCAGCCTGGCCTAGCCTATCCCATCCCAACACATGCTTCCTGCTGCTCTGCAGCCCTGAGGGTTACCCATACCCCAGAGAGAACACACTGTCCTCTCAATCCTCCAGGCCCTGCTGGGCGTCAGCCCTTCCGACTGACCCAGCAGTGTGGTCTCCTCTATGGAGGGGCCCAGCTGTTGGAGGCCTGGTGACAGCTCAGGGTGGAGGAGACCTCTGCTCAGGTGTGGTGCCTCTAGAGAGAGTAGGCATCCGTGACCACAGGGAGGGTCCTGGGGCTGCCCAGGGCTGACGTAATGTTTACATGCGTGTAAACGTATCTCCTCTATTATTTCTTTATGGTGAAAACTTGAAGTCCTTCTAGCTTTGGAAATGCACACGACGTTGTCCTCATGATTAGTTCACTCATTACCTTACTGTCTTTGAAAGCATGGAAACAAGGGGAATTAAGGTGAGGCTTCTCTTAACTTGACATCACTTCTTAAAATTAAGTTGAAATAGCAAACAAAATCAGATGGCATATTTGGTAACTGGGAAAAATAAATGCCATAAATATGGCAAAAGAATCTTATTATTAGCTGGGTGTGGTGGCACACGCCTGTAATCCAAGCGACTTGGGAGGCTGAGTCAGGAGGATC
>JAJEJO010000142.1:644778-668343 GCA_020662805.1 Glaucomys volans | reverse complement strand
CTTTGCCCTTCACTATTTTTTTTTTTTTTAACTAGGGATTGAGAACTCAGGGACACTCGGCCACTGAGCCACATCCCCAGCCCTATTTTACATTTTATTTAGAGTCTGGGTCTCACTGAGTTGCTTAGGGCCTCGCTAAGTTGCTGAGGCTGGCTTTGAACTCACGATCCTCCTGACTCAGCCTCCCAAGTCGCTTGGATTACAAGTGTGCGCCACTACGCCCGGCTGCCCTTCACTATCATGCTCCCCTAATTTGCTATCACCCTGGACATTCCCTAACGTCAGCCACTTGTCTCTCTCTGTACCTACGCCCTGTTTCCAGCCCCTGCTGACGATGACTCTGCCTCTTGCCCCTTTCATTCCTGCCGGCTGCCTGGTCACCTCCCCCACCTTCCCAGATGCCTCCTGACTCCCGGCTCCTCAGGGAGAGCGGCCCTCCTGACCATCCTGGTGCCTGGTGGTCTCCCCAGGACAGCCTTGACCTCCCTCGTGCTGGCCCCACCCAGCCCTCACCACAGTAAATCCCTCTCTGCCCCTCTGGCCTGACTGTCCTTTTTTCTGCATATAGGATGACACCAGCCCCCATAGTGATCTAGGGACCCTGAGGCGCTCCCTCCTTCCCAGCCACCTTCAAAGGAGGGTGCAGGACGGTGAGAGGTGAGAGAAGGGTGCTCCCAGAAGGACTGCGGGGGGCAAGTGGGATGGCTGGGCCCCCAGAGGCCACCAACCTGCCTCCGGCAGCGCAGGGACAGAGCTGGCCAGGCCTGGGTGGAGGTGCGGGGCTGAGCTAATCACCTAAATGGACGCAGGCTGTTGAGAGACAGCCTCTATTCCCTAATAGAATTTGCCCTCAAGTGCAATTTAATTTTCTCTGAGGCGGTCTCCAGCCCCTCAGCTTCCCTCCCGCCAGCAGACCCTCCTTTCCCCAGCTTCCACGGGGAGCAGAGACCTTCCTCTCAGAGGAAGAGGAGAGGCCTCCTTTGAGTTCAGTCTGGCTCAGTTTGGAGCGTCCCCACACCCACCCACCTACTTCCCGGCTCCCTCTCTGGATGGGGGAAGTGGCTTCCCAGCTCTTGACTCTTCCCCTGCTGCCTGGCTCCAGAGAACAGCCACTCCAGTGGTCCTCCTCCCAGTCCTCACCATGAAGGCAGATTCTTCCCCTGGCCTCTGGTAAGTTCACAAGCTTCCAGAATTCTCTTTGTCCTGCTTAGAGTCAGAGGCTTGGGGAGGGGGGATGGTCAGGGGCTGTGGGGGCACAAGGAGGTGGGAGGGTGTGGGCCACGTGCACACTGCTGGGGCCTCCGTGCAGAGGCAGAAATTGGCTCAGAGCCCTGTGGTTTGGGGCACAGCCCAACTCCTCAGCACCCTGGGGACCCTCCTGACTCAGCAGAGCTCTCCTGGGCCTGGCTCTCCCTCCAGCCGGCTCCCACCTCTGAACTCAGAATGTGGTTCCCTGAAACCCGACTGTGGTCACTGGGAGTCTTGGAAACTGCGGGGATCTGGGTTCAGTCTCCCACTAATGTCAGGTGAAGAGGGGCATCTTCAGAAGCTGCTTTCTGTTTCTTCCTCTGAGACCCCCTTGGACAACCTGCCACCCCTTCCCCCCAGTGGCAGGGGTGCAGGGAGGTCTGGGCAGAGCCCTGTGGTCAAGGGGCTCTGGTCATGGCAGGGTTGGGGCGAGAACACAAAGGGAAGCTGAGGGGGTGATGAAATTGGGGGGGGGCGAGCAGAGGAGAGGGCTGAGGCCACAGGGTCACTGAGGGGGGCTCAGGCATGCAGGAGACTTGCAGGGTGCTGAGTGCGCCCCGTCTCGGGGAGATCTGGAGTCCGGTCCCTGTGCTGTTTATCTGGGGAGCCCTGGGGAGGAAGCACTGGAATTCCTCCCTCTTGGCCATCAGAGCCCTAGAAGAGCAGCCGGTGGGGCTGAAGATGACAGAATGGATGGTGGGCAGGTCAGGGTCAATTGCAAAGGGGGCTGGTCATTCCTCAAGCTCAGCCACCTGCTCTCTCTCCGGCAGCTGGGGTCTGCCCGTCGGTGCCAGGGCCCCTTGGTCCCGGAGCTACAGTCCTGGGTAGCCACCCTGCTGACCCACCCGCAAGGGCTCATTAGTTCCTTCTCAGTGCTGTGCTGGGCGCTGGGATCAGAGGGGACCCCTGTGCCCGTGTGTGTTGAGTGTCCCATGTCAGGGGCTCGGGGGACCCCAGAGCAGCACTGCCGGCAGAGAGAGAACGCAGCCCCTCAGGTAGTTTCAGACCTCCCAGGAGCCAGGCCAAGAGAAAAACAAGTGAAAATAACATTGATAATAGATAATTAAAGCCCATTATATCCAAAATATTATCATTTCAATACATAAAATGTAAAAATATCTTAATGAGATATTTGACATTCTTTTCTTAAAAACAAAACAAAACAACAACAAAAACAAAAACACCTTCATTTACATTTAGAGCACCTCCCGGTCGGAACAGCCTCCACATGTGGCTCGTGGCTGCCCTACTAGGCGGCAGAGTCCCAGTGTGCGCCCACACACAGGGCGGTCCTGGTGGCCGCAGCTCTTTAGGAAGCAGCCCTCAGGCCGCAGAGCTGCTGGGCCAGAATCCACAGAGTGGGAACAAAGCCTCAGGTGGTGAAGTCTGAGGTGCGGGTCGGCCAGAGGATGGAGCGAGCATATATGGGGCGTTTGCCTTGGGACTTTTCCTGCTGGTTTGCAGAAGAATTATTAAAGTGTTAATGTCCCCATGCAGACAGCAGAAAGGGAGGGAGGCTCGGAGAGTTCACCTTCCCACCATCAACTCAGGTGGACCTAGAATGGGATTCCTGTCCTCTGCAGAACTTCCTCAGGTGAGCTCTTGGGGAAGTCCTTTGTCCCCCAAAGCTCTCCCTATTTCATCCTTTTTGGGGGGAGTACCAGGGATTGAACCCAGGGGTGCTTAACCACTGAGCCACATCCCCAGCCCCCGCTTTTATATATTTTGAGACAGGGTCTCACGGAGTTGCTTAGGGCCTCACTAAGTTGCTGAGGCTGGCTTTGAACTTCTGATCCTCCTGCCCTAGCTTCCTGAGCCACTGGGATTAGAGGCGGGTGCCACTGGGCCTGGCAGTATTTCATCCTTGAGTGAAAGTGGCCACAGTCCAGTGTCCTGCAGCGATTTCAAACGGAGCCAGGCTGGACTTTCCGCCCCTCCCCTTTTCTTCAGCGTTTTAGAGTGGAAGGTAGCTGCAAGCTCTTCAGTGACCCAGGGCTGTGAGAAAGGAAGGCCCACCGTGAGAACTGGGGGACTGAGTCCCCTTCCTGCCACACTAACAGGGTGCATTCTAGGGGCCAGCCACCGTGTGCCAGGCCCTGGACTAACACTTTGTCCCTCCTGCCAATACAGTCAGGAATGATCCCATTGTACAAATAGGTAAGTGGAGGCTCAGAGTCAGACCCACCCTGGGAGGCAGCAGAGCAGCCTGGCCCTGAAGTCCACCTGCTTCTGGAGTCAGAAGCCTGCCCCTGCCTCCCCACCTCTCCTCACACATGTCTCCTGGGCCTTTCTCCTGTCACCTCTGCCCACAGCTAACACATCTACATTTTTGGTTGTAAGTCAGTTCCAGAGAGAAAACTGCTGAGTTAAGCTCCTCCATAAAAACCCTTCGCCAAGAGGATGACGGAGTTGTTTTATAGATTAGCTGTGACACCTGCAGCTATTTCAAAGGGAGCCAGGCTGGACTTCCTGCCCCTCCCCCTCCCCAGGCCCAGCGTCCCCTTTAGGCTGAGGAAGTGGATCCCTGGTCAGCAGCTCTGGGACTGAGCCCCAGTCCAGCAGTGCGGACACTGCACCTTCCTGCTCTCCTGTCTCCCCCTGGACAAAGAATTGCAATGGGGTGTGCCCACCTGCCCCATGAGGCCTGGGCCAGGTGACTACAGGGACAGGAGGGCCCAGAGCAAAGGCAAAGCTCCATGAGCAGTTGGCTCCCAGGATCATTCCTGCATCGAGGGACCCTTGCGTCCTGGAGGTTGAAGAGGGAAAGGGGGAAGGGAGGGAGACTCAGCTATGCAGCATCTGAAGGCCAAGCTCCTTCTTCAAGTGAACTTGGACATGAAGTGAAAGCAGAAAGCAGGCCTTGGAGAGCGCAGGGGCCTGGTGGGGAGGGTGGAACAGCTCCAGGAGGAGCCGCAGAATCACCAGCTGCACCTCCTGTTCCCTGGCAGCAGGCAGGGGAAGAAGCCCTCCACGATGGAGTGGGAGCTTGCCCTCGAAGAGCAGAAAGGTCTCCCAAGAAGCACTTCTGGCCCACTGGCGTCTGCTTGTGACCACGCTGAGAACCGGTCTCCGCCTCCACAGGGGAAGCCCAAAGAATGGCTGTGACCCCGGGGTCTTTTCTCTATCCCAACTCCATTCTGAAAAAAGATGAGCTTCCAAATTCTAGTCTCTGCTTAAAAACATCCAGAGTTTCTTGCCCCCCCCCCGTTTCTCCCTTAATATAAAACAAGGAAAAGAAAAAAAAAAAAAAACAGGAAAATATTGCAGAGGGGAACAATCATGATGTCAGCTAACATTTCAAGAGAAGGAGCCTACTGTGTGCGTGGGAGAGTGCTTCTGGGTCTCATTCGCTAGGGGAATGGGAAAGCAGAGAAGCAACCCGCCAGCACTTGCCCCTTGTGGTGAATCTGAGTCAGGATTTGAATGCAGGTCATCTGAGCCTTGAGCTAACCCAGTCCTCCCTCGGGCACAAGGCAGGCAGATGCACCTGGAGAACTTGGCAGACATTTTACAGAAATGCTGCCCCAGTCTTGGGCAAAGGGAGCTGCTACATGGACTGCCGACAACTGATACCCCAGGTCACTGCCTTCGGTGCCAGTCACGGGGCTGGCATATGATAGGTTGAATGTGCAAGTTAAGCAATGATCTAGGTAGTCTCAATTTTTGATGGAACTTGGGAGAACTAACTCTGAAATTGGAACAAAACCAACTTCTCAGATTCATCCCCTAGCTCCTGCAGGGGCCATGGGATCAGATGGCTGCAGACACCGGGGCGCAGAGAACTGGGCTTTGCTGGGTTGTGTACTCTGCCTGGGCCAGTCAGCTGGTTATGCCCAGGCATCTCCAAATAAGAGGTATTTGATCCTAGCTGTGGTGGCACACGCCTGTAATCCAGCTCAGGAGGCTGAGGCAGGAAGTTTGCAATTTCCAGGTCAGCCTGGGCAACTTGGCAAGACCCTATCTCAAAATTTAAAAAAGGATAAAAGGACTGGGAATGTGGCTCAGGGGTGCGTGCCCCTGGGTTCAATCCCCAACACCAACAGACACTGGAGTTGTCTGATGAGGCTGGTGGTACTGGCAAGGACAGAGCTGGGCCACCTGTGGACACCCTGGCGTAGCACCTGAGCAGCCTGGGGCACATCGCTTGATCTCTGGGCCTTGCTTCCCTCATCTGCAAAATGGGGGTAGGAGTAGGAACTGCCTGGAAGGATTTGAGGATCAAACAAAGGATACAGAGGCAGGCAGGACGTTGTTAGCTGGTGTTGCTTTCCTGGTCCCTCCAAGGATCTGAGTGTCCTTTGCTTGTCCTGTTTCTCAGCCACTTACTGAGTTGGAATCTTCTTTTCGGAGTTAAAGGCCCAAGTGCTGAGCCACCTCCTTCCCATGCCCTTTAGTTCCCGTGTCAAGGGCACAGGGAAGGTTTAAGAGGGGCATCCACCGCCTTCTGAGGAGCATCCTGGAGGGAGCCATCCCTACCAGGTTCTGGGAAGAGGAGACAAATGACAAAGTGGTGGGTCCACGAAAGGGGCCCGTGACAAATGACTGAAAGGAGCGGGTGGACAGATGGGGAAGAGCAAAGGCCCCTGTCCTTTTATTGGAGAAGTCCTTGCGGCTCCCTGAACACGACAGAAGCTCCCCAGGGGCGGGGCTGAGGGCCGGGCTCCTGGTTCTCTCTGCTGGGATGAGTAATATGGACCGGGGCAGAGGGTCTATATCAATCTCGCCCCACGGAAAAATGAATGAAAATTGAATTCCCCAAGGAGAATCGGGGAGCTGTTATCCAGACAGAGATAAATCAAAGGATGCCAAGAAGCCGGGGGGAGCAGGTTTCCAACAGCAGGAGAATAATTAAGGAAACAGTTTCAAAATGCAAATGATGAAAGAGGGTTTGAGAGGAATGAGGACATGGAGGAGATGATTAGAGATGGGTGACAGGGGAGCAGGGACGGTGGGATTCTTTCCTCAGCTGGGGTTCAGGATTCCTGGCATCTGAAGGTAAACTTGCCTACTCTGGGAAGCTCTTAAAATGCAAGGGTTAAAAGATACACAAGTCTTCCATGCAGAGTTGAAAGTGCATCAGGAATCAAAAGGCTGGATTTAATTTCCAGTCAGCTCTGCAACTTATTAGCTGTGTGACCTTGGGCAAACCACTTAACCTCTCTGTTTCCTGAGACTCATACCCAAGCCCCGGCATAATTATAAAGATCAAATGAGATAAAATATGTAGAAGAACTCTGTAAAATGTAAAGTGCTGGACAAATGTAAGCTATCTTCCTAAATTGGGTTTCTCCCCTCAGAATTAGATCCATTGTCATGTTGGGTCTGGTTCCCAGAAATGGAATGTATAAATGTCTGCTAGATTCTTTGTGCTGGCTGTTGATGAACTTTTCTGACAGAAAGTCAGAACGACACATCACACTGACCTATCCCCTGGTGCCCATCCTCCAGTGGGTCTTAGCCCAAAGACAAGGCTCTGAGGCCATTGTTCCTGGGGATCCCCAATGACCCTGGATGGCCTTGCTAAGGAAGCCTTGAGGAATCAGCTCAGAGATTAAAATCCAAACTGAATCCACGCAGGCTTTTCCGGGCCACCAACAGCACAGGTGCTCTGACATCCACAGGACTCAGCCCTCCTGCTCTCAAGGGGGGAGGCTGGCTTGGCCCCCCACCAGCCTATTGTTCACCCAGCGAGCAGGCATAATAACACCACTTACTGGGCTGCGGTGAGGATTAGGTGGGATTATGCCCACACAAGCACTTGCCTTGGTGCTTGGTGCTTTTGGTTTTGGAGTGTTGGGATGCACCTCGCCTGTGCATGCTAGGCGAGCTCTACCACCGAGTCCACTGCTTGGTAGGGTTACACACTTTCAATAAATATTGGTTGAGCCTAAGGAAAGCTCTTGATAGAGTTTCCCTATTGACAAATGGGGAAACTGAGCCCTCGTGGGGGAGGGGAGGTGTGTGGCAGGTGTGGATGTTATTGGAAAATCTGGTGAATGGGACCAGCTCACACCAGGAGGCGCATGCCTGAGGGAAGGGCTTTTATTGGCTGAGCTCCTTGTTGTGGGGAGACAAGGGTGTTGGGGAGCCGCTGCCCACAGGTTCAAGAACTGAGAGCCAAGTGACTCCCCAGGGCTCATCTGCCCAGGGGTAGAGGTGAAACTGGCACCCCCAGGTTAGCCCCCAACACAGGAGAATCCCCACCACAGTGATGCTGTCCCTTACCCGGTGACAGACTAGTGACATGCAAATGAGGAGAGGGCAGGACCCATCAGGTTTGTATAGGCGCTGCAGAGAATATTTTTAGATATGATTTTAAATTATAAAAGTAGTCAGCAGGTTTGCACTACATTTCCCTGCATGCTCTCTCTCACTGACACTGCTGAGAAAGCAGCCGCTCCCCAGGCAATCTGGAACAGAGGGAAACAGAGCAAAAAACTTCCCAGGACACCTTTAAAAACATACTTCTGAATAGTATTTTGAGATAGTTCCCTGTTTTCCTAATATTTCAAAAACAATTTTATTATTTTTTTCTGCTTTTAAAAATAATATGCTCATTGAAAAAGCTGAAAAGGTAAAATAAAATGAAAATATCCACTGTACAGATCATCACTTTTACATATTAAGACATTCTTTTTCTACATATGCTTCTTCCTTCTTTATTTTTTAAAGGTCTGTTTTCTCATTTCCTAATATCTTGAACACTTTCTACATTAAGTATCCTTGTTATGTTATTTCTAATGACTTTATAACATTCTATTTACTGTGATTTATTTAATAATCCCTTTTTGTTGGATATTAGATTATTCATTCATTCATTTATTTTTAGTGCTGGAGACTGAACCCACCTTCTCATGTGCTCTGCCACTAAGCTATACCCCCAATCTCTAGCACATTCTCTTTATACAATGTTATAAACATCCTTGTAACTGCATGTTTACAAATGTACTTGATTATTTTCTTTGGACATATTTCCACATGGGTTGGGTCCAATCGATCATACTTTAAGGCTATAAAACATATTGTCAAAATGTCCTTGAATCTCCACCAGGAAAATTTTTTCTAGTTGCCCCACATGTAACCAACGAGTATTTATATTTAACTATGTTAAGTGTACAAAACTATTTATGATTTTTTACACACCATACACTTAGAATCATACATTATTTCATCCTGATTTTCAAAAATTTAATATTTCACAAGCATTCCCATGTTGCTAGATTTTACAATTAGTTTAATGAGTGTATAAAATAGTATCAAGCAAATTTAACATGCTGATTTAAGATAATCATCCTTTGTTGCATGTTTAGATTATTTTTTTCAAAACTTAATGCTGTGATAAACATCTTCATGCATGAAACTTTTTTTAAAAAATTGTAAATTATTGTTGTAGAGTAGTCACTCAAAAGTGAAATTACATGATCTAAAAGGCATGAAAAATGTATGGTGTGATACATACTGCCAAATTGCTTTCTAAACGGATATTAAGAGTTTGTAAGCACACCAGCAACATTTGTGAGAGTACCAGTTTCCAAACGCCTTCAATTTTGGAACCTACAATTTCCCCCGGGATTGGTCACTTAACAAAAAGAGGCGTGCACTTTGCTGTCTTGCTTTGGAAATCTTTGGTTGCTAAAGAAGTGGACATTTCCCCGTGTTGGGGTACTTGTTATATTTCTGTAGAAAACATTTTGGTAAACACTGAAAATATCACCAGGGTCTCTGCAATTTTTTTTTTTTTTTTCCTTGCTCCTATTCCGTCTCACGCCCTAATCAGCTTGCAGGTAAACAGGAAGCTCTGACCAGCCCTGCACCCGGCCACACAGAAGACACTGTGACCTCTGCAGACAAATTCTAAACTGCGTAAAAGGCAACGCCACCTCCGCCCCCAGTCCCACGCTCCTCCCTCGTCAACCCTGAAAGGTGGGCAGGTGTGACCTGTTTGAGGACCACGCCGGAGGACAGCGCAGGGAGTGCTCAGGAAGGCTGGCAGGGCAAGCAGCCTCCCTTTCCGCCCAAGCGGGATCCCCCCCAGGCTGGAAGGAAACATCTGTCTTCAACTTTAGAACGAAATTCGGGTGGCGAAGTCGCGGGGCTGGGATCCCGAGAACCACTGGGCCCAGGGCTGCCGGGGTGGGCTTCCTGCGCCTGCGGCCAGGAGGCGTCGAGTATCGGATGAAGGGTTGGAGGACTTCCGCGGAGAGCTCGTTCCAGCCGTAGGATTGCTTTATGTCTGCCAGGAATTCACATTCGGGATAATGTGTTTTAAGCGTGTGTGTGTGAGTGTGTGTGTGTGCGCGCGCGAGTGTGTTAAATTCAATCACAACACGAGCCCTTGGCTGGTGAGCCCTGGGTGTCCGTGTCACGCTGCCGCCCTGCACACACGTGGTCCAGAATTGTTCAAAACACCCGCGGTGGCAGCCGGCGAGGCAGAGCGGTCTCTGGGGACCGAAGGAAGCCAGAACCGGGCGGACTCCCGCAGGAGGGTCGCGGAGGGCCGGCCGCCTGGGGACCGGGGCCGCGATTCGACCGGGAGCCTGGGGAGTGCGGACCGCCGGGTGCAGGCCGCAGCGTGCGGGGGCGCGCTTGGGGGCCCGCGCCCCCCTTCGGCGCACTGTCCCTGGCCGCCTTCCTCCGCCGGGCCGGCCGCCGCCGCCGCGGCCCGCTGCGTGACTCGTGCGTTCCGGGCCGAGTACGGGCTGTCCCTGGCCCAGCCTCAGCCAGACGCGGGGGAGAGACAGCAGGGGCTGGGAAGTGCCGGCGGGAAAGGAACTGGCCAGAGGAGAGGAGGAGGAGGATGCTCGGAGTCCTCCGGCTCCGGAGCGCGCTCAGTCCGGCGGAGAGATGCAGGGGACCGAGAACGCGCGAGGGGGAGACTGCCCCCAGGCCCCGGCCTGCCGAGGGTCCCCGCCCCGCCCCGCCCCTGGGTCAGAACTGACGGGCGGGGAGGACACGGTCCGCTGATCGGGAACCCCAAGAGGACCCGCGGAAACCTGCACGCCGTGGGCGCCGCGATCCTGGACCACCTGCTGCCGCGGCCCAGCCCGCAGCAGTATTTATACCCCGGGAGCTGGTCCGCACAGAGGGGCGGGGGAGAGGGCTGCGAGGCCCCGCCCCCTCCACGCGGCCCCGCCCTTCTGCACCGCCGGCCTCACTTGGGGCACCAGGACCCCCACTCCCGCTGGGGTCGTCTGCCGGTTGTCGGGTGCGAGCACCGGCTGAAGGGCGGGCCTCCCTGCGGAAAGCGACGTCACGGCCGCTCCTGCAGTGTGAATGAATCAAAATGCCTGGGTGACCGAGGCCTCCCCGGCGGCCGGCACGCGAAGGGTGGAGGGGGAAGGGGAGAGAAGCGGGCGGGGGAAGGAGGAGGGGAAAAAAGCCAGAGCTGCAGCAACAGCGTCTCCTCAACCCGGGATGTGCACCAACCCCGGAGAGCGAGATCAAAGGGATTTGAAACAGACTGAGGACTGGCGGGGGGAGGGGACCGGCCAGCCTGTGGAGTCCTCCCGGAGAGACCGAGGGCCCGGCTTCCACTGTGACTTCAGCGGCCTGGTTGGGTTTCTTATTATTTTCAAATATCTGAACCCAGCTAGAGGGAGAGAGCCAGAGATCTCCGTAGACTGCGACTCGCTGGCTCTTGCTCCAAGATGATGCAGAGCGCGGCTGTCCCCGCGGAGGGGGCTGTCAAGGGGCTCCCGGAGATGCTCGGTGTGCCGATGCAACGTAAGACAACCTCCTTTCTCGCTGATTTAATTTGATAACAAGACAGCTAACAGCCTCAGCTGGTGCTGGGCGGGCCGGACGCTGCTCATGGCCCTGGCCAGGAAGGGCCAGTGGCCGGGGCGCAGAGGTGGTCACAGGGCAGGGGCACAGCCAGAGTGCGTTTGAAGGCCCTGGCTCTTTGCTGTTTGGGGCCGAACGTGAAAGCTTCCTGGACCATACTCGAGGAGGGCCAAGGGTACCAAAACCCGCATCTTCAGTTCACGGCTTTTCTGGGAATACTGGGGAGAGTGCTATTTGGGGACCTCGGGGGTGGGAGCTGCAGGCCAGGCCTGAGGGCGAGGGTGATCCCCAACATCATCTCTTATCCCTGGGTGGTGGTCAAAGCTCGCAGGACCTCTAGTACAACTTCACCCCGGCTGGCGGGAAGTTGGAGAGCGCATCCCCCGCCCCCCGGGGCTGGCGGCGCGGAAGCACCGGCCACAAGTCTCGGCCGCCCGCGCTCCCGGGGCAGAGTGTCTGGTGCGTCCCCAGCCGCTGCTGCCCGCGGCACTCGCCGCCTGGGGGACCTACTGCTTCTTGTGAGGGAATCTGCTCATCACATTCCAGTTACCCAAGGAATGCAGAGTAGGGAGAAATGCCGAGACGAAGTTGTGAACTCGGGGTTCAGCCTTCGCACAGGCAAGGGCAGGCGATCGGGGTGGCTCGAATTTGGAGGGGGGAGAGGCTGAGGTGTGCGCGCGCTTTGCTAGCCCTCTCGTTTTCTTCCCGCGCCTAAAATTGGCAAGGCGGCGCGAGCTTGGGGCGTGTTTGTCCCTAGGTCTTTCTGTGTGCATGAATGTGTGCACGCAGAGATTTTCCCGGAGGGAATCTGTCTCTGTCTCTCACTCCAGAACAGAGAGTCCACAAGATTGAATATGTGCGGAGACCAAAACAGGTCCCCAAGTGTCGTGCGCGCTCGTGGCGGGTGCAGTCTAAGTCCTGCCCTGCTGGCTGGTGCGTTCAGCAGGGCGCCCCTGGGCACCATGGAGAGATGAAGGGTTTCCTCGCTCTGCTTGCCAAGGGGCTGTACTTCCGCCTGCGACTTCTTTAGTGGTGCTGTAGCTACGTGTTTTTTTTTTTTTTTTTTTTTTTTTTTTTTTTTTTTAAGAGCAGGCTCACCGAGGGGATTGTGTCCGCCTACGAACTAGGGCGCACCAGCGCGCCCTCCTGCGCCCCGGTTCTCCATGGCAGGATTTCTGTCCCGGTCATATCTCAAAGGACAGGCTGGAAAGCCAGCGCCCTGGGCTTCCCTGTGAAGTTTTTGGGAAGGGATTAAAAGAGGATAGCTTAATTCAAGCTTATCTAGATAGTTTCTTCACTATATCCTACAGTTATTCTTTGAGTCTTTTCGTGTCAACTGTTGGCAGTTTCAATTCTGTATTGTGCCTTGGGGAATTTACTGCTAAGGTGTTCTGTAGAAGGCGTTGGGGGTTCATGTTCTCTCTCCCCGGGGCCCCAGTTTGAAGAGATGCAGCCTCTGCACAAACAGAAACACAAACTTGGCAAAGGTGCCCAAGTCCGTAAGTTGCCTGGAGCTGTGTGGAAGGTGAGTGCAGAGTGGGGCAAAGGTGCACCTGTATGACTGCGTCCTTGGTAGCCGGTGCCTCTGGGCTCAAATTCTGTGGTCAGTAGGTGACCTGTCAGGACAGCACGAAGTACCCTAGACTCTGTTCTAACTACCTTTGGGGAGCATTCTAGGCTGTCTGAGGTCATCTGGATTCTTGCCTGTCTTTCTCTAAGGTAACCCGTGTTCAGGCACTCGCTTTTCCAAAATGCCCAGAACTCGGCTCCAGGGCTACAGTTTGCTTGGCTCTAGGTCTGGGTTCAAACTGTGGAACACTAAGGAGGTGAAGAAAGGAACCCTCACCTCAGGGTGGCCCAGCCAGGCAAGGTCATACCAGGAGTGGGAGATCGATCAGTGCTCTTTTGTCTTGCCAGCTTCGATGGCCTCCCGCTGGAGGCACCGACCAAAATCCCTAAAGACCTCAGAATGTTTTTCTTTTCCTTTATTCTTTCCCTTTCATTTCTTTCTTTTCTTCTCTCTCCCCCCACTCCACTCTCCTTTTTGAAATGTGTGTGGATTATTCCTTCCTTACAGCAGACCTGACCACTGGCTCTTAAGGTTCTGGTGCTGGGACTGGAGGTCAGGTGGGGTGTGGTCCCTCACTCCTGAATAGGAACTATTCTCTTTCCTGGGTTGGCCCCAATGGCCTAAGAGCTCAGTGTGTGTGTGGGGGGGGGGGTGGGGGGTGTAGGGGGAAGCACACCGGAGGGCCTCAGGGAGACAGAAAGGTAATCTCAGGACTCTCAACCCTGGGTTGGGGAGGACAAGGGAATAACTCTCCCAGGGGTGCTTCTGCCAACCAGAAGGTTCGTATTGAGCCCCTCCCCCAAGACAGATTCTGCCTCTTCATCACCCTGAGCCACCACAAATGGAGCACAGGTCTAGGGATCACCCAATTTCGGTGCCTTTGGTGCCCTTGCCTCTAGGGGAGTTTGTGAAGGATTTAAAATCCAGTTTGTTTCAGTGGCAATCGGAATATTCTTTGGTTTATTTGAGGATGAGCGAAATTCATTCCCCTCCAGGAAAACGTTACCAAGTAATGTAATAATTTCTCTCCCTTCGCCAGCTTCTGCCCACATTCTGCCCTCTTCTTTCCACTCTGCCCCGCCTCCCGCCACCGCTGGCTCGTGGTTAGCTCCATCGTCCTCCTGATGCTGCTGCTCTCAGAGGTGGCGCGACCCACCCTGAAGCAGTGGGATCTGCGGGCGCACGGCTCCAGCTCCGTCAGCCACTCCAAGGGCATCCGCCCAGAGCCCAGAGCTCGGAAAGAACTGAGCGGAGGAGACTGAGTGCGAGCCCAAGAGCAACCTGAGGCAGAGAAGCGGGGTCCCCTCCCCCCGCCCCGCTTCTGAGATCTTGGTTTGGTTAGCAGGTCCCGCCACCGGCCGTCTAAGGGACTCAGAACGGTCGCTCCTTGCTCTGGATGACGCGAGCGCTCTGTCCGAAGGAGCCCGACAGGTCACTTCCAGGGTGCACCGAGGGCCCTTTTGAAAGGCTTCGGTGTCCCTCTGGGGGCGGTATGGGTGGGTTTGGAAAGGGACTTTATCTTAAGCTGGTGGGTTCCGACTACTTGGCCCAAGATTTGGGGTCACATGTGGTCGCAGCGCGTACTCTCTCTCTCTCTCTCTGATCTCTTTATCTCTCTTTCTGGACACGACCTGCCTCTGTCCCGGTGGCCCTTGCCGCCCTTTCGGGTTGTAGGGACGCCGAGGTCCAAGTCCTCACAGCGCCCGCCGTCGGACAGCGTTGGGTGCGGTGAGCGCTTCCCGGGCCGCCTACGAAGCTTCCTTCTCGGAACCGAGCCGTGCCCTCCATGCATCTGGGTCGTGCTGGCCCCTCTCGCCCGCTAAGGAGACGCGGGAAAATGCGGGATGTATAGGAAGGTGGGAGGTTTATGCGCCCTTTGCACTCGGTTTTGATCCATTTCCCAATCATCTTCCCGGACACCAAATGAAAGGACAACTACACTCGCAGCACCCGCAGTGCTGGCGGAGGAGTGTGGCAAACCCCGTGGGAGAAAGGAGAAACCTGCCAGGTCCCTCCTGGGGTTGGCAAATGGAAAGTCGGCCCGGGCGACTGCCGCCCCCTTCCTTGTCTCTTAAAATGACTCCTGCCTGCAAGCTCTTGAGCATCCCGAAGCTTTGGGGAAAGGCTACTTTATTTTGTATTTGGTAGGCTCTGGGTGAAGGGCTTCTCTGGGGCGTCGCACTACTCTTTCTTTCCTTCCTGTGACTCATTCCGGGTGCGCGGGGCAAACTCCCAGCGCAGGCCGCCTGGCGAGTCCTGGGGCCCCACCGGCACTTCTTGGGGACTAATTTCCCAGTCGGCCAGGGCTTCTCTTAAACTCTGGGGTGAGCCTTTTCCTTCTGTTGCCTTGTCTCATGGTTCAGGAATAACCCACGACAACATTGTACATGTGTATGCGTGGATAGAGAGGCTGTCAGATTCCCATACACAATTTCAGACAGCAACTGGGGCACCACGGACCTCCGATCCCAACTCACCAAAATGTTCTCCGGCACAAGTCAATTTTTAAAGGTCAGGGTAGGTGTCCCCGCCGGCCCATTTGAGCTTGGTGAGTGGGGGTTCGGATTCCCTAACTGCTGGGATCCTGCCCCAGCCCGCAGCCAAGGTTGCGAACTATCCAGAAAAGAATTTGGAAAAGCCGGTCCTAGCTTGAGAGGACGCGGGGCTGAGAGCGCCTGCGCGGCGAGAGGGTTCCAGTCTCCTCCTGTCCGTGACCTCGATTCCAGGGGGCAGGGAGGGAGAAAGAAAGTTTGGGAAGCCGCGGTCCCTGTGCGCTCAGCGTGCAGAATGAACGGTTAAGCCCGACACCAAGCTGGCGGGTGGAGCGGGAGACCAGCACCAGCACCGAGCGGCCCCCAGTGTCGCGGAAAGTCGGGACTGGGAAGAGGAAAGACCATACTTGAGTTTGTTCCCTCCCTGGCCCGCGCGGTTGGGGTCGCGGAAAACCAGAACCAGGAGGGGTGGCGTGGGGCTGGGCGGGAGTGGCGTTCTCGGGTCTGGGAGCACGACATGCTTGACCTCCCTGCGTCTGGGGCAGGGTGCCTCCACCCCGCTGGCAAGCGCTGGCCTGAGTGGCCCGGGGAACAGGCAGATGATGAATTCCCTCACTGAGCGTTTGCAGAGCACCTGTTCTGGGCGCTCGCCCTGGGTTTTGAGAGATTGGCGCGTGAAGACGGATGAGGACAGGATGTCTTACTGGGATAACCGGCTCTGGGCAGCCCGCGCCCCGCGGTCCGCGCCGAAGGCCCGGGGTAGAGGTCGCGCTGGCAAAGTGGACAAGGGAGGAACTGCCTGTGTGTTCACCGCGCCCCGCATTTAGCATTTTGCGCTCAGGTCTTTTTTCCTCTCTCCATTCTGCGCGTTATGCAGTCCTTTTCCGGGCTTATTCTCCCAAGTTGCCCCGAGGCTCGACTGACCTGGGATTGGCCACACTAAGGCGGGTTTTCTGACCTGTAGAGCGGTGGCAGAGACCTTTTTTCGCCAGGAGCAGCGCCGTAGGCGGTGCGCGCCCAGGGCGCCCAGCAAGAGAAAGCCGGGTTGAAACCTCTCCCGCTCCCTCTGCGCTTTTCGCGCCAAGCGTTTGGAAGGACGAAACTAAACCCGGTCGCTCGAGCTTTTCCATGACTTCTTAACCTTCGGAAAGTGATGCTCCCATTTTGGGAGCGGTGACTCCTCCTAGGAGCTGGAAGGTAGTCGGCAGACTGTCCCCGCGGCCCGAGCGATCGGTCCGGTTCTGTGCGCCTTCAAGTCTAGCAGTCCGCTTAGCGGACCTTGACCAGCACTGGAAACGCGGCGGGCTCCAGAGAGACTCCACCTGGGCAACCGGTGATGTAAATTAAATTCCACCAGTGGTGACAGTGTGCGCCCGGGAAGGCGAGCCAGCTCTGGCGGTGGGTCGCACACTGTACGGAGGAGGCCGCCGCTGACCTAAAACCCGGCGCGGGCTTCACTCCGTGTCACTCAAGGGTTGGCTTTTTCCCGAGAAGGGACTTTTTCTTCCCCCCCCCCCCCTTTTGGCCAACAGGACGAATGTGTCTAAGGGATTGGAAAGGTGGAAATGAAGAAGAAAGGTTAAAATCATGAAGAAGAAAAGGAGTTACTGGGAGAGCTGGGCTTGGATAAAACTGGGAGAGGCAGAAAGTCCAAGGAAGGACGAGCAAAGCTGGGTGCCTCCCTCTTGACCTGCCAAGCCAGAGCGGGTTAAGGCAGGAATGCAGTTTGAATGCTGCGGGATTAGGGCGATGCGAGCCCTCAGGATGCCTTGGAGACCGCCCACCTGACTGCAAATACTGGGGTCAATTTTAAAAACCGAGTCCTACAGGTGAGGTGGGGGTGGGGGAGGCAGGGAACCGACAAAGCTATTTCCTCCCATTCAGGAGACAAAAACACCCGCCCCTGGGGAGTCTTGTATTTTGAACAGCGACCTGATGACCCCGCTGACCAGGTGTAGACAGCCTCAAGTCCTAAATATTTGCCTTGTCCTAACTTCCCCTTTGCCTGGGATTTTAGCGCCCTTTCACTCTGTGTTACAGTCAATTAGTGATTACTTAGCACCCGCATTAGCAGGTGACCCAGAGAGAGCCGGGTGCTGCGGAGGGACCACGGGGCAAGGAGAGGGAGGTCGCCCTTGCAGTCCTGCAGGAATGGAAAATTATTTAACTGGGATTAACCTTTTATTTCCTTTTTTTTTTTTTTTAAATCTCTTTGAGCCTCTTGTTTGGGGCAGGAATGGTGGATATCTGGTAGATATCTCTGGCTGGGAAATTTGTGCCCTCCTCCAGTTGAGGAATTGTGGATGGGGGAGGGCGGGTGCATTTGGATGAAGAGACCTTGTGCCATTTATTTCAAGTAGGGAAATTTATCAGGGATGGAACTGCCATACTTTGGAAGGCATAGACTTGGACCCAGTTTAGCTGATTAGAGGAGGAGAGGAATAATATCACCCACTCTGGGAGACCCAAGGCTGGAGAGACTGAAGCAGCATTTCCCTGTGGGGACATCGGATGCATTACCGCAACACTGCTGGGTTTGGAAATCTGGATCGGGTGGGGGATTTTACTTCTGTAATGATTTTCTGCTATTTCCTCCTTCATGGAATGAAAGTTAACAATGACCATAATACAGATGTGAGCAAACGGGGTCTATTGCTCTTAGTAAAATTCCAACCTGGCTTGGTGGCTTGGCAGTCTTTTTTTTCCTTCCTGCTTTGCTCCTTCCCCTCTCTCCATTCTTCCTTCTCCCTTCCTTTCTTTTGTGAAATCTTTGTGGGAAGGAGCGTGGGATGGGACAGGAATCACAGCACTTTTGCTTGGAGGTCATGTGTCCTGCAGGCTGCGGGATGGTGAGACCCTCTGTGGAGGAGCCCTGGGAGGACAGTGCCAGTCAGGTGTGGGGCAGCACCCTCCCCCGCACAGCTGGGCTCCTATTGTCTGCCATAGAAAAAAATCAAATACAAATAGATGCTGCTGTGAGGTTGGCCTTTTATTCAGCCCTCAGTTTTATAAGAGCCCTGATCAAAACGGAGCACAAGCCAACCATTTTGAGGACTGTTGTTGGGGATAGGTGGCCAGGTTGGGCTTAATTGGCCAAACTGAAATTGATTCTCCCTTGGAAAACGTACTTTGGGTTAACTGTATTAGTGGCCAACTGGATAATCTTCCTGGGAGCTGAGGCCTGATGCCTGCTGCTATTTGGGTGCGTTTCTTTTCTCCCGTCTCCCCACCCCCTGCTCTGGCAGTCTGACTCTAGCCACAGATGTTTTACTGCGGCACCTCACCCCCAAATGCCTTTAAAGTATAATTTGCTTTAATTATAATGTTAGGGGGTTAAGGGATTGGTTCTGGGAATAGCTTAATAGAGATAAAACTTGCAGCCAAATTAATTGAAAGTTTCTTCTTATGAGGGAGAGGGTGCCAAACACATGGGCTATTTATTGCTACAGAATGAGACATCAGAAAACTACGCGGTGGAGACTGAGCAATGATTAAATGTGAAAATGGATTGGGGATAGCGACGCGTCCACAGTGCCCCGTGCACTCTCGTGCATTCGCCGAGTGTGATTTTCTGTTTTATTTGCAATTGCTGAGAATATTTGGTATCCTACTGAAGGGTACAAATTCTATGGCATTATATCATCTGGAAAATAATCCTGGCCCTCCAAATGCATATTGACCTTGTGTATTTGTTTGCAGTAGAAAAAAATCAAATACGAATACATGCTGCTGTTAAAACAGTCTCCAAATTGCAGCGTTGAAATTAATGGTAGCATTGAAATGATCTCCAGCACATTTTTGAATTGGCTTTTTTTAATTGAAGAGGTTACTCTTTTTGAACTAAGCACAAGAACAAAGGAGAATTTCAAAGGGGCCCCAGACCACTCAGTAAAACAAATAGGACCTGCTATGGGAAAGATTCTGGAAGGGAAACGGAGAAAAAGGTGTAGTCATTTCCAGGTGTGAGGCAGGTTGTCTGGCTTTTTTCTAGTTGTTGGTCATTTGTCAAGACAAATTAAAAAAAAAAGCTAGAAATTAAACAATGAGATCCATGTACATTGATGCTGATTAAGCATGTAAATGGATAGAATTATGATAGAGAATATGATTGACCTTAAATGTGATACCAACTTTAAAAATTAGGATTTTCAAATATTTCTCTGGTCAGCCCAGCTGTGCTTCGTGCTGCGGTCACCATCATAAAATTCCATGAAGTTCAACTGCACCTTTTCTCCTCAAGTTTTTAAGTATTAATATTGGATTTTTGTATGTGAGCAGTGTTGTTTATGAGGTTGTTCTCTCTAGATTTTGAAAGTCACTTGAGAGATTTTGTAAGACATTTTGAAAAATTATTTAACAGTCTCTTCAAAACACACAGGTTTAGAATAAGTGCAAAAATTTTTTTAAAGGAAACCATAAATTTTTCACTAAAAATGAACTGTCTTTAATGACAAAGAGCCAAGAAGGGGTGAGGGACCCTGAGCGTATCTAGTCATCTAGTCCAGTTTTGTCAGGTGTAAAACCAGACCTGGGTCTCAGGCTGTCGCTGTGTGGGCTGTGCACACAGGAGCCAGTCACAGCGAGTGATTTGAGAGGAAAGTTCTGACCAGAAAACAGGATTTTATTGTCAGGGGTGATGGCCACTTTGTGTTGGAAAGCTTCACTTTTGAAATATTTATCTAGTAATGGAACTTTAATTTAATTTTAATTTAACTGTGCCTCTGTTCTGATTCTTAGACATTCAGAACTCAGGGGTGAATTTAGGCAGGGGTGCTAGAACTTGGCCTGTCCCGGGTCTTAAGCCCCTGATACTCTTTAGAGCAAGTCATTCACAGCCTGAATCAATGAGTCCCCACTGAGAGCATTTCCCAAACCTGCCTTTTAAAAACCAGCTTCCCCGCTTTCCTCCTGAGGGGGTGAGGCCACCAAGCAGTGAAGTCTGCCTGCCGTTTATTTGAGTGCTGTTTTCTCCTCCTGACTGGGGAAAGGAGTGAAAAATTCCAAGAAAAGCATTGGCACAGTATTTCAATAGTCTACGTGTTTCCTTAAAGCCCCATTTGGCTTCTCCTTACAGTTAGTGGTCAGTACAGAAACGTAAATAAACCAAATTAAGTGTTTTGGGAAACATACACCAGCCAAGTGTTAATTAAGACAGAGCCCAAGAACCACTAACTCCTGGAGAGAAGTCACCTGCAAAAGAATCTGGGGCACAGCTCCTGGAGAAAGAGGGCTCTGGTGAGCTCTCCTGGAAGCCATGGTCTTTGGTCAACCCCAGAAACTGCCTGAGACAGAAAGAAGTTTCTTTTTATTTCTTTTTTCTTTTCTTTTTCTTTCTTTCTTTTTTTTTTTTTTTTTTTTTGGTTTGGGATTTAACCCAGGGGCACTCTGCCACTGAGCCACATCCCCAGCCCTATTTTGTATTTTATTTAGAGACAGGGTCTCACTGAGTTGCTTAGGGCCTCGCTAAGTTGCTGAGGCTGGCTTTGAATTCTCGATCCTCCTGCCTCAGCCTCCCAAGTGCTGGGATTACAGGCGTGTGCCACCGAGCCGGGCAGAAAGAAGGTTCTTGTCCCCATTCTGCCCCAAACTGAGTGCCCTTGGGGAGGCCCCTTATCCTCATAACTGTCACCTGTCCACAACGCCCACTTCACAGGGCACTGGAAAGGGTCAATAAGATGTGAAAGTACTTGACAGAGTACAGTGCTAGTGATTGCCAAAGGTGTTCCGACCAGGTCACCATGGATTCCCATTTTGCAGCTAGAGTGGGCTGGAGCAGTACTCTGTGTCCTGAGAAGAAGGCCAAGCCCAGCAAGCAGGAGAACTGTGGGATCTGCACCCAGAGATCCCTGGAAGCTTCTCCCACAGTGCCCAGCCCTTCCCTTTCTTGAAGGCAGCAAGGACGGGAGCTCTGTCCCCGAGGCAGTCAGGAGGCCGTGCTCCAAGGACTCCAAGTCCTGGTGCTGCATCGAAGTTGGAGTTTTGCAAAACATTCACCTGGTCTCAGAGCATGGTCACATTAACATCATTCCTATCAGTACAAAGTAACCTGGTTTTTCAAATAGGAAGCTAATGTAGCAGCGATACGATTCCAGCGGAAATATTTGAGACCAAGATCCATTTTCCCAGGAAGTTACACATTTTTAAATACATTTTGGAAACCAGTGTCAGGTGTGTTGATTCTAGTTGAAGGCTCTTGAGTGGAATTTTTTTTCCCTTTACCCTGTTGATCTTCTGGGACCAAGGAGATAGAAAATGCCATTTTTCAAAGAATTAAAATCGATCAAACAAATGCAGACCCTCTGTGAGATGCTTCATGGTGGCCCCTGGTTCCTCAAGAGCAGTTTCTTGGAAATGAAGAAACGTGAGTAGGGAATAAAAATGCACAGTTCTTATTAGAGGGCACCAGAGAGGGTGAGCAATTTGGTCTGCCACAGGCCACGTCAAGCTCTGCATCTCCTCCACTCCCGGCTCTCTGAAACTCCTGCTGGAGGAACTCGGGGATTTAAAAATGGAACCCATTTTCTGGCAGGTCACACTGAGAAATGAGCTTAGTGTGCCGATTGCAATACTTCAGGTGCTTGGAGGGTGGTGTGTGGGTTTTGCGAGCTTCCTCCATGAAGAAGTAGATTACCTCTACTGTTTCTTATCAAATAAGAAATTGTTACTTTTACTTTGAACATTTAGATATCTCTAGGAAAATGCATGACAGCAATAGTGAGTGACATCCAGCAGTTGATGGCCTCAGCCTGTTTTCAACACTCAAGTGTGGGGAGGGGACCACTGTCTGGTAAATTTGTCCTCATTCTGCAGAGGAATCTGCCAGATTTCTTTATTCCAAAGAGACTACATCTTTGCAATGTTGCATTATCTGCTGTTCATTTTGTTGGGTGATGTTAGTGAGAAAGGGTGTACCCCTGGATATTTTAGAATTAAAAATGTAGACGACAGTTTCCAGGGTTTTGGTGGGGCAAGGGAGGATAAAAGGTACATTTTGGGAAATAAGTATAAAATATTATGTTCATGTGTTTTGGTACTGGGGGTTGAACCCAGGGTTACTTCACCCTGAGTTACATCCCCAGTCCTTTTTACTTTTTTTATTTTGAGACAGGGTCTTGCTAAGTTGCTGAGGGTCTGGCTAAGTTGTTCAGGCTGGCCTCCAACTTGTGATCCTCCTGCCTCAGCCTCCCAAGTTGCTGGCCTGTGTGTGCCACTGCACCTGAAATAATTTTGATACAAATTAAATATATAAATTAATTTTGTTGATCACTGACCATGAGACAAAGGAGAAGAACCACTGATTTGGACAATGGTCTTGTGCATGTCACATTCATTAGCTGATGTGATCACATCACAGCAATAACTAACTGGTGCCATTATCCTCATCTTATAGATAACAAAACCAAGGGTCAAGGAGGCTCAGTCATTTGTCCAGGATCGCGTTCAGGGTAGACTTAGGGTCTAAATGCAGGTCTGACTCCAATCTGTAAACAATTTGGCAGATGTAAAGATTTGAAGGTCCAAACTACACTGAAAACTTAGAAATCCACCCAATATCTTTGAGCCCTCTCAAAACAAAACAAAACAAAACAAACAAAAAAACAAACAAAAAAACTGGAAGGAATGTTCCCACTCCCACTAGCTCTCCATTTCTCTCCCTCCCGCCCTCCCCCCCACTTCAGGACTGGACAGCTCCTGCACTCAGTGACGCTTCCTCTCTGCAGGGCTTGACTTCAGAATTGGCCTTTTGCCGGAGTGACAATGGAGTATGGAGGGGTGTGTGTGTGTGTGTGTGTGTGTGTGGCATGTATGTGTCTGTGTGTGCATCTGCTACATGTCTGCCTTTGAGCACACACGTATGTGGGTGCTTGTGTGTGCAGGGCTCTGTAATGTGTGTGCCTTTGTGGCCGGGGTCCCATCTTTCCTTGTCACTGTCCACAGAGCAACTTTGAGACCATCTCTCTGCCTCCATTTCACCTCTTAAACAACCAGGTCAAGCCAGGGAAACTCGTGTACATATGAGCGCTCGTGTCTCCTGGTGTGTCTTTGTTTATCTTTGTTTATTTGTGGCTGTATGTCACAGATGCATGGACTGTGTCTAGGTGTTTGAATTGTACATTGAATGTGCGTGTGGGAGGGAGTCTGCGGGTGAATGTGCGTGTGGGAGGGAGTCTGCAGGTAGACACAGGTCACTCCTGGGCTGCTCCAGGAGTGTTGCTGGCTTCCTGCCTGAGTCTTCCCTCTGCAGAGCCCCGGCAGAGATTCCCACCACTGAGCCTATGTGCAATTAAGCTAAAACTTTCACTTTAAATGCAACGACCCCTCCTATTGGGAACTGGGATCATAGACCAAGTTCTGTCTGTAGTGACTCCAAGGATCTGCTTAAAAATCAGGGTTTTTTTTTTTTTGTTTTTTGTTTTGTAGGGGGATTGAACCTAGAGGTGCTTAACTGCTGAGACACATTCCCAACCCTTT
>JAJEJO010000142.1:630312-644678 GCA_020662805.1 Glaucomys volans | reverse complement strand
TACTATTTCTTTTTCCTTTTTATTTTTTATTTCAAGATAGGGTCTTGCTAAGGTGCTTAGAGCTGAGTTACTGAAGCTGGCTTTGAACTTGCAATCATCCTGCCTCAGCCTCCTGAGCAGGATTACAGGTGTGTACCGCCATGACTGGTGATAAATTCCAGTTTTTAATGTGGGATTTCATGATACTAAATACAGTGTGAAAGAAGTTGAGTTTACTGGGGATTTGGCAATCCTCTTGCTCCTTGGAAATTTTGGTTGTATCTCCATTTCTGATAGGAAACCTATTTGGCCACTGTTCTATTCAGGCTCTTCAGATTGTAAAACAAGAACAAAGAGAATAACAATGATGTATTATATTTATATATTTATTTTTGCGGTGCTGGGGATTGAACCCAGGGCCTTGTGCTTGTGAGGCAGGCACTCTACCAACTGAGCTATATCCCCAACCCAACAATGATGTATTACAGACAAAAAAAAAAAAAAAAAAAAGAAAGAAAGAAAAAAAAGAAAAGGTTTGTATTGTTACCCTTTGAAAAATTTCTAGAGGGCACATTTCTCAACAATCACGTGGGGGCCATGCAGCCTCGCTGCGGGGCCTGAGTTCATACGTGTTTGCACCCTCACAGGTAGGAAGGGGTCTGAGCTTGACAGATGCCATCAACAAACTGGCACTGGGCAGCTGGGTGGAAGGGACTCATGGATGGGGCTCCCTGCTTCCAGCCATCCCCTGGGCCTAGGATGGATATACCATGGGATGCACGAGATACACTCGTATTCTGCACACCCAAATTTGCACCTCAGACTTTTCCATCTCCCGTGAGTTAGGGAGCACAAGAGGCTGGTGGCTCATCTCTTCCCTTGTCACTGTACATGGAGCAGCTCGATGTCTCTCTGCCTCCATTTCCCCTTTATGAAGTGTCAGGTCAAACCAGGTGAGGCGATGGACCAGGATCCTTGGGTGCAGGGAGGGGGTTTAGTCCACCTCAAGGGAGGCGACAGCTCAGACTGTCTGTGCACATCCGGTTCCCAGGCTGGGGGACCTTGGGCACACTGCCGACCCCTCCAGGCTGGCCCTCATCTGTGAGACAGGTATGACAACGCCTCTCACTGAGCTGTGTGGATCAGTGAGTTAATAGACGTTCCAGCCCTGGCATGGGTCACAGCAGGCTCTTGGTACCCCACTTCCCTGTTATTATTATGTATTGAGGGTCTTTGAAACTGTTTCTAAATTATCTTTTTTTTTTTTAAGAACTCTCAATCAATCAACAGTGGAATTCAGTGAGAAAGGTTTTATTTTTTATTTAATTTAATTTTTTTTTTTTTTTGGTGCTGGGGATTGAACCTAGGGCCTTGTGTTTGCAAGGCAAGCACTCTACCAACTGAGCTATATCCCCAGCGCCAGGTTTTTATTTTTTAACTCAAAGTCACCTTTAGTGTATCTCTTACATTTGTGCCAAACCCCAGGGTCCTCTTTGGTCCCAAGGCCTCTGTAGGAGGACCCCTAGTTTGGGCAGCCCAGCCTGACCTGGCTGAAGCATCGTTCCAAGCTGAGGCTGGGGAGCTGGCTGTCTGCTTTTGCTGCTGTGGCCTGGAAGCTGGATGCTAGCCCTGGTCTTGTCTCTGGAATACTCACTGTGTTAAGGGTCCAGGCACAGACCTTGCTGGAAATGAATTTTATGGGCATACCTCCTCACCTCAGCCTCTGTGTTTGAGGCTGGGAGGTGAGACAGCTGCAGCCTTCCTCTGAGGCCCCCAAACAACAACCAACAGCCAGGACTCTTGGTCCTAGTGGGCCAGGAGCCAGGGAGGTTCTGGGGCCCTGGGCTGCCTCCTGTCTCATTGTCCAAGGCCATCCAGGGTTCCCTGGCTCTCAAAGGGTTAATGGACCATGCCTGGGGACGATACCTGCCTCCAGAATCTAAGACTTGCACAAAGACTGCTGGTGTTCTTTCCTGGATGCTTCACCAAAGGCCCCCAAGGGACAGTTGGCAGCATCACCTCCTTTTTACAAGACCCAGAGCAGACAGAGGCTAAATAATTTGTCCAAGGTGAAAAAGTAGATAGGATTCACACTCAGGCAGTCTGGCTCCAGAATCTATGGTCTTAACCAAGTCCTTCCTGTCCCCTCTGACTAAGTGGACACTCCTGCAGTCCTTGTGTGCTCAGCACTTTGTGGAACACACCAGACCCTCTTGACAAGTGCTTACGAATCAAACGGTTTCTTTCTCAAGGAGGAAACCCTATGAAATGGAGCGATCCCTTAGGACTGGGACAATTAGCAGGTGTCCATGCCTGCATGTGGCTCCTCAGCGTGGTTCCTGGTGCTTGGCCTGAGCAGAGGTGGAGAGCAAGTCATGGCTAGGGGTCTGACGTTCATGCACATGCTGGTCGTGTGAGGCCATGTGGGGGCGGACAGGTAGGCTGGGCTTAACTGGCCCCGAGGCCGGAGCTTGGGTGCATAGGGCTATTGAGAGCATTCGGTGAGTGTCCCAATAGCGTGTTTGAAACATAGGTGTCTTAAAATGTGAGAAAGCCTTCTCTCTATACAGGTTTTTCATTTTTTTTAATTTTTTAGTTGTCAATGGACATTTATTTATTTATATGTGGGACTGAGAATTGAACCCAGTGCTTCACACATGCTGGGCCAGTGCTCTACCACTGAGCCACAACCCCAGTCCCTCTATATAGGTTTTGATGTGTTTAAGTTTTCCTCCCAGTGCTTTGAGGTGAATTTCCTAATTAGCTACATTTTAAGAGTTTATTCCAACCATGAACACGATATGAATGGACAAACGTGGGATTTGTGTGAGATTTGGTTTTAGGAACTTGGTGACAAAGTGGAGTGTCTAGGAGATGTTGAGCAACGGTGTCAGGTGAGCTGCTGCTTAGAGAGGATTCCGCCAGTTGCTACCCAGAGGTTAACATCCATGGTGTCACTCTTGCGTGCCAGGCATCTGCAGGTTGGTGAGGAAGAAACACCGTTCCTGTCCCTTGAGGCCCCTCTTCTAGTAAGAACAACTTGTGTGCAGATAGACATTAGCAAAATGCTATGCAGCAGGTGGGTCCCCAGCTTGGGGACCTCAGAAGTACTATGTCACAAGGATGCTACGGGTACCTTCTCCTTTGGAGGGGGTCACAGGGAAAATGGTTAGAGATGCTAGCACTATTTGTTTACCCAACCATGGAAGCCTGACTGTTTTGTAGATTTTGAAATATTTGGTGACTCAAAATACTCTCAAATCCCCAAGCAATGCCCTGATAAAGATGGGATGTCAGAGTAACAGACCTTGGATAGGAAGCCACCTAGGTGGGAACAGGGGAGGCAGTGGTTAGGGTTCAGTTGCAGACAACAGAATCCACTTTCACAATTTAAGAGGAAAGTGATTCATTACCAGGTATTACATGACTTTCAACTCAGCAGAGCCAGCTCTAGGCCAAGGTTCCAGGAACAGCCCCCAGCTGCCAGAATTTCATTGCCTTTGCCATGATCGATCAGGACTTTTCAACCATAGCAACTCATCACCTCTGCCATGGTCCACACCGGGACCATGGGTGTCTGCCCCACAGCTGTCCCTGCATTTAACTCAGTTCTAATGCCGGTTTCCCTAAGTGCATCTGGTTGGTGGGCTCTTAGTCACAGTCAGAATCAGAGTTGCAAGGAGATCTGAAAAATCAGTGTGTAACTTCCCTGTCGCAGCACAGGAAGGTGATCGGGAGGGATCCTGTTGGAGCCAATCCCCGACACCTGTTGCAGTTCATGCAAACACCGAGGTTCCCTCTCCAAGAGCACCCTGAGGCCTGGCCTTCTTCACTGCCCTGTGTCCCCGCCTCCATACAGTTTGGTTTCCAGGCCAGATGGCCTCTCAGTCCATGGCGAGGCAGGGATCACTTTAGGGGCAATGCTTTTAGCACAGCTCTCACCTCATGGTGAAAAGGTGGCAGCCTCGAGGGTCTGGCTCATGTTGTTCCTGCACAGGCCGAATGGGACAGTGTCCCTTAGGGCCTGGGCTGGGCAGCAGGTCTATGTGAAGGTTCAGGCCGCCTGTCTCTTCTCTCCACAGAGATCCCCCAGTGTGCTGGCTGCAACCAGCATATCCTGGACAAGTTCATCCTGAAGGTCCTGGACAGACACTGGCACAGCTCCTGCCTCAAGTGTGCGGACTGCCAGATGCAGCTGGCCGACAGGTGCTTCTCCAGAGCTGGGAGCGTCTACTGCAAGGAGGACTTCTTCAAGTGAGTGGGAACGTGGCAGCGTCTCTGCCTGGCCCTGGCCTGGCTCCGCCCCTCTCCAGGCAGCAAGGGGGATGTCTGCAGCAGTAGTGGGGGCAGAGGGTCCCCCCTGGCTGGAGTGGGAGGATACCCCTCACTGAGGTCTCCCTTCTGGTCCCCAACCCAGCCTCACCCGAGCTGTGCAGGAGGCAGAGGTGAGGACCTGGTAGCGGACCTGGGGAGGCTTCCCCAGGTGGCTTGCAGAGGATTCCTGCAGATCCTGGGAGGAGTCACTCTTTCTGCCTGGGTGAATTGGGTCTCGGGGCACTTGGCTGTATCGTTGCCGAGACTTGCAGAGGGGTGCCTTAGTTCATGCCCCAAACCCGAGGGAGCCTCCTCAGCTGTGTTTCTCAGGCTGTTTCAAGGGCCCCAGAGACTTGGAATAATTGCCCTGGTGGAGTCAAGCCTGGCTCCATAGTGTTGCCACTTTAGATGATGAAGAGGCCCTTTCCTGTGATGGCTAAGAGCCCAAACCCAGCTTGAGTTTATTGGCTGTGCACTCTTGGGCAGTTACTTACCTTCTCTTGGTGCCTCAGTTTTACTATCTATAAAATGGGACTGCTAATAATACTGGTTATTATTTGCTTTAAATAGGCCAACATGTATAAAGCTCTTAGGCAAGTGCCTGCCACCTGAGTGGTGGCTTTTAAGACTGTCCTGGGTCTTTCATTATAGGGTTGGGTCCATCCAAAAACACTCTATTGGAGCTTTGGTTTAGGTGAGGAAACTGCCTAGAATTGACATTTGGTGTCATTTACTTTGGGACTTCTCTCGTAGGGTCTGTTAGTCAACATGGAGCATGTGTCACAACAAAGCCAAGAGCAAGGGCTGGAGGTGGGTGTCACTGGTCAGTGACACTGAGCCCTGGGTGACTCAAGGGAGTGAAGTGGGGCTCTGGGGGTGGGGGCTCACCAAGGCCCCCACCAAGGCCCCCTTCACTTCACAATCAAAGCGAAGGCCCAGCCCCAGGAGCTGGTGCACATCCTCCTGAGTTGGGAGGAGACAGGGAAGAGAACCAGGGAGAAACCAGAGCCCAGGACACAGAACTCAGGGTCTCCTGGTCCTCCCAGACGTCCAGACCACAAGGAGAGTGTGGTTTCAATTTTGGAAGATTCTCAAACCTCTTCAGTGATGTAGTTGAGGAGCCTGTCGTGCACCCTGGAGCCACAGGGCCAGCTCCTGGCTGGCTCAGGAGTTGTGCTGATCGTCACCATCACATCACACATGTGCACGATGCTCCTATGCTGCAGGAGGGTGGGAGCAGAAGCTACCCAGCACCCATGTCCATCAGCTTTGCCCCAGGGCCCATCTGGAGGGGTGCTTGGAAAGAGTGCTTCCTCCTGTGGGGAGATGGCCACTTTCTTAAGGCCTGCCCATCTTCCTGCTCTGACTTCTCCTCCCTGTGCACCTGTTTCCTCTCCTGTGTGGCTGGAGCTCTTGGCCTCCATGTTACTCCTCTTTCTGTCCCCAACATGAGCACCTGGCCCAAGCCTTGACCACTGATCTCTGTGTTTGAGCAACAAGGAGTAAATCACAAGCCTCAGGAATGTTGGTGACCAGCTTCTTCTGTGTGTCGTCTTGCCGGTCAGGAAGCCGCAGATGCTGGGGAAGTGCACAGGCCTGTCCTTTAGCCACTGTCACTCCCTGTGTCTGATTAGCTTCCTGGAATGCCCACTGTCAGGGCTGGCGAGCGAGGGAGCTAGCCACGGGTTTGGTGCTGAACCTAAGCCATAGCTCTGGGGTGGGTGCTGTGAGCGGCAGGGACTTGAAGCTGATGGGATTCTCCCGCTCCAATGGAGGGCCAGTCAGAGGTGAAGACTGGTGCCTCCCAAGTCCTCAGCGAGGACACGTGGATTTGACACGGCTGTTTGGTGCAGGAAATCACAGCTGCAGGCCCCATGCTAGGTAAGGACAGGGCAGGAGGAAGCTGTCCAGGTCAGAGCAGCTAACCTCCCATCCCTGAGGCTCTGAGGACCTGCGGCCCACTTGGGGCTCAGGTCCAGCTACCCGTCAGCTCACTAATGTCAGCCGGTACCTGCTTTCAGATGGCACATGAGCCATGGGGTGCCGCCAGCAGAGAGCATGCTTGGGCAGGAGGGTGGGGCAGTCCTGGACCGCAGGTCCCTCTCCTGTCTCATGGTCAGCTCTGGGAGTGACACCTACAGCAGCCTTGCCAGAGGGACAGCAGGTGCCATGCATTTGAATTTGCCCACCAGACCTCAGAATGCTCTTGGCCACGGGCTTTGGCAGACACTGCTCAGAGCCAGGGAGCATCCTTGCACGTGCTGCTTAGAGAAAAGGAACATGGAAAAGCACCGGGGATTTCTGGAAGTGGTGCACGTTCCTGCTCAGAGGCAGGGCCAGGGCTCCCTGGCCCGCTGCTCACACCGTGTGAGCTGCAGGCTGGGCCAGGGACTCCTTGTGCTGCCTTTGCTAAGCAGGTCCTTTCCAGACCATGTGTCCAGCATGTCACGGGTCCCATGCCTCCTTGCGAAGGCTCCCTATTTTCCCCTCTTTGTCTGTAGGATGCGGGGCGGTGGGGTGGGGTGCCTTGCATAAGCCCAGGGCATCCTCCGCTTGTACTAGGTGTGCAGGTTTCCAATTGAGTTGGTGATGTTAAGAGCGACCCCTGGAGGTGGTCTAGAGGTGGAGCCAGGCCCTGGGGGAGCCAGAGGTCGGGACTCCCCCAGTCTTCAGCCAGGGAGCTGTAGTGATGCTGGTGTTCGGCAGCAGAGGGCGATGTTGGTGTGGGGCCAAAGGAAGAAGTGCTGCCTGGAGGCCGTACTCTGTGGTTGCTGCATTTATCTTTTGGGGCTGATGAACTCTGTCTTGCTCAATAACATCGACTGACTCCTCTTGTCTGTTGGTTTTGCTTCATGGGTCCTTGGCTTCCTTTCTCTGAAGGAAATAAGGTTCTGAGGCCCAAGAGGAGAGGCACCGAGGACTAATGTGTTGATGGGCTGTCATTTTCTCTGAGTGCAGGAGGCCTTTAGGCTCAGGATTGCCCACTCTCGCACACCATGTTCTGGGGCCTTGTCAGTTTGAACTGCAAGCTGGGAGCCAGCAGCTTTTAATGCGCAGGTCCTTTCCGAACCATGTGTCCAGCATGCCACAGGTTCCATGTCTCCTTGCAAAGGGACCAGGACCTGGAGGGCAAGGGGTTGGGAGCAGGACTCCCGAGTCTCCTCCTCCTCCCTGCCAGTGAGGTTCTCTGAGGAGCCCGGTAGCTCCCTAACTCCGAGGAACAGTGCAGACAGAGCAGGTTCTTGCTCCAAGAGCCGGCTTCCAGTGCCAGCTTTGCCCGTGGTACTGTGTGCCCTTAGGCAAATTCCTGAAACCTCTGAGCTTTCGTGTCCTCTTCAGGAAGAGCAGGATTCTAACAGTGCCCACTTTAGCAGAGGCTGGCACACAGGAACATTTTGCAAAATGGAGTTATGAGCAGATTTGGGGAAACCAAATGAAGCTCCCTTGAGTTCCTGTCCTTTTTATTAATTGTGTGCCAGCCAATATTGAGGCCTTCCCTTGTCTGTTCAGAGTAGCTCCCAGGAGCCCAGAGTTGGAAAAAGAGAGCGGGTGACCATGGCCCACACAGCACGAGGTGCTTCTTGGCTCTCTCTGGGTACCTGACCCTGACGTGGGTCTCCTGACGTGCTCACTGGAGGCCAGGCTTTCAGAGCTCTTTCCAGCTGGGCCTGCTCCGGCTTCTGGTCCACCATCCAGCTCCGAGTGCTTGGGAGACAAAACATTGATTGTTTACGATATAAGATCATGCCCTGCAGAGTTGAAGAGGGGGTAGGCTCACACAGATTTGGTAGTAAAGGCAAGCCTTCGAGGGCATTCCAGGCCAGTGGGGAGCGTCAAGCTGCCCCACCACCCAGAGGCATACTCACAGCCCATGGGGGGTGGGCCGTGGGGGCAGTGCCAGGGCTCTAGGCTGCTGTCACCTGAGGCTTCTGTCGGAAGCACTGGGCTCCTCAGGAGTGTCTCCTTGCTCCTGAGGCCCTTTCCCTGCTGGGTGGGCAGAGATGGGAATACAGGGGTCCCTGGTGGATGGAGGGTCGCTGTGTCACCAGAGCTGTGCAGGGCTACTGGGTGTGTGGAACATCGTTCCCTGGACACCTTGCAGTCCTCTCCTGGCCCATCAGTCTCAGGTGGCCTCAGTCAAGGGCAGGTAGGCCGCACCCTTGGGCACCACTGGGGTTCAGCTCCGCCTTGCCACTGAGCACCACAGTGGGATTTGCTGGCTGTGGAATTTGGAAGGCATGAGTCTTCCCTGGTGACTTTGGCCAGTCCCTCAGGTGACCAGGACCTCCATCCCTCCTCAGTGCTGTGTGGGGAGGTCCCAGGACATGGCTTTGCAGGGGGAAGGCAGGCTCCACTCTCTTGGCGGTGGACTTCCTGGGGGGTGTGGGTGGAGAGTTTGAGTTCAGGCTCCATGTGAACTTGGGGCGTCAGACCTCATTGAACCTCACATTCCGTCTCTAAAATGTCAATCTTTTTGAGCTCCTATGAGGATCCAGTTACCTGGAGTAGGTGCTCAGGGGTATCATTGTTCTTATCAGGCTTGCGCAGGTGCTTGGCTGGGAGTGGCGTGGCTGTGGAAGGCCTGGGGCTGCAGGTTGGCTGTGTCCAGTGGCCGTGGCAGGAGCACATGGCCACCTTCTAGTGTGGCTGTGGGGCGGAAGCCGTCAGAAGCTTCGCTCACAGGGTGTGTCGTCCTGGCAGGTCCAGAGCTCTGGGGCAGACACTGCTGCCCTTGACCTTCACCTCACAGAGCATCCGGCTCTGGCGGGAGCAGCCAGCCTCTGCTGTGCCAGGAAGAGGCTCTTGCAATTCTGGGGTTGGTTGTTGGTTGTGGATCCGACCTGGGGACAGACTTTTGCTGAGCCACTTTTTATTTTTGATAACTACACACACATACACACACACACACACACACACACACACGCAATGCTCTAGCAAAATGTGCTAAGGAACCCACAGGGGGAGGGTCTCTTTGACGTGTGGCTTTCCATAATTTCTGAATAGTTTATAGTCTAATTCCCTCGCTAAGCAAATTAAACCTTTTAAGGTAACGATCAGAGGGTCCAGATAGTGGCTGTGCGTGTGGACATTTGTAAGAGTCAAACACACTGGTGGGACCAGGCCCACAGTCGTTTGTGACGGCCTGTAATCAAGGCAGAAGCAATTACTTAGCGAGCAGTCCCCCTGGGAGCGGAGGCCATACATCAGGCCGTGATGAGTCCGGGATTATCTGTCTGCCTCTCGAGCCTCCCGCTCCGCTCAGCTGAGCCCACGGCCGCCCTCTCAGAGCCCGGCCTGGGGCGAGGGCCTCCTGACATCTGGGGAAACTGCATCTCCGGGACTTTCTTGGCATGGAGGAAACAGTTTGGAATGAAATAGAAGAGAATCAGCTGGAGAGTCAGATGGCATCTGGGCTGCCCGCAAACAAGGTGGGGTCTGGCGGACAGGAGTGGAAGATGCGGGCAGTGTTCCTTCACCCCCGGGAGACACCATGGCCAGCAGTGGCGAGCTCCCTTCTCTCAATCGCCCAGGCTCCCCACTTCTCTCCTTCCCCTCTCACTCCTGGCAGGTCATGGGGATCCCACCCCCAAGAGGCCTTCCCGTCCAGTGCACTGCCTCTGTCTCATGAGTCCCCTGATTCCATAACTCTGTACCCTGGGGGATTTCCTGGCCGCCATCCTCCTCCCAGGCAATACCAGATGTCCCTTCCTGTCAGGCCCAGCTCTGTCACCCTGCTCCCATTGCCTCCTGAAACTTTTAGCTCAGCCTTCAAAGGCCCATGACCTGGCCCAGCTTCATCATGTGCTGATTCTCAGACCAAGGTCAAGCCAGGGCTGTCAGAGACAGTATCCAGTTTGTTATTCTGGACCCTGGGGAACCTTTTGTGTCCCTGGAAGTCCACTTTGAGGGGCCACCACAGATGAGGGTCAGGTTCCGTGGTCAAGGATATGGCTGAATCCAACTGTTTGCTGAGAGACTGATTGGGGGCTGTGTCCCCAAATATCCATTCCACTGCCTGCCAGTGTCTGCCATGCCACCCATGGGGAATAAAGTCCTAGAGCAGGAAGGACTTTGGGACTCAGAGAATCAACAAGCAATCTGCAGATGCCCCAGGCAGGCTAAGAGCATGCGTCACTGAAGATTCCCCAAGGAATGGTCCAGCCACAGCCACCAGAGGCCGGGGCTTATTCACGGGGGTCTGAGAATCAGGATCCAGATTGGCTTTTCTGCTTTAGAGCAAACACCCCACCTGAGTCTTCTGCCCAGGGTGATTTGGTAATAGCTACCACCTTGGTAGAGGCTATGGCCAGGAGTGAGGGGACAGAGGAGGTCCTGGGGGGCAAGAGCAGGGAGGGAGAGTGGCCTTGGACCCTCCGAGTAAGTGCTCCATGCCCCTCACCTCTCTGAAAAGAGAATAACAAAACATACCTGTAAGAGCAGTTGTGAGATTTAAAGGAGGTAGTTTGCTTGAAATTGTCTGGTGCATATCCGAGCTTGATCAATGTTTCCAAAAAAGGAGATGATGCGTGGCCGAACAAAAGGGAGCGTTGGGTCCTGACCTCTTCTCTCCCAGTAATTTTTTTTTTTTTTTGAACCAGGTATTGAACTCAGGGACACTCGGCCACTGAGCCACATCCCCAGCCCTATTTTGTATTTTATTTAGAGACAGGGTCTCACTGAGTTGCTTAGGGCCTCGCTAAGTTGCTGAGGCTGGCTTTGAACTCGCAATCCTCCTGACTCAGCCTCCCGAGTCGCTTGGATTACAGGCGTGCGCCACCGCGCCCGGCTCTCCCAGTAATTGAGCTGTGTGATTTTAGGCAAGTCACTCCCTCTCTCTGGGACCCACTTTCCTTCTCTGTTCCTTGAGGGAATTGGACTAGGTCACAAGTTCTAAGGCTTTTGTAGTTGCATTCATCTCAAAATAGTAATACCAAGTGCTCCTTAAAAATAAAACATTATATTAAAACCTCCCCAAAATGTGCATCTCTCTGGGACAATGCTGCTGGGCCAGGGAGGCCTGCATGTGACCGGTTGGTGGGGGCTGCATCCCCTTCCCCCAAGGCTCTGGCCTTCTCTGCTGTCAGCCTTCTCCAGGTATGACCCTGGGCTACGTCTGGAAAGGGCTGGTTGCTTGGGCAGAGCTTTATGTGCCCATGACATGGCGGTGGCCTTAGAGTGGGCGGTGATATATGTTGGGAATATTGGTACATACAGTAACAGTAAATATCAGCAGCTTACCTGTCAAGTGTGGTGATAGATAAAAGAAATACATGTAGGGAAGTGGCAGCTGGGAAAAAATATATGGCCCACAGTAAATCACCACCAAGCAATTAGAGCATGAAATCAAGCTGTGCAGCATTTGGCTTCCTCCGGATGGCGCCGTGCTGTGGCAGCTCGCACACATGGGAGGCTGGCCTGGGGTCCGCGCTGGTCCCCACAACTGCCTGCCAATGGCCAAGAGCAAGGGAGGCACCCTGAGGAAGACTCTGGCTTCAACTCCCAGGCCCTCTGCTCTCAGCTGTGGGACCTCAGGCAGGCTCTCACCCTCTCTGGACTTCTTTCTCATCTGTAGATGGAAACCTGCCGTAGGGCGGCCACCCATCCGTTCACTGGGCCACGTCCTGGGCAGCCACTGTGCTGGGCCCTGGATTCAGTGGTCAGCAGAGCAGAGGAAGCCCTGCTGTCATGCGCCTGCAGAGATGTGAGGAGTGGTCCCACACGTGATAGAATGTGGGGTCAACAGGATTTGCTGACAGATCAGATGGAGTATCCAAGACTTTTGGTCTGAGCAATCGGAAGGATGAAGTCACCATGACCTGAGATGGGCAGATTCTGGGGGAGGAGCTGGGGCTTGGGTTTGGACAACCAAGCAAGATGCTGAGGAGCAGTGGGGCCAGCCGGTTGGGGCCCAGGGGTCTGGGCTGGAGGTGGAAGGAGAGCCCCAGGGTGGCAGGGCCAGCAAGGAGGAGGCAGGAGGGTGGGGAGCGTGAGGGCAAGTGGGGCTCGACCAGAGAGCTGGGCTCTGAGGCCAGGAGAGTGTGGTGCCTGGGCAGGGGGACAGAGCCCGCTGGAGGGCCGGGAGGATGGGGGCTGACCGCTGGACTTGGTGCTTGACCTGTCAAGTGTGGCTGGTTGGCTGGCGGCAGCACTGGGAGAGCATGGGTGGAGGAGAATCTGGCACCTTTAGACCTGAGTTCTGCCCCGGGAGGAGAAGAGCAGGTGGCAGATGGGAAGTGGGCCCAAGAGAGGGTTGTTCTAAGCAGTGGCAGTCACAGTGTGACCTGGGGTGGCCAGGGGTGGCAGTGGGGAAATGGGGCTGCCAGCTGAGAGACCCCAGGAGCTGAGGAGGGTGCTGGAGGGGGGGCCATGGAAGGGGGAGAGGGTGGGGAGGGGTCTCAGGAGGCATGTCTTGAAGCCTGGATCCCTCAGGTGCCCGTGTCATGGGTCCAGGTGGCGCCGTGAGCAGGTGGAGTCTCCTTAGCTCTGTGCAGTGCCCGGTGTGGGGGCTGAGACGGCCAAGGGTAGAGGAAGGCAGGAGAGCCGAGGGGTGCAGGGGAGGGTGGGCGCCGAGGGCTGTGGAGTCTGCTGGGCAGGAGGGAGGGGAGGCCCAGGGGTGTGGGGGACAGTGGTACCCATGGTGGAAGCATAGTCCCCCCTAGTGGTTGGCATCCAGGCACTGGAGGACGCCGGGAGCTGCGGGCAGGAGGCCGTGGTCCACCATCCATGGGGGGGGGGAGTTCTCGCAGGGCGTGGCAGCCCTGGTGACAACTGGGTCTCGAGCAGACCACCCAGGGAAGGGTGGAGACTGTGACCTTCAAGAGAAGGGGTCAAGGATTGAGGGCAGGGCGGGGAGGGGCCGTCTGTGTGGCCTTGAGGACACCCAGAGTCGCAGCAGGAGAATGGAATGCCACGAGCCAGGTCATGGGGACCTAGTGGGGTGGCACTGGAGTGGCAGTGACTCCACAGGGTGGTGGGGCCGTGACCTGAGGGCCTGGACATGGGCATCATGAACGCACAGGCCCTGGTGGAGTGGGACACACAGTGGGCACTGTGTGAACGAGAGCTCAGTGACCGTCCTTGGGGTCTCAGTGACCACAGCATGCTTACCAGCGTCTGATCATGGTGCAGCACTTAAAATCAGTCTGGAATGTGCCAGACGTTGGTGGTGTGGGGTTTCCCTACCCTTGTTCTAGGAGATCTGGGGTGCCCGTCTGTCGCCCTCTTTCTGCCTGATCCGGTCACCCTCACGATGGTCCCTGCCTTGGTGAGGGAAGCGGCCAGGCCTGTGGAGAGCAGCAGAGGACAGCCACACAGAGCTGGGGTCCAGGCCCAGCCCTGGAGCAGAGGGTGGGAGAAGGACAGAGGCCTGGCCCCTCCCAGGGCCAAGGGGGTCCCTGAGAGCCGGCTGGGGTGTCCGAGCTCTGCCCAGCCCCTCGCACCAGCGCCAGCTGTGGGGGCGGGCGAGCTGGGCCAGCGGGGTGGGCTGGGCCCCCTGGCAGGCAGAGCTGGAGCCTCACTCTCAGGGGGCGGGATGTGAGGGGCACAGGCACTTTACTCAAGTTCCAGTCTAGGGTGGGCACCAAACCCGAGTGGCTGTCTTGCGGCTCATCATGTGCCACCACGGAAGCACCAGCTCAAAGCCCGCCTCTGCACCTGCCGTGTGGCTGGGCGGCCCCTGGCCCCTCCGCCTGGGCTCCTCACCTGTTCCAGGCATCGCGATGCCCTCGGGAGACATTTGTGGAACAGACGCGTTGGCGACAGCGAGTGGGGTACAGAGTTCCGTGTTCATGAACTGCCGGTCCCCTTCACCCCGCCACTCTCCCGGCTGAGGGAGGCTTTCGCGGCCACCTGGTGCAGAGCCAGGCCCTCCTGCCTGCCCAGGCACCGCGGTAGGAGTCCACGCATGCGTTCACTCACTCGGCCCTTGTCGCTTGCCTACTACGTGCTGGGTAGGTCAGAGGAGGGAGACGACCCAGGAGGCACCAGAGCCCTCCTTTGCATTTCTTTTTTTTCTTTCTTTCTCTTTCTTTCTTTCTTTCTTTCTTTCTTTCTTTCTTTCTTTCTTTCTTTCT